>JAVSCE010010362.1:0-49828 GCA_032199065.1 Smutsia gigantea
TGCTATTTTGTTCCTTCTGTTTTGCTTTGTTTTTATACTCCACAAATAAGTGAAATCATTTGGTATTTGTCTTTCTCCACCTGGCTTATTTCACTGAGCATAATACCCTTTAGATCCATCAACATTGTTGCAAGTGACAGGATTTCTTTTCTTTTTTAGGTCTGAATATTCTATTGTGTATATGTACCACTCTTCTTTATGTATTCATCTATTGATGAACACTAGGTTGCTTCCATCTCTTGGCTATTGCAAATAGTGAGGTAATAAACATAGAGATGTATATGTCTTTTCAAATCAGGGATTTTGTTTTCTATGGGTAAATTCCTAGGAGTGGAATTACTGAGTCAAATGGTATTTCTATTTTTAGTTGTTTGAGGAACCTCCATATTGCTTTCCACAGCGGTTGCACCAATTTACATTCCCACCAACAGTGTGAGAGGGTTCCCATTTCTCCGCATCCTCACCAACATTTGTTATTTCTTGTCTTTTGGATAGTGGCCATTCTAACTGGTATGAGGTGATATCTCACTGTAGTTTTAATTTGTATTTCCATGATGATTAGCAATGTGGAACATCTTTTCATGTGCCTCTTGGCCATTTGTATTTCTTCTTTGGAGAAGTGTCTGCTCAGGTCCCCCACCCATTTTTTAATCAGGTTATTTTTTGGGTCTTGAGGCATATGATTCTTTATATATTTTGTATGTTAACCCCTTATCAGATGAGTCATTTATGAATACATTTTCCCATACTGTAGGATGCTTTTTTGTTCAACTGATGGTGTCCTTTGCTGTACAGAAGTTTTTTAGTTTGATGTAGTCCCATTTGTTCATTTTTTGTTTTCCTTTCCCAAGGAGATGTGCTCAGGAAAAAGTTGCTCATGTTTATACTAAAGAGATTTTTGCCTACATTTTCTTCTAAGAGTTGTACAGTTTCGTGACTTACATTCAGGTCTTTGATCCATTTCGAGTTTACTTTTGTTTATGGAGTTAGACAATAATCCAGTTCCATTCTCGTAGATGTAGCTGTCCAGATTTGCCAACACCAGTTGTTGAAGAGGCTGTCTTTTCCCCATTATATATTCATGGATTCTTTATCATATATTAATTGGCCATAGATGCATGGGTTTATATCTGGGCTCTCTATTCTGTTCCACTGATCTATAGGTCTGTTCTTGCACCAGTAGCAAATGGTTTTGATTACTGTGGGTTTGTAGTAGAGCTTTAAGTCAGGGAGCATAATCCCCCCCCCCAGCTTTGTTTTTTCTCAGGCTTGCTTTGGCTATTCGGGGGTTTTTGTGGTTCCATATGAATTTTAGAACTATTTGTTCTAGTTCATGGAAAAATGCTGTTGGCATTTTGATAGGGATTGCACTGAATCTGTAAATTGCTTTGTGCAGGATGGCCATTTTGACAATATTAATTCTTCCTATCCATGAGCACAGGATAGATTCCCAATTTTTGGTGTCTTCTTTAATTTCTCTCATGAGTGTCTTGTAGTTTTCAGAGTATAGTCTTTCACATCTTTGGTTAGGTTTACTCTTAGGTATTTTATTCTTTTTGATGTGATTGTAATTGGAGTTGTTCACCTGATTTCTCTTTCACTAGTTCATTGTTAGTATATAGGAATGCCACAGATTTCTGTGTATTAATTTTGTATCCTGCAACTTTGCTGAATTCAGTTATTAGTTCTAGTCGTTTTTTTGGTGGATTCTTTAGGATTTTCTATGTATAATATCATGTCATCTGCAAATAGTGAGCGTTTAACTTCTTCCTTACCAATTTGGATGCCTTTTATCTCTTTGTGCTGTCTGCCATGGCTAGGACCTCCACAGATGGTGAATTTTATCAGATGTTTTTCTGAATCAATTGAGATGATTATATGATCTTCTTCATATAATTTGTCAGTATGAATATCTACATTTATTGAACTATCAATGTTAAACTACATTTTTATTTCCTAGAACAAATCCAATTTGGTCATGATGCATTTTTTTTTTAATGTATTGATGGATTTAGTTTGTCAACATTTTGCTAGAATATTTGCAACTACATTCATAAGTGCAGTTGATCCACATTTTTCTTTCTGTGTGCTCAGTCTCTATTGGATAGCAGTGTAAGATTATGCTAGCCTCCTGAAATTAGCTGAAAAGTGTACCTTTTTATTCTATACCAAGAAACAATCCATAGAATGTTGGACATGTTTTCCCCCTTTGGTGGACACTCCAGTTAAGCCAGTCAGGCCTAGAATCTTCTTTGCAGGATGAGATTTAAATAGAGACTTTATCTCCTTAACAGCTACAGACATATTTAGGTTTTCTATGTTTTCTTGTGTCAGTTTTGGTAAGTCTGCTGTTTTTCTAGGAAACTGAACATTTTGCCTAAATTTTCAATTTTTTGACAGAAGGTTATTCATTTTATCCTCTTATGATCTTTTTATTTCTTGATCATTCCTTCTTTTTTTCTTGATAAGTCCCACCAGAAGATAATAGATTTTATTGGTATTTTCAAACAACTACATTTTGGCTTTATCAATTTTTTCTATTGAATGTTTATATCATTAGTTCATGTTCTCATCTGTTTTATTTCTTGCCTTCTAATTTCTATGGATTCACTTTTCTGTTATTTTCTAACTTCTTGATACTGATGTAAAGCTAAGTGGTTTTCAGCCTTTTTTTTTCCTTCTTAAAATATACATTTAAAGCAACATATTTTCTAAGTACTGGCCTAACCCTATCTTAAGAGATTTAATTTGTAGCACTTACACTATTACTCAGATAAAAGTATTTTCCAATCTCCATTGTAATTTCTTCTTAGACCACTAGGTTGTTTAGATGCATAATGATTAAATTCTGAATATATGGGGATTTTTGTCTTTTTGTTATTGAATTCTAGCATGAATATACTGTATTAGAACATATTCTGTTATGATCTCAGTTCTTTTAAATTTGTTAAGACTTTCTTTGCTGCTCAGAGTAGTGTCAATTTTTGTAAATATTCTGTATGACTTTGAAAAGTGTGTACTATGCAGCTTTTGGAGCAGTACTCTATATATTTGGTCAAATGTGTTAACTATATTGTTCAAATCATTTATATCCCTCCTAATTTTTTTATCTACTTGCTTTATCAATGAGTGTAAAAGATGTGTTGAGCTCTTTGCTATGATGGTGAATTTGTTTCTCCTTGTAATTCTTTCTATCTTGGTTTTCTCTTTATTGTCCATGTTATCATACTAAACGTATGCAAAGATACACTTGCCATATCTTCCTGGTGAGTTTAACCTTTAATCATTATGAAGTAAAGCCATTTAACTCTAGTAATGCTTTTTCCCTAAACTCTATTTGTTTGGTATTAACATAACTGCTCCAGTTTTAAAACAAATAGGGCAGAGAGGCTAATATTTTACTTTCTGTCTTTCTGTATCTTTATCTTTATCATTGAGTTATATTGCTTGAAAAAATGTATATATAAATTACATATTTATATATACAACTTTCTAACCAGAGCATTTAGTTGATTTAGATTTAATGTACTTACTGTTGTCTTTGCAGTTATATTTACCTTCTTACTGTATGCTTTCTACCTATTTACCAACTTCATGTCCTGTTTTCTTTCTTTCCCTTCTTGCTTTCCTGGGTCATAATTTTTGTGTGTGCCATTTTCTCCATCAGCTTGAAATATACACACCCTTTTTATATTTGTTTTATTTTGTGATTGCTCTAGAACTTACAAAATGGATTAAACTTTTAAAGTCTAATGTAAACTGAAAAATTATTCGTAGAAATAATTCAAGGAGAGACTTCAGGGAAGATGGCGGTGTGAGCAGGGCGGCAGATATCTCCTCCCAACACTATATTTATCTACGAAAACACATAAAATACATCTATTCCTAAAAGAGAGACGAGAATACACAGGAAAGCGCACAGCGTGCAGCTACACCCGAGAAGACTCGGCACCCCAAGAGGCGGGTAAGATACGGAGCCGCGACCTGGCGGGACCCGAGCCCTCCCCCACCCCAGCGCACCAGCGGGAGGAGAGGATTCAGAGCCGGGAGGGAGTGGAAGTACACCCCGCGAAGTAGCCAGCCCTGGTGATCTGCACGGGGAGCGCTGACCCACATTGCGCAGTGCAGCAGAGATTGGAGAGACAGAGGGGCAGGATCTGAGCGGGGAACGCGCCAGGGTGCTTGCAGCCGGCTCCCGGGAAGGAAAAAAAAAAAAAGCGCGCGCTTTCTTCAGCGGTCTTAAAGAGACATGAGCCCAGCAGAGGAGCCTGATCGCCCCAGCACACTCAGCCGAGCAGGCTGGGAGTCCTGGGGAGTTTCAGACGCCTTAGCTGGCGACTGAGGAAGCGTAGCCATACTTAACACTTCTCACTGAGATCAACGGCCTCCTATTCGTTCCCACCCCTGCCAGAGTGGTAAAGGGTCCTGCGGAGTGGCACAGTCACAGCTGTGGAATAGTGGGGCAACAGCGCCACCTAGAGCATTCCCACAGAATCTACGTCCGGTAGGGATTTTTTTTTTGTTTTTTTTTGTTTTGTTGTTTTCTGTTTTGTGTTTGTTTTTTCTTTTCTTCCTTTTTTGCTTTTTTCCTTCTTTCTTTCCTTCTTTTTTTCTCTTTTTTTTTCTTCTCTTTTTAAAGTCTTAAAGAGCCCAGCTGACATACATGGCAACCATCAGTGACCAATTATATAGCCATGAAAAGACAGAGGAATATGGATCAGACCAAAATCAACCAGACAACTCCAGAGAGGGAGTCTGAAGGGATGGAAATGCACAGCCTCCCTGAAAAAGAATTCAGAATAAAAGTCATAACCATGCTGATGGACCTACAGAGAAATGTGCAAGAGCTGAGGGAGGAAGTGAGGGAACTGAGGACAGACAATTCAGAAGTCAGACAAGCGATCGATGGGCTTAACAGCAGAATGGATGAGATGCAAGAGACTGTTAATGGAATAGAAAACAGAGAACAGGAGTACAGAGCAGCTGAGGCAGAGAGAGATAAAAGGATTTCTAGGAATGAAAGAATATTAAGAGAACTGTGTGACCAATCCAAACGGAACAATATTCGCATTATAGGAGTACCAGAGGAAGAAGAGAGAGAAAAAGGGATACAAAGTGTCTTTGAAGAAATAATTGCTGAAAACTTTCCCTCGCTGGGGAAGGAAGTAGTCTCGCAGTCCACCGAAGCTCATAGATCTCCCAACACAAAGGACCCAAGGAAGACAACACCAAGACACATAATAATTAAGATGGCAAAGATCAAAGATAAAGACAGGGTATTAAAGGCAGCTAGAGAGAGAAAAAAGATCACCTACAAAGGAAAACCCATCAGACTATCATCAGCCTTCTCAACAGAAACCTTACAGGCCAGAAGAGAATGGCATGATATATTTAACGTTATGAAACAGAAGGGCCTCGAACGAAGAATATTGTATCCAGCACGATTATCATTTAAATATGATGGAGGGATTAAACAATTTCCAGATAAACGAAAGTTGAGAGAGTTTGCTTCTCATAAACCACCACTACAGGATATCTTAAATGGACTGCTCTAGATGGAAGCACACCTAAGGCTAAAAAGATGTCACCAGAGGAAAAAAAATCATAGCAAAGAAAGCAGACCATCCAAATACTAACTAAAGGCAAAGAATAAAACACCTATTATAGAAAGAATGGAGGAGGAGGAATAAGAAGGGAGAGAAATAAAGAAACATCAGACTGTGTTTACAATAACTTAACAAGAAAGTTAAGTTAGATTGTTAGATAGTAAAGAAGCAACCCTTGAACCCTTGGTAACCACGAATCTAAAGCCAGCAATGGCAATAAGTACATACCTATCAATAATCACCCTAAATGTAAATGGACTGAATGCACCAATCAAAAGACACAGAGTAACAGAATGGATAAAAAAGCAAGACCCATCTATATGCTGCCTACAAGAAACTCACCTCAAATCCAAAGATATACACAGACTAAAAGTGAAGGGATGGAAAAAGATATTTCATGCAAACAACAAAGAGAAAAAAGCAGGTGTTGCAATACTTGTATCAGACAAAATAGACTTCAAAACGAAGAAAGTAGCAAAAGATAAAGAAGGACACTATATAATGATAAAAGGGTCAGTCCAACAAGAAGATATAACCATTATAAATATACATGCACCCAACACAGGAGCCCCGGCATATGTGAGACAAATACTAACAGAATTAAAGGAGGAAATAGACAGCAATGCATTCATCTTAGGAGACTTCAACACACCACTCACTCCAGAGGACAGATCAACCAGACAGAAAATAAGTAAAGACACAGAGGCACTGAACAACACACTAGACCAGATGGACCTAACAGACATCTACAGAACTCTACACCCAAAAGCAACAGGATACACATTCTTCTCAAGTGCACATGGAACATTTTCCAGAATAGACCACATACTAGGCCACAAAAAGAACCTCAGTAATTTCAAAAATATTGAAATCCTACCAACCAACTTCTCAGATCACCAAGGTATAAAAGTAGAAATAAATTTTAGAAAGAAATCAAAAAGGCTCACAAATACATGGAGACTTAACAACACTCTCCTAATTAATCAATGGGTTAACGACCAAATCAAAACAGAAATCAAAGAATATATGGAGACTAATGACAATAACAACACAAAGCTACAACTTCTGTGGGATGCAGCAAAGGCAGTTCTAAGAGGAAAGTATATTGCAATCCAGGGCTATTTAAAGAAGAAAGAACATTCCCAAATGAATAGTCTTAAGACACAATTACTGAAATTGGAAAAAGAAGAACAAATGAGGCCCAAAGACACCAGAAGGAGGGACATAATAAAGATTAGAGAAGAAATAAATAAAATTGATAAGAATAAAACAATAGAAAAAATCAATAAAACCAAGAGCTGGTTCTTTGAAAAAATAAACAAAATAGATAAACCCCTAGCCAGACTCATTAAGAGAAAAAGAGAATCTACACACATAAACACAATCAGAAATGGGAAAGGAAAAATCACGAACGGACCCCACAGAAATACAAAGAATCATAAGAGAATATTATGAGAATCTATATGCTAACAAGCTGGAAAACATAGAAGAAATGGACAACTTCTTAGAAAAATACAACCTTCCAAGACTGACCAAGCAAGAAACAGAAAAACTAAACAGACCAATCACCAGTGACGAAATCGAATTGGTAATCAAAAAACTACCCAAGAACAAAACCCCTGGGCCTGATGGATTCACCTCTGAATTCTACCAGACATATAGAGAAGAAATAACACCGATTCTCCTTAAAGTTTTCCAAAAAATAGAAGAGGAGGGAATACTTCCAAACTCATTCTATGAAGCCAGCATCACTCTAATACCAAAACCGGGCAAAGACCTCACCAAAAAAGAAAATTACAGACCAATATCCCTGATGAACGTAGATGCAAAAATACTCAACAAAATATTAGCAAACCGAATTCAAAAATACATCAAGAGGATCATACACCATGATCAAGTGGGATTCATCCCAGGGATTCAAGGATGGTACAACATTCGAAAATCCATCAACATCATCCACCACATCAACAAAAAGAAGAACAAAAACCACATGATCATCTCCATAGATGCTGAAAAAGCATTTGACAAAATTCAGCATCCATTCCTGATTAAAACTCTCAACAAAATGGGTATAGATGGCAAGTACCTCAACATCATAAAGGCTATATATGACAAACCCACAGCTAATAACATCATACTTAACGGCGAGACGCTGAAAGCTTTTCATCTAAGATCGCGAACAAGACAGGGATGCCCACTCTCTCCACTGTTATTCAACATAGTACTGGAGGTCCTAGCCACAGCAATCAGACATAACAAAGACATACAAGGCATCCAGATTGGTAAAGAAGAAGTCAAATTGTCACTATTTGCAGATGACATGATACTGTACATAAAAAACCCTAAAGATTCCATTCCAAAACTACTAGAACTAATATCTGAATTCAGCAAAGTTGCAGGATACAAAATTAACACACAGAAATCTGTTGCTTTCCTATACACTAATGATGAACTAACAGAAAGAGAAATCAGAAAAACAATTCCATTCACAATTGCATCAAAAAGAATAAAATACATAGGAATAAACCTAACGAAGGAAGTGAAAGACCTGTACTCTGAAAACTACAAGACACTCCTAAGAGAAATTAAAGAGGACACTAACAAATGGAAATGCATCCCATGCTCTTGGCTAGGAAGAATAAATATTGTCAAAATGGCTATACTACCTAAAGCAATCTACAGATTCAACGCAATCCCTATCAAACTACCAACAGCTTTCTTCAATGAACTGGAACAAATAATTCTAAAATTCATATGGAACCACAAAAGACCCCGAATAGCCAAAGCAATTCTGAGAAGGAGGAATCAAACAGGGGGAATTACACTCCCTGACTTCAAGCTCTACTACAAAGCCACAGTAATCAAGACAATTTGGTATTGGCACAAAAACAGACCCACAGACCAGTGGAACAGAATAGAAAATCCAAACATTAACCCAAACATATACAGTCAATTAATATTTGATAAAAGTGCCTTGGATATACAATGGGGAGATGACAGCCTCTTCAGCAGCTGGTGTTGGAAAAACTGGACAGCTACATGTAAGAGAATGAAACTGGACTACTGTCTAGCCCCATACACAAAGGTAAACTCAAGGTGGATCAAAGACTTGAATGTAAGTCATGAAACCATAAAACTCTTAGAAAAAAACATAGGCAAAAATCTCTTGGACATAAACATGAGCAACTTCTTCATGAACATATCTCCCCGGGCAAGGGAAACAAAAGCAAAAATGAACAAGTGGGACTATATCAAGCTGAAAAGCTTCTGTACAGCAAAGGACACCATCAGTAGAACAAAAAGACATCCTACAGTATGGGAGAATATATTCATAAAAAACGTATCCGATAAGGGGTTGACACCCAAAATATATAAAGAACTCACACACCTTAACAAACAAAAAGCAAATAATCCAATTAAGAAATGGGCAGAGGACATGAATAGACACTTCTCCAAAGAAGAAATTCAGATGGCCAACAGGCACCTGAAAAGATGCTCCACATCGCTAATCATCAGAGAAATGCAGATTAAAACCACAATGAGATATCACCTCACACCAGTGAGGATGGCCAACATCCAAAACACAAACAACAACAAATGTTGGCGAGGATGTGGAGAAAAGGGAACCCTCCTACACTGCTGGTGGGACTGCAAATTAGTTCAACCATTGTGGAAAGCAGTATGGAGGTTCCTCAAAAAACTCAAAATAGAAATACCATTTGACCCAGGAATTCCACTCCTAGGAATTTACCCTAAGAATGCAGCAGCCCAATTTGAAAAGGACAGATGCACCCCTATGTTTATTGCAGCACTATTTACAATAGCCAAGAAATGGAAGCAACCTAAGTGTCCATCAGTAGATTAATGGATAAAGAAAAAGTGGTACATATACACAATGGAATATTATTCAGCCATAAGAAGAAAACAAATCCTACCATTTGCAACAACATGGATGGAGCTAGAGGGTATTATGCTCAGTGCAATAAGCCAAGCTGAAAAAGACAAGTATCAAATGATTTCACTCATATGTGGAGTATAAGAACAAAGAAAAAAACTGAAGGAACAAAACAGCAGCAGACTCACAGAACCCAAGAACGGACTAATAGTTACCAAAGGGAAAGGGACTGGGGAAAATGGGCGGGAAGGGAGGGATAAGAGGGAAAAGGGGGCATTACGATTAGCAGATGTCATGTTGGGGGGGCACAGGGAGGGCAGTACAACTCAGAGAAGACAAGTAGTGATTCTATAGCATCTCACTACACTGATGGACAGTGAGTGTAATGGGGTTGGTGGGGGGGACCTGATGAAGGGGTAGTTTAATAATCGTAATATTGCACATGTAATTGTAAATTAATGATAATAAAATAAATTATATTAAAAAAAAAGAAATAATTCAAGACCAAGAGTAGGATTATAATCTTCTAGGTGTTATTTTTATTTGCCTCATTCAGGAATTAGTAATGGTTAGGATCACCATGCTTGGGATTTTCTGATCTGCCCTTATGACTGCAAAGTATAGGCCATATAATATCAGACTTACTTCCATTTTATTTTTATTGCTATTTTTTCCAGTCCAAGGAATAGGGATGGGGTGTTATTTATCACAACATGCCCTGGGTTCCAGTTCTGACACCTCAAGCTCAGTGAGGCCTCAGGTCAGCCTCATGACTCCCTCTTCTGAATCAGCAGCAAAAGTCGTCAAGTGACATATTCACATTTTGAGCTCCCATTTTTGCCAGATCTCAGTCTAATAATAGTTCACTATGTTGTTTGCTCTTGGATGCTTTTTATTTATATTTCAAGTTAAAGGTTTTGGGGTTTTTTATATTGAGGTACATACAATAAATGCACAAATTTTAGTGTACAGCTTGATGAATTTTGACATGTGTACACACTCATGTAACCATCACCCAGATCAATATAAACATTCTTACTAATCATTTCCTCCTTCACCTATTTCCCCCACACCTATGGCAGCCGCCAGTCTTCTGTTCTCTGTGTTTATGAATCTATTTCAGTTTTGTTTGTTTGTTTTGTTTTTTAGATTTCACATATAAGTGAAATGGTCTCATATTTGTCCTCTGCCTGACTTATTTCATTTAGCGTAATATCCTCTAGGTCCTTCCATGTTGTTGCAAATGGCAAGATTCCTTTCTTTTTATGGCTGAGTAATATTCCATTGCATATATATGCCACATCTTTTTTATCCATTCATCTGTCTGTGGACATTTAAGTCATTCCCATATTTTGGCTATTGTAACTAATGCTGCAATAAACATAGAAATGCATGTATTTTTTTGGATTAGTGATTTTTTTTCTGTGATGATTTTTAGGAAAAAAAATTCATATAGTTCATTCAGCTTTTTCATTCCAGTTCCTTAGAGATTACCCCTCAGTTCTTTCCACTGAGGTTGCTGGAGTTGCTTATAACCTTGTTGCCCATTTAGCCAGTACATATTGAGAGCCCATTATGTGTGTGGCCTTGTTCTAGGCTCTGGAAATTCAGCAGTAAGGCCCTGCCTGCATACAGTTGACCCTGTAGTTGGGGAATAATATGATAAACAAATAAACATATCTGAATAGAGTTAAGGAGTGAATGGTCTAAAAGCCTGGGGAAGAGTTTCTTTGGCAGGTGAAACAAGTTCAAAGGCCCTGGGGCAGGAGAGTGCTTGTTGCTTAGACTAACAACAGGGAAGGCAGACTTATATGACCAGACTAAGAGGAAAGTAGCAGAGATGGGATCAGGGTAGTCAAGACAAAATCATATAGGACCTGGTAGGGTGTTATTCTAGGTGTAATGAAAAGCTCTTGGTGTATTTTGGGCAAGACAGAGACTTGCAATGACTTGTATTTGTATTAAGTTTTTCTGGCAGCTTTATGGAAAATAACCTGTAGATCTTTCTGATTCTGATTTAACACACTCCAATAAATTCCTTTTCCCTCCAAAATTTGCAACAGTCATAACCCCATCCACCCACCCACCCAAAAAAAACTCCAAGTAATTAGAAAGGGGACTACAGAGAAATGTGAGGTATTTTATTAGACTTGGTAAAAGACAGTGAAAACCCCCATTCACATTCCATGTTGGGAAATAGCAGCCTTTGATATATAGGACTCAAGCCCTGATATCCTGGGTCTGGCCTCCCAAGGTGGCTGCTCCCTGATACAGCCACACCTACAGCAAGAGACTGAGAAAAGTGCTACAGTCTGGGACCCAGGCTGTTCTAAACCAGCCACTCCCATGAATCAATCAGGTCCTGTTTCCAGCCTAGATCACCAGTCCTGATTTCTCTCTCCTTCATCCCCAGAGGAATATTTGGTGTTCTCTGCTTCAGCTGAGGTGAACCTCTGTCACCTGAGATGTTCTCAAAATGGAAAGAGATCAGGCAGGGATAAAACAGTTACAGATTGCACAAAATAGGAAACCACTGAGTAGTTGCAGGACACCCCATCAATTTTACTTCCGCAGACACGGTGCATTAATAGATGGGCACAGAATGTCACACAGCAGTTTTTTGACCATTCTGGAAAAATTAAGTATGACTAAAGTGGTTAGGGCATAAGAAAGAGAGCAAATCCTCATGGTAAAATCTCTAAAGTAAATGATTTCCCATGCCTAGATTATGGGTGTGAACAGATGTTAAATATGACATATGCCAAGATGGGCCATGAAGCGAAAATAGCCATTTTAGTCCCATGCACGGTAACATTTCATCTCTTCAGAATCCAGCCATCTAGCTATCTCACCTGTCCAGAATGCAGGTAAGAAACGTAGTAAACAAAAAACTAGCCGAAGAATGCAAATAGATTTTACAAGGTTTGTTCACTAAGACCCATATCTTTTACTCAAAGGGGAACCATTTGCACACTTTGTGTGTCTTTTCTCCTAGTTTATTCACATTTCTTTCAGTTCTCTTTTGTCTTGGCTCTTCTTCCTCTTAGTTATACAGAACACATTGATATCAGAGGTGAGAGATAGGCTACCATCTGAAATACACAGGAAGCAACCAGAAATAATTCAACATGACAAAGTAACAGTCCACCAGACTAAAAATTCAAAATTACAATGCAACATCTCCAAAAACATTTTTAGGCTGGTTTCATTTTGTTTATGGGTAACCGGCACCACAGTTTTCAACTACGGCATTATAGCATCACACGGCAGCTGAAGGGCACAACGATTTCCCTTAAAGATCAAGAAAAAGTTGATTGTTTTCTTGAAAAGGGCAAGAAATGTGTATTGCACTACGAAAAGAGTCCGTCTAAAACAGAGTCAAGATTCATTTTGAATAATGAGTGTATATGGGAGTGTAACTCACCTATTCCAAACTACTCTTTACTATAGTAATTTCTCTCCTCACACGGTGGTTAGATAACAGTCTTAAGAAGCCATGTAATTGTGTGGTTAAGAACTGGGGCTCTAAAATCAAATAGATCTGGATTCAGATATTTAACAGCTGCATGACTTTGGATAATTTCCATACTTCCCTAAGCCTAGGTTCCTGATTTCTAAAATGAGATCGTTAGAACGTCACAGGATTAGTGTGAGGATAAAATTAAACTAAGGACATGAGGCCCTTAGTCCACACAGTAACTGCTCAATAAATGGAAGCTATTACATCTACTATCTCAGTGCTGGAGGCATTATTGCCTAATGCTATGGACTGTACAGCCAAAGTGCATAGGTTCAAAGTACAGATCTTGGTTTGACTACTTACTTAACTGAGTGACCTTGGGTTAGTTACTAAATCTCTCCATGCCTCCATTTCTTGGTCTTTAAAATAGAAATAGCGATTGTACCTACTTCATAGGGTTATTGGGAGAATTGAGTTAGTGCATAAAAAGTGCTTAGATCAAGACCCGGCACATAGTAAGTAAGCACATGTAAGTGTTGACTGTCATTGTTATTAATGATTGACCATACCATTATTACAAAGCACTTTCCTCCTTCAATTTAGCCATGACTCCCTAGTTCTGTCATCTCCTGGCAATCATGTCATATTTAAAGTGCTCTTATGTGCATTATCCCAAGAAAGTCTTAGGACATCCTGGGACACAAACAGAAGGAGAACCTTTATACATATAAATTCCACACAAATATTTGTCCAAACAAGTGTTTAAATCATGAACCTAGTATCAAACAATTCAAGTATCACATGACATAAAGATAAACTTTGACCAAGGAAAGAAATTAACAGTGCCTTGTTACAAAAACATATATCCTTATCTCTCTAATTCATGGAGAATTATAGATACCGAGTCTAGTACAGTGAAACACGTCTCAGTAGGTACAGTTCATTCAATTCAGCATAAGGTGGCGCCAAAGTACGTTTTACCACGCGCTGGACAAGGAGTTCACCCAGTTTAGTCAGAAAGTCTAGGAAGTCAGTAAGAGCTTCCAGCTAACTTGGGCACTCCCAGGGAGCCTCACCTGTCAGCAACTTCCGGGAACATCCTGTGCCCAAACTTCTGAAGCTGCTTCATCTTGGGTAAAACCAGGAAAGTTCTACAAAAGTGCCTAAAAGTAACCTTCGGTTCTTGATATTACTAAACTGGGGCAAACGTGTTTGACACCTGTCAGGAAGCTGTGTTTTCCCTTTGTTTCTTTAGTTTCATTTCTAATAAACAAAAGTAACATATACACAGTAGGAAATCCATCAGACTGTAAATACTACAAGATAATCACGTGTACTACCACAACCCAGAGATAACCATTGACCTCTCCCCAATATTTCAGCCTCCCAAATTCACTTTTTCTGTCAAAAGTACCAATATTCTCCCTGACTAAAGTCACAACATTTGAGTTATTTTATTCATCCCTAACAGAAACTATAATGTACACATAGAACTTTATTGCTCTAACTACTGGATATCTGTTGCACAGCCATGTGATTATAGTTACTATTGAACTATATACTTAAAAATGGTTAAGATGGCAAATTTTGTGATTTTTTTTACCACAATTCAATTTTTTTAACTTGTAAAATGAGAAAGAAAATAAACCAATAAAAGTATTTAACCATTAACATTTTGATGTTTTTAGTTCAAATTTATTTAAGCTGTTGTGTCCACTGTACAGAGAGGCAGTGGGAAATGGGCCAATAAGCAAGCTCATGTTAAGAAAATAAATAACCTTGTGACTTTGGGACTCACTGAGCATGTGTTCCAAGGAACACATACCATGCCTAGTGCCTTGGGTGACAAGAGGGCAAGACAGATGTGGAGGTCAAAAGCAGACCTTCAGCTTCAATGTCAACTTCTCCCATGGCTTGGCCATGTGGTCCAAGCGACCTGAGCACTTGAGGAGGTTAGACAGTGAGCAAAAGCTGGAAGAGTCCTAGATTAGACTTTGGCACCCATAAGAGTTTTTGAATGTCTAAGATATAAGGAAGTAATGAGAGAAAAACTAAACTGGTTGCTTTTTGAGATTCCATCCAGATTTCAGGTTGGGGTGGAGGAAGGAGGTTTTGTATGATGTACTTTAACAGTTGGAAGTCATACTGAAGTGAGATTTTGGAGCCTGCAAACTCCAGAGGCAGGCTGCACAGGTCCAGACCCTGGTTCTGCCGCTCACTTGATGCGTGGCTAACTTTGCAAGTTACTTTATCTTTATGTTCCCCTCTACCAGCTTTGTAAAGTGGGCATAACACTGATCACTGTAGTATGTACAGAATTGTTAAGTAAATTAAATGAGTTAATATATACAAAGCTCTTAATATGGCACTTGACATAAAAAACGCAACTGATAGATAGTAGTGTTTCTACAGAATTTGGAGGGCCCTGAAAATCAGTCTGAAAAGTTTGAGTGGTAGGCAGCTACAAGACACACTCAGGAAGGTAGGATGAAGGCAAAAGCACAAGAGAAGATCAACGTGTTGATGGGGGAAAATGGGAGAAACAGACTCAGTGAATTGGGCTTGAGGTTTCAAGAGTCTGGCCTGAAGTGGTAGAGTAGGGAGCAGTATGTGTGCAAGATTAGTTGGCTTTCATGAGGGACACGTGTCAGAGGGTTTAGAAGTGGGAAGAGCATGCTGCTAAGAGCTTGGTGACTGGCTTCACTAGCTAAGGGGTCTTAGGTGAGTCCCAGTCACCCCTCCCAACCTCCAGTTATTCCTCATTAGTTTGGGGGATATCTTCACTGCCTCCCTTACAGGTTGGATTTTTCACATAAATTTTCATACTGGTATGAAAATACTTGTAAAACAATGAAAGTAGTTTATGTTTTCTGCATTGGAAGGAATGCCAGTACCATAGTCATGAGGGCAGTTACATACTCAAATGAGTCTATGTTTTCTGATGGGAATAAGTACCCCCAGGTTTGTTGTTGGGATGTCTAAAACCCTTCTCCCTGAGTGAGGAGGCTGTCTGTGATGTCTCTGTAATTTACCCTTTCTCCTGGGCTCTTCTGAGCTGAGGAGAGAAGCTGTCCTGGCAGGGTAGCCCCTCTTTCTCCTGGAGCACAGAGGGGCAGATGACGTAACAAAGAAGAAAATTACAGACTTGAAAACAAAGTGCTTAGTTGATAATAAACACTGTTGTAAAACAAAAGATAATGGTGAAATCAATCTAGAAATGTGGATTTACCGACGTGAAGGCTTCATTTCTAGTGCGGTGACCCCCAATGATGAAGACACACATCAGAACTAGGCTTGGTGTTTGACGAGTGTTAAGTAGAAGTTTTCCTAGGTTCTAAGGATGAAGAGTAAATGTCCATGATGCTTTTTTCCCGATGTTTCTGCTCACTGTTGTGGGGATATGATATTAACTGTAATGCCGATTTCTGTTGGTATTCAGTTTCTTTTCTTTTTGCTTTCTGTATACTAACATTATGGGAACTATTTAACTGCCCTCATGACTGTAGTACTGGTGTTTCTTCCAATGCAGTAATTTGCTCCAATACTTGATGCTAGTTTTTACTGAAATATTTGTTCGGCTATACATATTGTTGACTCCCTGTATAGAAATTCATTCAAATGTATGTTATGTTGCTGCTTGCTTTGTGGCCATTTTTACTGATATATTTCTGTAGGTTGTACAGAAATGTACTCTCATGTGTTTTCTACTATAACTCACTTTTTAGTACTAGTATTTAATAAAATAAAATCTCAGTATTGGCTTTTACAATATAGCATGTAGGACAGAGGACAATTTACCAGTCAGTTTGTGATATTTTATTCTCTTCTAGGCACCAATATTCAATGGTAATCAATATATTTCTTTAGAACTACTATTTTATAGTACTTTGTATTTTTCCAATGTTAGTAGAATATTATAAATCATATACTCTATTATGTGAAAAAACTGTATTTTCCCCACAAAAGCCAGTTTAAAATCACTTTTAATACAAATTTAGAAATAGATCTATTCATGAACATTTCCTACATCAGAGGCAGTTTTTTGTGTGTTGTTTTATTTAATCCTCAGGACAACCCTAAGAGGCAGGTACTACTTTAATCCCTGTTTTGGAGATGATGGAACTAAGACTCAAGATGGAGTGACAGAGCCCCTAAGTGGGCTTTGGGGCAGGGCGCTAGCACTCCCGAGGCCGTGCCCCTATCTGTGCAGTTCCATCTTTCCTGGCTCTGGGGTTTGCTTGGGCCAAGGAGAGGAAAAGATGGAAATCTGAGACTTCTGTGCCTTGTGATGTCAACAGTGAATAGAAGGAGTCACAAATAGGAGGCAGTCTATGTCAGTTCCATTTCCGTCTCCAATCCCACCACTGCTGGCCATGAGCATGCAGACAAGTGACCACTTTCTCTGGTCTTGAGTTTCCACAAAGCACAAAATGGGAGCTTGGCTGGGTGATTGAGAGCTTTTCAGTTCTAAGTGCTACAACTGAACTTCCCTTCCATGTTTGTAAGTGGAGGAAAGAGGTGTTGGAAGTTAAACTTCTTGTGAGCCTGTGCAGTCCTATCTTCTTAACATTCTGATGCCTACCTTTATTCAGCACTCACTGTACACCAAACATCAGACATTCTCTCATTTAATCCCCCAAAGAACCTTAAAAGGTCAGTGGTATAATTCCCACTTTGACAAGAAAGGAGATTGAGCCTCAGAACAGATAACTAACTTGTCTAAAGAGACATCCGAGGGCAGTACAACTCAGAGAAGACAAGTAGTGATTCTATAGCATCTCACTACGCTGATGGACAGTGACTGTAATGGGGTTGGTAGGGGGGACCTGATGAAGGGGTAGTTTGATAGCCATAATATTGCACATGTAATTGTAGATTAATGATAATAAAACAAATTATATATAAAAAAAGAGACATCCGGTGTTTTTTTTACACAGCAATAGTAGTGATGCTGGGGTTCTTGTTTGTGGAGTTGAAGAATGAACTTAGCAAACACCCAAAGTAGGAGAGCCAGGGAGAGACTTTTATTGAGAGATACAATGAGAGGACAGAGCTCCTGGCTCATGCCATAAGGGGATAAGAGAGCCCATGGGTGGTGCCTTGTCTAGGGGTTTTATAGGCAGTTGAGGATTTTTGGAAACATGAAAAAAGGCTTAGGGGTGTGGACTTGTTAAGTGGTCCCTGAATATTTAGAATTAACTTCAACTTCCTGCTCTGATTTCTCTCGGAGATACTGGTATCTTGGTCTGGAGCATATCAAACAAGGCCCCCTGCCCAGCCCCCAAGGTGGGCTGAGTTATTGTCTGTTTGCTAAAGTTAAGAATCTTTCTTAACTTCCTGGGTGTTAAAATGCAATCTTATCTTTAAGGTGGAATCCTTCCTGCCTTTTACTATGTAGTTTATGGCTGGGCCTGCATGCTAAATTAGTTGCCCAGTTTGCAAATCACCTCATCAGGTCTGAAGGAGGAAAGACAGCACATAAGCCTGGGCCATTTAGCATACTAAAGTGAATCTTACACATGATCACAAATTATTAGCATAATAAAACATGTGCTACTCTTCTTTATTTGGGGAATATTAACTGATCTCACTAAGAATGACTCTAGAGCTTAATGTTTAACACAGTTTGGTAGGGGGTTTCCTTGCATGTAGTTACATTGCTCTGACTGTAAATATCCTGCCTTGCTTTTTCCAGAGGCCCTCCCCCTACTCTGACTACATCCACAGTCCGGTCTCAGTAGTATACAGACAGGAGTGTTAGGAAGAAAGATAGACATGAGCAGTCAGAAAAGGGGAAGATAAGGCTCAGAGAGGAAGCCGCCCAAACTCTGCCCAGGTGGGGGGCCCCATGTGGAGATGACAAAGGCTTTGTAGGGAGGTAACTTCCTCCCCAACTAGATCACAATCGAACTGACCTAAGAAATGCCCAAATCACACCTCAGCATGGGGAAAGGACATGCTCACTGAGACGGATGGCTATATAGATGGACCTGTCAATCAAATTACCCACCATGTCAGTCAAAGAGGTGCCCCCTAACCAGGATGCTATATACAGGCCTCCCACCTAACAGGTCAAGGCTTTGTCTACCTTAACTCTGGCAACTCCTCCCTTGGTGTGTATTCAAACAAACTTTACCTCTGCTTCGGTGTTGTGTCTCTGCCTGTCAATTCTTTGTTGCGGTGGGGACGACAATGACCAAGGAGAATGAACTGAGCCAGTAACAGTAGTTCTAATCTTTTCAGGTTCCTGGACCCACTTCCAATGAGTGTGGTGGGGGAAGGGGATCTTCCTACACAAAACACCAAGCAATTCTCAAACACGAGCAGGGTTCCAAGAACTCAACTCAATTCTGATGCCATCTGCCCAGATGCAGCACCAGATTCCCAGGTTAAGGGCTCTGTCCTACAAGGCTGCCTTCCACCCCCAACTCCAGACACCCATCACAAGCCCCCGGCAGTTCCCTGTGCTTCTGACCTATCGGCTACAGATTGGAGGCTCCCACCACCTCCCCTTTAGGTTCGATTAATTTGCTAGAGCAGCTCACAGAACTCAGGAAAACACTTTCAGTTTGCCAGTTTAATAAAGGATATAAGTTAACAGGCAGATGAAGAGATACACAGGGCAAGGTCCCAAACAAAGGAGCTCCTATCCTTGTGGAGCTGGGGGCCTGGCTCAGTAGCATGTGGATGTGTTCTGGTTCCCCAAGCATAAAAGCTGTCCCTCAGAAGCAGAATCCGAGCGAGCAATAAGCTCTTCTCAGCAGTTTTGTGAGGGCTTCATTGCATAGGCATAATTGACTAAACTATTGGCCATTGGCTGATCAGCCTCCAGCCCCACCCTTGGGCGGAGATCCAGAAGCCTCATTAACATGACAAGACACCCGTTTCACCTTTAAGGCTCTCAAGCGTTTTCAGGAACTGTGGATCAAGACCAAACATACATGGGAAATACATATTTATTGGTCATCTGAATGACCAAATATCTATTTCTTATTAACTCATTATATTGTGGCCAGTAAGCAGTAGAATTTGGAGTGGAACCCAGGTTCGTCTCCCCGCTATGAGCCACTCTCCTGCCTCCTCCAGCTATGTTAGGCATGGGTTTAATATAGAGATGGGAGTAATGGATTATGCTGGTAGGAACCCTCCCATTTTTCAGTCTGTGGCAACAATTTTGTGAATATGAATGTGTATATGATATGATTGGTAATCTTCTCTGCAAGTGTCCACTTCCTCGTTCATCCATCCTGTAAGAGGGTGTGGGTAAAATTGCAATATTTCCAGAATCTATCCCCTGGTTTTAGTGCATCTCCATACAATGGGTGTTTCAGGTTGGGACGTGGGGAGAGGACTCGCCATCTCCATATCAATAGGTAATTACAAGGGTGAGACTTATCTGGACCGGAGAGGTTGGGTAGGGGCCCTTCTTCTGCAGCCTCTGGTTGCTAGAGACACAGGGGAGTAGAAGTGGACAACTGCTTGTAAGAAATTAACTATTTCTCCTTTGACTGATTTCAGTTTCAAAAGTATTTGCCCGACAGTATGGCACAGAGAAGACAAGTAGTGACTCTGTAGCATCTTACTACACTGATGGACAGTGACTAATGGGGTATATGGTGGGGACTTGATAATGGGGGGAATCTAGTAACCACAATGTTGCTCATGTGATTGTATATTAATGATACCAACATAAAAAATTTTTACAAAGTATTTGCCCGAGATTTCCCCCCCTGAGTTAAAGATGCTTAAGAGTAAAGTATTAAAAACAATGCAGCATAGGGGAATTAGGACCTGGGTTCTGCCCTAGCTCTCCGATTTACGTACTTTTGAGACAGGGACCGTGGGTGTAGTCAGAGTAGGGTGAAGGCCTCTGGAAAAAGCAGGGCAGGATATTTACAGTCAGAGCAATGTAACAATGGGCAAAGAAGTCCCTTTTGAAACTCTGGGTTAAGCATTATGCAAAGTCAAGGTCACACTGATTCTCTAGAGTAAAGATACCAGACTAAGAATATAGACATCTTCAGTGAGATCAGTTAAAGGTCAAAAGGCCAGGAGCAACTTGGCCTGGAATGTTTGAGTGTTTCACAAATAGGGAAGGGTATCTCAGCATAACCTGTGACTTCACTGTAAACAGCCCTAGCAAGCAGAGAACAACCCAGCCCACCTTAAGGAAGGGCAGGTGGTACAAGTCCACACCCCTAAGCCTTTTTTTCATGTTCTCAAAAAGTCCTCATCTGCCTATAAAACCCCTAGACAATGTACCACCCCGGACTCTCTTGTCCCCTCCTGGAGGGAGCCAGGAGCTCTGTCCTTTCACTTTATCTTTAAATAAAAGCCTGTATCTTGCTCTCCTACCTTGAGTGTTTGCAAAGCTCATTCTTCGGCTTCATGAACAAGAACCCCGGCATCACTTTTACAAGTACAGATACTCTGTAAAATAAGATTGAGAATATTTCCTCTACTAGCTCACAGGACTGTTATAAAAATAAACTCTGTTCATTCATTTATTCTTCCATTGAATAAATACTTGTTGAGTGCCTAATATGTGAAAAGTACTGTTCTGGATGCTGGTAAGAAAGTGGTGAATGAACAAAATAGGTAAGACTCTACCCTCGTGACACTTACATTCTAAGAAAGGAAAATAAGCAATAAGAACATGAACAAATAAACAGGATAATTTCAGACTAAGATAAGTATTGTAACTGCAGGCAGAGGGGGCTATTTTAGATGAGGATGGGGGGGAGGGGAGCACTGGGAAGGTATCTGAAATCAAATACCTGACGTGTGAGAAAGAGCCAGTCATTTTAAAGAGCTTTCCAGGCAGAAGGAACAGCAAATGCAAAGGTCCCAAGGTAGGAATGAGCTGAGCATGTCTGAGGAAGAGAAGGAAGGCCAGTGCGGCTGGAACACAGTGAGCAAGGGGCAAGAGGTGGAAAGAGGAAGGAGACAGGCACATAAGGAGATTGGTTTTATTGTTAGTGCAAAGGAGGCAAGTAGTAGACAGTATAAAACTGAGGAGTGACATGATCTGAGTGACTGTTAGAAGAGATCTTTACGGCTGGTGTGTAGAGAATGGATTGGGGTAGAGGAAAGAGGCCATGGGAACTCAGGAGACAAAGCTGAAGGTTATTGTTGAACCCCAGCAGAGAGACCTGGATGGCTTGGGCGTGTGTGAGGCTGGACGGTGGTGGAGAGGTGCAGCACGAGGGAAAGGGAGGCTCCAGAGATGACAGAGGCAACACCCTAAGTACAAAGGATTGCTCACGTGGAATGCGCTGCACCAAGCTAAGGAGTCGTTAGATCATAGCTTTCTGGAGAGCTAGCAGAGAAGGTTCCTGCGGGGAGAGAAGCAGAGGTAAAAAAAAGGCTGATGCTTAGGACCCTCAATACAAACGTCCACTCCATAATTTGCCTGCATCTGACCCCAGGGGCATTGTGTTTGAGATTCTAAAGGGCCTGTTCAATTCCCAAGCCACTTATGTCTATTTTCACTTCATTATTTCACTGATGCTCTTTTTGTGATAAAAAGAATAACACTACATTTACCATCTTAACCATTTTACGTGTACAGCTCAGGAGAGGTAAGTATATTCACATTGTTACGCTACAGATCTCTAGAACTCTTTCATCTTGCAAAACTGAAACTCTATACCCATTAAACACTAATTCCCCATCCTTCCTCCCATTTCTATCTTATTTTGAAGGTAGATCCAACTGTTCATTCTCCACAGACTCAGAGTCCATCCCTGGGTACTTGTCCTTCATATGTGAAAATATCGAAATTAATCAATGTCTAAAACATCCAACTTAATCAGGTTCTGTTTTCAAGTTATTTGACTTGATTTGAATTAAAAGCCATCAAGTCCATCGTCACAAGGGGGCTTTCTGGGTGTCTGTGACTCCTGTTTCAACAGGGTGAAACGAGCCCGCTCCGTGGGACCACTCTTCCTTGTGCCGCACCACCTGCGCAGTCTGTGCCCGACATTCAGCTCCCCTGCCCCCACCCCTAATCACTGTGACAACCAAAAACACACCTCACATTTTCAAACACCCTTGGGGGAGTATTGACCCATCCCAGCAGAGATGCACAAGTTGTACATTGTTGGGACCCTTTGACTTTGGGGAATCTTGTCTATCATAGTCATATGATCTAGATCAATTATATCATCCCTCATCTATGACACTGACATGGTTCCAGCTACTTATTTTGCAAGAAATAATTATGTTTTCCCACACTCTTTTCCCCTACAAGCATCAGCATGGACGTTTTGGCCAATTCCCTTCAGCTTACACTTCTTTGAAGTAACTATCATTAAGAAAGTCCTTAATAAGAGAGTCAGGCCCTGCTTCGCTCACCTGCCCTCCCAGTCCTGCCACCACTTCTGCATTTTATTTTCTTACATAGACCCAAGGAGGGTGTGTCCAGGAGCAGAGAGTGCCAGGAAAGGACAGGGTTAGAGGAAATGGGGCAATTGTCTGTCTTGTCAGGACAAGAAGTAGATAATACAATCTTTTAATTTAATTCCTGACATTTAATTCTACATTTTAACTGCCTCATAAGTATTTCCACTTGATTTTCCTATCCTTGCATGCCAATGAACGGTTCAGAAAGGGAGAACCTGGGTGGCTATCTCCACCATCACACCATTGGCGTGGCCACTTCTGTGCAAAGGCATTACCTTGAAGAATAGTCTGATTTTGTGAAAAAGAATGGGAATGAGAGAATGCAGCAACTTTTATCAGACAAGACTCAATGACTTGCTCCTTCCCAGCAGGTTTCACCAGTTCTTCTGACATTGGGTAATTTGATCTGATGGTAAAAACTAAGGATAGAATACTTCCTGGCTCTGCCTCTGATTCATAGCAAGTCTTTATTCTTCTTGTGATGAAATATTACTCACCAAAGTAAGCCACAGCCACCAAACCTGATAATTGGCTTCTCTGGAATCCTCCCAGAGAAAGGAGTACATATTCCAGAGCACACAGTTATGAAATTCATGTTGCCTCCAATTACGTCTGTACTTTTACTTCATGTAAGTGATGACAAGTTGTATGTATCATGTCATGACAAGATTGTATTATCTACTTCTTGTCCTGACAAGACAGACAATTGCCCAACTTTCTCTGAGAGCTACAAAGCTAAGGTGTGCAGCAGACTGTATCTTTTTGTTTTTTTTTTCCCAGCTCACACATCAGTTTACAGTAACATAATCTTCTGTGAAGTCTCATGGGGAGAAAAGTAATTTGGGCATTCCCCACTGTAACTTGATTCGCAGACTCTTGAATGCAGCAGACACCTCATGTTACTATCTTATCGATCCTAGAAACACGATTGATGCTCATCTCCTCTCCATTCTGCCTCCAACTGTCTCTCTTTACATCCTTTCTTTCACCCTCCCCACCAGTCTCAGACAGTGGGTGTATTGCTTACTTCCATTTGCTCTCTCCACCACTGTCTGTCTTACCTCCTTCCTTATTCACTTGAATCCTCTTTAGCATCTTCACTCCCTTCTAATTCACTGGCCCTTCCCTTCTGTCTACCCTCTGAAACAAGCCTCTTCTGTCCTAGTAACAAAACAAAGCAAACAAAAAACCCAAGACTAAGCCACTCCATTAGTAAACTACCCTGCTCCTCTCCTTCCCTCTCTGCCAAGCTCCTGGTCTCCATCCACTGCTTCTATTCTTATATGATCCAGTCACTTTAATCTAGGTCTACCCCCAAAGTTCCAGTGAATCTACACTCCAGAGATGTTCACTTCATCTCTGCAGTTTCCCACCATTTGACTATCCCCTTGAGAAGTTCTCAGACCCTTTGAATTTCAAGAGAGTTTTTTAGTCAATCCTCCCATCTGCTTTTCTTTGTTCTTCACCATTTTCTTCTCTGCAACCACTTCCTCAGAAATCTCACCCACACTTGGATCTTCAGCTGTTCAAATCTAGCCTGTCAGGACACTTTGCAATTTAAGCAGCTGTGCCTATCCAAGCAGCATGTCCCCATTTCACAGACTTTGTTTCTGACCTGCAACAGGTGGTGACTAGTGGCTGGCAGGGTTGGAAAGGCCTGATTTAGTCCTTGCCCTGTTCCCCTTGACACTCGTTACTCATTCTGCTGTCACAGACTTACCTCTCCCCTCAGATCATCACATTCTCCCATTTGGGCAGCACATTTACTTCATATATGTTGGATCCTGAATTTTCTCCTGACATTTAATTCTATATTTTAACTACCTCATAAGTACTTCCACTTGATTTTCCTATCATTACCTCAAACCGAAAGCCTAAGAATAAATGTATTTGCCTCTGAGGGAGTGCAGGGAACATGGTATACTTCATGGCTCACAAATTTCTATCAATGGTACCATCATTAACCTAGTCAGTCAATCTTAAATTACCAACCATTTTGCTTCCTTCCTGTTCTAGTTACCAAGCTATCTTAATTCTTCCCCCATACTTCTCTTTCCTTTTTACTTGCACCACTAGCATCTTGATTTCTCCACCATCTGCTACCAGATTATTAATCTTCATAACACCCTGTTCACAAACATTTGTTACCTATCAAAATTCATTCAGTTATAAGTTAAAAAGCCCAGTTCATTTGGCCATTTTTAAAAAGAAATACATGGGCACACATCTAACTGAAAAGGCCAAGGGTCTCTGTCCTTAAGCATGGTTGGATCTAGGTTTCCAAACAGTGTCATCTCTATCCCTCTGTCTCTTGGCTCTGGTTTGGCTTCATTCTCAGGCACACTTCCTAAATGTGACAAAATCACCACCACCACTTGGAGACTTCACTGTGCTACTGAAGAAAAGTAGCATCATTAGCTGAAAGAGTACTTTCTTGATTGTCTAGCTGAAGTCCTAACACCCACTCCGAATTGCAAGACCTGGGTCATGGACCCATCCCTAGAGCCTAGAGAGGTGTCAACCCACCCAACCTACATAGATTAAGAATGAGAAAAGCATGGCTCCCACAAAAAATAAGGGTGCTATTACAAGATGAGGGGATGGGTTCTGGGTAGGCAAAGGTAACAGATGTCCAATACCTCTTCCATGATTATATAGTACTATATAGTTAAATTCTTTTTGTCTGACATTCTAGAGCTTTGTACCTTAATGCGACCTAAAACTTATTTTCCTATTTTCTCACTTCTTATTCAGCAGAAGCTTTTCTCTAGAGCCAGTTTTTCCCAGTTTTATTGAAATATAATTGACATATAATATTGTGTAAATTTAAGGTATACAATGTAGTGATTTTATATATGTATATATTGCAAAATGATTATGCCACTAGGGCTAATTACCATATCTATCACATTACATAGTTACAATTTTTTTTGAGCCAATCTTAACTATTTCTTATCCTCTCATCTTGCCATGGTCTTCCTATTCTACATTTTTGCTAATGCCAGTACCTCTCCAAATTCACCCATCCTCCAAATCCAAAATTAGCCCACCCACTTTTTGGTCTACCTAACCATCCAGACAGCAACGATATAAGATTTCCTTCACTCAGTTAGAATTTATTGACTATGAGCTGGGCCAAACCGATTATCACTCAAAAATCAGAAGAGGAACAACTGTCACCACAGAAATACAAAGTATCATAAGACAAACAGGTGAAAGAAAAATGTGTCAAAAAGGTGAAGGAGATTAAGTGGTATAAACTTCCAGTTATGAAATAAATAAGTCATGGAATGTGAAGTACAACATAGGGAATATAGTGTATAATACTGTGAAGACTTGGTATGGTGACAGATGGTAACTACTTATGGTGAACATTTCAAAATATGCGAATTTTGAATCACTATGTTACACATCTGAAACTAATATAATATTGAACGTCAACTATACTTCAACTTTTAAAAAGAAGGAAAGAAAAGGAAATTAAAACCATAAATATTTATATCTACTCCTTAGTAAGCCAATTTGTGAAAACCAAGAATTTACCAATTCTGAAATTCCCTGCTCCCATTATGTAGTCACATTGTTCAGACAAGCCCTTTAATAGTTCAAGAAAAATATCTCTTCTACCCAAGAGGAAATTAGTTAGTAAACAAACATAGAAAACAAATACATGGAAAAAATGTTCACCCTTGACAATAATCAAACGAATACAAATGAAAGCAACTTTAGAATACCATTGAATATCTACTAAATAGTAAAAAAGTATAGCTTTTAATTACAACAATTGTCAGTTCTGAATGTACTCTTTCTTAATGGCACTTAAATTAATACAGTCCTTTTGGAAGGGAATATGGCAATATGAACAATAGACGTAAATATAATTAAGTCTTTTGTTCCATTATTTCTACTTGGAGGAATTTATCCCCAAAAAATAATTCAAAAGAAATGAAAAGATGTACATGAATGTATTCATTACCTTTTTACCCACAATAATAAGACATTGGTATAAAATAATCAGTAGTCAGGATACAGATTAAAATTTTGACATTTTTGGAAACTAGGTACCATATTTCTTTATCAACCTTAATTGAAAATGAGCATCTATTTTATGATATAAATATGTAGTAAAGAGACTACAGACACAATCCAGCAGCTGACAGTAGTGAGAAATGATTGATTCTGCAACATAATGTCAAACTTATAAAATTTAATTACTAAACTTTTAATAAAAATATACTTTCAATTGTTGATGGTCTTACTATAAAGACCTATACCTCAGACTAACCTAATAATGATGAGAGAAAGTTTCTTTTTTAGAGTAATACACCCAGTAAATTAGGAAGAAATAATAGAATTAGAATATCATTGTATAGGCATTACCCAATAATGGCTGCTTACACCCCAAAGAGACAACTAGACATACACCTTCTAATACAAGTATATAAACACCTATGAGGTAGTTTTATCCTCCACCAAAAAAAGTCTAAAATTTAAATATTATCAGGCCTCAGGTTTCAGTGTAAAGAAAATACCCAGGCTAGAAGAATACATTTGGTGAGGCCATAGATACTCAGCAAAATCTAGACAGTGAGCAGTTCTGCAGGACTATTACTTTTTTCTTCAACTATAGTATTGCAAGAAAAAAAAAGGAGATCCAGAGGGAAAAGTTGAAAGAAAAAAAGCCCTCAAGATACAGATCATTGATAACAAATACATGGACCTTCTTTGTATCTAATTTTGAACAAATGTTTTTAAAAATGGTTTTATAATTACGGTAAGGAAAATGGGAGCCCTGGGTATTAACAGTATTAAGGTAAGTTTTCCTGAATTTTGGGAGAGTGATAGTACTGTGGCTATTTGAAAAGGGAAGTCCTTTTTTTTTTAAAGATGCTTATTGAAACATATATGGAAAAAATGATACAATATCTTGGATTTGCTTCACAATAATCTGGAGTTTCTTCAAATAGAACTCACATCAATCTTGTTATGCAGCTGAAACCTGTAGAATGTTGCACATGTGCTCCAGATCTTTGCATTTATAAATGTATTTATTCCTTTGAAGGACCTTATCTATTACACCAGAGCCTATTTAAAGCTTATTTCTGCTTCATAGATTTTGTCTAGCTTCTCTCACTACTTCAGTAGCATATGAACTATTTCCCACATTTGCTTCTTTAAAAAACATGAACACAAATTCTGATACTAAAATATAATGCCCCTGGCATTCTCATCATATAATGAAAGCCACAGAATCTGAGACAAATCAAACCTATTTTATTACATTTGTTAATGTAATTTTATTTGAAAGTGATCTTTCCTTCAGATGCACAAGATGGATTAAGCATGGAGTGTGATTTAAAGGTTAAAAATAAATTCTTTCTTAAGGAATTGCTCTAGGGGAGATTCAACTAGGGGAGAAGAGCATGGGGAAAAATTAACTTCTACTGGGTGCCCAATACTGAACAAAGTGCTTTATATGAATTTAATTTCAATCCTCATAATGAATCCATGAAGTAGGTGTTGTTACTCCTTCTAAAATACCAATGAAGAAACTGAAGTGTGCAAACTTGAGATAACTTGCTCAGTGTTTCACAGATCGTAGATCAGCATGGAAGGGCCTGCAACCCAGGTTTCTTGAAGTAAAAGCCTATGCTATGTACAGCTGCACCAAACTAGCAGCTGTCTATCAATCAAGATTTGCTCTGAACCTTTACTACACAGAACAATATACAGTAAACAGTGCCTATACAGACACTGCCATATGAATGTTCTGGTGGTTAATGTTATGTGTCAACTTGACTGGGCCACAGATGACCAAATACTTGGTCAAACATTATTCTGGCTGTTTCTGTGAGGGTGTTTTGGAATGAGATTAATATTTTAATTGGCAAAGATTGCTTTCCATAATGTGGTGGGCCTCATTTTGTCAGTTGAAGGCCAGAACAGAGCAAAAAGACCAATCTTCCCCACAATAGGAGGGAATTCTCAAGCAGACTGCTTTTGGACTTCATCTGCATAATCAGCCTTCCTGGATCTCCACCTACCAGCCCACACTGCAGATTTGGATTTGCCAGTCCCCATAATCCCACTAGCCAATTCTCTATAATACATTCTCTCTCTCACTATATATGCACACACACACATACATACTATGTATATATACACACACACACACACACACACAGTTATATATAGATATGATTGAGGCATATATTGTGGCCTAATTATATATTTTTTTAATTCAAGAGAGGTTAGGTAAGGTATTTCTCATTATCACAAAAATTTTTCTGCCCCTTGCTCACAAAATGACATTTTCTGAACAATAACACTAGAAAGGAGGAAACATTTTGAGCAGAGACAGAATTTGTGACTTACTGGCTAGTGATATATTGACTGGGATGTACCTGTGGTGTCATGTAAAGCCAGTCTATATGTATACAGAGTTAGTTACTTAGTTCTGTTTCTCTGGAGAAGCCTGACCAATACAAATGTATTTCAAGAAACCCAAATAGAAAGAAACAGTGTTTAAATTACCCCTATATTTTGTAACACTGCTGCTGTAATTTTATATGAAAGTGGTCTTTCCTTACATATGCACCCCTATGCTTACTGCAGCACTTTTTACAATAGCCAAGATATGGAAGCAACCTAAGTGTCCATCAGTAGATGAATGGATAAAGAAGATGTGGTACATATACACAATGGAATACTATTCAGCCATAAGAAAGAAACAAATCCTAACATTTGCAACAACATGAATGGAGCTGGAGGATATTATGCTCAGTGAAATAAGCCAGGCAGAGAAATAGAAGTACAAAAAGATTTCCCTCAATTGTGGAGGAACAAAACAGCAGCAGACTCACAGACTCCAAGAAGGGACTAGTGGTTACCAAAGGGGAGGGGTGGGGAGGGCGGGTGGGGAGGGAGGGAGAAGGGGATTGAGGGGTATTATGATGGACGCATATGGTGTGGGGGAGATCATGGAGAAGACAGTGTAGCACAGAGAAGGCAAATAGTGACCCTGTGGCATCTTACTGATGGACAGTGACTACAGTGGGGTATGGGGGGTACTCGATAATATGGGTGAATGTACCACATTGTTTTTCATGTGAAACCTTCGTAAAGGGTATATCAATACCTTAATAAAAATAAAATTAAAATTAAAAAAAACAAAGTGGTCTTTCCTTACAATGAATCATATTCCCCCAAAAATGTCTGCTAAAAGTCATGAGCAGAGGATCCTACCTGCTATATTTGGTTCCATTTTTGAAAAAAGACTAAAGGAAACAAGCCTTAGTTTAGTCATCACCAGTTGTTTCGAAATGGTAGAAACACTGCCCTTATATTGGTCTTATACTACTACTTTATGTAATAAAATTATTAGTTAATTCAATACGTATTGGCCGGCTCCATGCCAGGCACATAAATCCACAGAGAAAATAGTCCCTGGCCCCAAGTAGCTTATACTCTTAGTTAGGAGTCAGGGAAGCTAAAACCATTACAATATAATGATACCAGCTATATTGGAGGCATGTCCCAACTGTAACTGGTAAAGCCATTGGCAAAGAAGCAGTGTCTAAATCTGCCAAGAGTCAGGAAGACATCCCAGAACAATAGTTTTAATAATTCAAAAAATATGTTCTTTTAGTTGATCAGACCAATTTTCCTTTCAGACCTTCACTTAGGGCAAGCTCCGTATTATAAAACATGGAAGGAATCCTGGTCTGCCTTTCTGTCTTGCGACCTTCTGTATGCATGCAGTTCTACAGTTAATGAGCCTACCTTAATACCATAGGGAACTCATGTTTTCCTAGAGAACTCCCTTTTTCCCCTTTCTCTCTTTTAGAGAATCCTGGAAGATGGCTTTCAGAGCAGCAGCATGCTGAATGATATCATGCCTGTCCACAGTGGTGCTGCATCTCCTTTTTCTGTTGTGCACTCCAGATCAGTAATGTCAGTCTCTGACGCCAGCAGCAGACCTGCAGAAAGAAAGATTTATTTCCCCATTGGTTTTCCACACTCAAATTCAGTTAAGGGGTTTGAAATTGTTTAAAATAATTAATAATAAGGTCTCTTACTTTTCTCTCCTCCCTGGATTAGTTTTCCTTGTGAGCCATCCCTGAGAACTCATATGTAAGAACTTAATCTTTATTGACATTAATGACCCTGTTACCTTACAAGCAGCCCCTGTATGCCTATTTGCTCAATCAAAAATAAATTTAATCACTGTATTGCATGCTGTGACTTAGATAATTCTCTCAAATTAGACTCTTTGCCAACTTGTGTCTCCTAGTAACTTTCTTGATCTAATTAGGATCTTTACATTAGAATACTGCTTCATATCTACTGACTAAAAAGTAGAAAATAACAGTCAGATTTTAGGAACACTTATATGATTTAAAACTGACCTAATTATATATTTTTTTTTAATAAAGAGAGATTAGGTAAGGTACTTTTCATTACTGTACCAAGTTTCTACCCTTGCTCTCCCTCCTTCCCTCACAAAATGGCATTCTGAACAACAACACTGAGAAGAAACTTGGAGCTGAGACAGGTTTGCAACTTACTGGCTAGTGATATACTGAGTGGGGTGTACCTGTGGCTTTTGCACACTGGAAGGTATAACAACTTGATACTAACTTATCGAGGGTGGAGGGGTGGCATGTGATAAAGTTTCATTTGTTTCATGCAGGTGTCAGTGGGTATCTGATCGGAAGGGCCAGAGCAGGCAGCATTAGTTCTGGAGATTCTGGGGCCTAAGCGAGAGAGGTGTGTTTGTGGTGAGATGAGGCGTACCATGGGCCAGCCCTGGTAAATCCAGCAGCAGCCAGGAGACAGCTAGCACCCCAGCCAGCTTGCTGTGCTGCAGGCTAACAGAGGTGTGACCAAGCACCAAGGACCAGCTGTGAACTCTGGTCAGTTTTAATAAAACTAGATGTGAACAGTGGTTCCTTAGTAGTCATGTGGCATCTAGGATTTGCTTTCCATCAGGGAGCTCAGAGGGGCAGTCAAGCATCATCCCCAGGGGAGGAGCTGGTGGAAATTAAGCTGGGACTAGGGAAGGGTAAAGGATTCAGGCGATTTTGATGCAGTTCATAGCTAGAGCCCAGTGCTACTGTCCTATTGGGAGTGATCTGAAAACTAAGAACCAGGGATTCAGAAGGAAGGCCAATGTGGCAGGCTGACTATGCACAGGAGAGGCTGCTATTAGTACTTCCTCAAATCCAGTGTAACATTTCCACTTAGACCTCGTGTCCAGAATTTAGGCACATGGCCACAGCTAGCTGCAAAAGGCTAGAAAACATGGTCTTTTATTCCAAGTGACAGCACTCCCAGATTAAAGTTGGATTATGTTAAGGAAGAAGAGAGGAACTGATCTAGGGAGGAAATTACCACTTTCAATCACAATCCCCATATGCTCTAAAAAGTATTGCCTTTTTCTTTTTAAACCTTGACTCTGTCACTTGTCAGTAGTACGACCAAGTGCAAGCTAATGAATTATCTGAATCTCAGTCCTAGCATCTATGAAATGGGCATATCATTACCTAGTCCACAGGTTTGTGGAGATGAAATAAAATTAACATATGTAGATGGTAATAAACACATGTTTATTGTCCTAAAGCTGGTTTTGCTTTTCTATTTACCTTTTTCCTTTACCACTTTCCTGACATTGTTTTGATTCCTTGAGCAAGATTGCCCTGGGGCATCATCTTGGCCAGATCTTGCCCATGAAGACAAGGAAGGGGATTCATCCAATGAAATTCCTCTCAGGTCAAGGGAGGGAGTTGGTAGTGTAATAAAACACATTCAATGAATTCTTGGCATTTGACAGTTACAGGTTTCGTGAAAACTTTTGAAGAAATTTATTAAGTTGGGTCCAAACTGTATTCTCCTGAATGACATCTTAAAAAGAGTTAAGTGTGTCATTTTGAAAACAGAAGTAAAGTCAGAGTTTATTAAAATAGTTATATTTTTTGGGTCTGCCCTAAATGAAGTCCACAGTTCATGGAATCTAAACACTACAATACTTACTGCCTGGAGTAATATATTTATGGCAGTATGTTTTCTTGTCCTATGACTGTCACCTCTTAGTGGCCTCATTCCAACGGCTCCAGCTCTTGTTTGCTATGGTAATGTTGAACTTAGATTAGATAGGAACTCTGTGCTAAAGTCAGTGGTTGAAAAGTCCCCTCAAGAGTGCTGTACTTGATTGTCCTCCTTTTGACCTTCTCTTTGCATTTTCTTTCTTATCTCGGTACCATAGAAATAACAAGGAGAGGTGCACTTGGTCCAGATCCAGTCCTTCATTGCGTGGAAGGCGACAGCTGCACTAGTGCTTTGTCAATGGTGGTTTGACAGAAAAGGTGAAAGGTAGAACGTTGAAGAGCAGCTATTTTGGCCTCAGGGAGTCTGCGACAAAGAGGGAGGCCACAGGGCTTACTATCCCTGCAACTCTTATCTCTTGCTGTCACCCTGAAATGCACTCCCAAAGCCCAGGGGCCCCTCAACTTTTCCCTCTATGGTCGCTGATGCCCACCCTGCTTGCTCTTTCCCACTTACACTCACTTGTCTTTACCTGAGTGTGACCTTTCTGAAGGTATACAGTGAATGTGAGCTTTGGAATTCCAAAGATCTCCTATGAACTAGTGCACCTGATCCTCAATTTCCTGCTCTGTAAAATGGTAATAAAACCTACTTCTCAGAGTTATTTTGATTATTTAAAAACACAATGTATCTATGTATACATGTCTAGGCATACAGTAGGCATTCTAGAAATGTTGGATTATTTCCTTACATATTAATCTTTCTGTCTGACCACTTCTGACCATTTCCACATGTTCTTTTAACCTCTAAAAGCTTCCTACACAAAATGTGGTCTAAGGACCAGCAACATTGGAAATGCCCAATCTCAGGCCCCACCTCATACCTACTGAATCAGAATGTGCATTTTCACAACATCCCCAGATGTTTCACATGTTAAAGCTTGAAAAGCACTGCTCTAAAACAAAGATTCCTTCTCTTTCCATTCTTTTTCCAAGGGAACAGAATAATGGGTGCCACTTACTACATGCCTACCTGTGTCAGCTGCCGCTTCCCTGACTGCCTTCTCCTCATCCTCACATCGTGAGGTTTGCACTATCATCTCCCTTTGCCAGTGAAGAAATGGAGACAAAAGGCCTTTGTCTTCTGGCCTTTCTTGCTGGAGAAGAAGAAAAAGTGAAAAAAAAAAAGTTAGAAAATTAAAATAAGCAAAAAATAAAAAGGAATACATTTAAACATCACAGGTAACCTTGAATTTCAGTGAAATCAGTAGAGAACCACTTCCTTGATGATTGAGTCCAGCTGTCGTCAATTCTTTTCCAAGTTCCTTTCCCTTTATTTAATATTGCCATACGTTTTGGCACCTGATAAGCCACGACAAAATATTCCACAAACATTAAGTGGTTATCTAATTTTCAGCCTGTTTAGTGAAGTGATGTATCAGCTGATTGTGGGACCTAACCCAGCATGTGAGTGCATGACTTTGTGAGTTTCTTTCAGGTGCATTTTTTTCTCTCAACTACATTGCAAGATTGTTAGAGGAAAGCAGCTCCTTCCTTCCTCCATACTTCCCCCTCCCTCCCTCCCTCCTCCCTTCCTTTCTCCCTTCCTCCCTTCCTTCCTTCTTTTCTTCTTTCCTCCCTGATTTCAAGGGAAATAAAACATCTTATTTCTGTTTCTGGAACAGGAAATGTAATTTACCTTCAGATTATTTAATAAATCTTAGTTCATCTGCAATTAACCAATTATGTTTTATTCTTAATGCTTCTCCTGATTTGAGCAAGGAATCCACTCAGATCAATTTCATTTTAGATCAAGAGACAGTATCTCCTGTCTTGTCTTTTGCACTTACCTGGATGTCTTAAATTTATGGCTATGTTAACAGCTTCTAACTATGACTTTTGAAATTAAAAAGGCATGAAAACATCTGAAATATTTGAGGTTTCAATGGGGATTTTAACAATAATAACAATGATTACATATGGATCAAATTAAATTTAATCTAAAAATTGGCTCATGTAGAATATACCTTACATTCCTCTATAATGTTATTAAGCAAGAAGAGGTATGCCAGAACCACAAACTGATTTTTAATCTTTTGGAAGGATCTTTCTTGGAGGCAAATATTTTACTTTTATAATACTCTTAAATAAGTATTTTGAAGAGTCCATGCATATACTATGTTCCATATATATCCCAGGTGTATTCCATATTTGAACTAGCAAAGTAAATGAACTGTATCAATTTAGCAAATTTTTTTTATTACCAATTTTCCCATATTTGAAGTTTAATCACTGGACAACATTCTCTAACCAGTCAGAAATGAGATAACTACTCCCAATAAGTAATTTTTTGGAACTTCTCCACTCCACTTATTCATTTAAACTTTAAGACATATTTAAGAGGAGATGACTTTCTGAATTTATCCTGTCTGGACATCAAAACCATAAATGTTAGGTGGTAGTTTCCATGACAGGTACCTATCTGTTGTGGGAATGAATTTCAGTTCACAAACAGCTGTGCAGGGCACATAACATTTCTTTATCCTCCCTGTATCAACTGAAATCTGACATTGAGCCCTTATTCTGCAGAAAAGGCAGAAAATTCACGTCTTGATTGGCTCTGGCCATAGAACTGTGCTGAGATCCTGGGGAGATACTGATCAATCTGGCACATCCTGGCTTCTGCCAGCATGTTTATGTCTCATCAGCAGGGCTTAGCTGCTCCGGGACCGTGCCTGGGGAAGGAAACTCTTAGGGGAAATTTTGGTCCCCTGTGTCTAGAGTCTGTGTCCCTCAGGAGCACTGTGAGCCTTCCCCTGAGAGGCCGTGCCTTGTCCAGTGGACACTGCTGATGAGCAGCGCAGCAGGTATCTGGAACTCCACAGAACTCACTGACTTCCGTCCCCTTCCCAGTCTCCCAGATCTCACATCTTTCTCTTTTCTGATTTTAAAAATGTCTTCCTCTCTCTTCTTCCCTTCCCTTCCTAGGTTGTCTTCTATGGACTTAGGTTTCTCCAAAACCAGAAGAGGCTATGACTTCATGTGTATGTTTTCAGCTCTGTAAAAATTGCTAAGGTAAGAAGTTACAGAAGACTTGCCTTCTTACTTGAGACTACAGAAGGAGAAAAACAGGAGAACTGGGTAAATTAGAATTTTAAAAAATTATACCAGTTCCTCAGAGGTTTTTATCTTGGGTTTTATGAAGACAATAAAGGTAGTTATGCTTGATTAAATCTACTATAGAATGAAAATGGTATTTTATCTTTTTTCTTTGAAGTTACTAATCATAGTCTTTTTGAAATTTATTCGTGCCCTGCAGTATTCTGTAGCACAGGAAACTGAGTTTTATATATATGCATCTCCAAACAGATAATTATACTTTTAGATTTACATGTTTTAGGTTTGTATTTCAGGTATATTAAATAAATATCCATATATAGATTGATTTAAAGGCATTTAACTAGATGTCTTGAGGCCTTTGTCTACCTTGACTCTGGCCCCCTCCCTCCTCCCTTGGAATGTTTTCAAGTAAAACTTTCACTCTGCTTTGAAAAAAAAATGAAAAACCCAAAAAACTAGATGACTTAAAGATGAAAGTCATTTTAAAAGGAGAATAATTTGCCACTTTTCCAGAATAAACAAATAAAAAACAATTTAATGCAAATTATGGCTCCTGAGACATGTGTGATACAGTATATCATATTTTAAAAGTATTAGAATATGCTGGTAAGATGCTTTTTAGAAACCCTTTTTGGAAAGTGAGGAGTTGACCGGTAATTTATCTCTTTGCAGCATGAAGAGATGGTTAATAATATGGCTTTAGAATTCAGACTGCATGGTTTCAAATACTCTCACACCTTGTGTGTGACTTTAAACAAATTACTTAACCTCTCAGAACCTCCATAAAATGAGGAAAATAATACTTACTTCACAGACTTGTGGGGATAGAATGAAAAAAAATACATGTAACGCACTTAGAATTATGCCTGACACACATTTAGGACTTATGTTAGCTATTATTAAAAAATTTGTATAGAATGAGGCACCACTGTAAATGATCAGGTATGTAATCCATTCCATCAATTATTTATGGATAGCTGTTACTTATTCTTTTGTTTAAAAGCATTGTATAAGATATATGTGACATATTTGCTTCTTATAATAATGAAGCTTCAGAAAATTCACTGTGTTATCAAATGTGAATGCCTTGAAAAGCTATTAAGTGTGATCTCAGTCATCAGAGTGGAAAACCTTACTCTAGAATCACGTGGAATTCTGCCTCTGGAGTCACTGATATACCACCCCCTAAACAACACCTACACACTCACAGACAGCAAAGGGTGCCATTTGCCTCAATGTTTGCATGCAAGAACGAACAAGAAATCTATGTCTCTGAAATAAAATGTTAACTTTTCATGCCAATTGTTTGGGGGAAGATCATTTAGCAAACAGGCACTAGAATTTCACAACTAGGGTACTGTGTTTTAACTCAGAATCAGTCCATCTTTCTGAAACGTGATGTATTTTCTTCCTTCTTTAATATATGTGCTAGTAATAATGGGACCTAACATTCACTGACCAATTACTAGATGCTTTCTTTGTGTTAAGCTGCAACAACTCTGTGAGCTGGGTGCTCATTATTTTCATTTCAGAAATGAGTCACAAAAGTTTGAGTAACTTGCATAAGGTTAACAGCTAGTGGGCAGTGGAGCCAGGATTTGAACCAGGCAGTTGGCTCTAGCCCCAATTCACTTTACCACTACACTATACTGTACACTAGGCTATGTATTCATGAGTTAAATGTATAATTTCCACCAAATGCTCGAGTACAGTTTGCATTAGCCCTAGGGTTGATTTTACATCAAGTGAAAATCAGAAGTGTAACTCTGAGACTATGTTACAATAAACATTTATAACATTTTTGTAAAATATTTTATATAGAAGTATACCTTATCCAGTTGACATAGATTTTGTTTTTTAAGCTCTAAGTTGGTTCTATAAAATGAAAAAAAAAAGTTGCTATAATGAAGTTCACTTTGTCAAGGAATGTTTTGAATGAGACTGTGAAAATAATAAAAATGGCACCTTCTGTTTGTCTAGTGTTCTGTTGAATTCGCTACAGAGGAGCAATTCTTCACAAAAATGATCCAGCATTTTCTAAGAATTTCATTATCACATTCATTTAACTAATGAAGTCCCTAACATTTCACATATATTATCCACTGTCCTCTAGTAACAGAAAGGAAAAAATCTGTGACTGCTAATCTGGGATGTTCACATTTGGGAAAGGAGGTGCTCTGGAATGAAGAATGCCCAGTTAAATTTAGGGAATATGGGAAGAAGCCCTCAGGAAGGAAGCCTCAGATTTGATTCCTGGGTACTACACCCAATCTCAGGTGATGCCAGGAGCTTTCTTGCCCTGAATATGACTGTATCCATTTACCAACTTTTTTTTTTCTCCTTGGCTTCCACCTTATAACTTCAGCTTAACATAGATAGAGTTAAGCTGCCTTCCAAAGTACAGAAATTCACAAAACACCAGGGCTGGAAAGTAAAACATGAAATATATTTAGTGATTTTAGTAAAATACAGTCACAAAAAAACTGGTTTACTGTCACTTCCATGGGTAAAGTAAATGCTAGCCATTCCAGTGCAGGAAATGAAATAACTTTTAAGGATATTACTACCAACCTGTGCACTGACTTATATACAAATCTCTCCTCCCAAAAGTGCAGGGCCAGATTCTTATCATGAGATGTATGTTCCACAGAGGCCTCTACCAGAGGCAGTGTTTTGTGGAGGAAAAATAAGGTTTAAAATATTAGGAGCCAGAAGCTAGTCTGTGAAACCATTTTTCAACTCCTATAGATCATAAATAGAAAAACATGACAGAGCTTTTCCCAAATGTAACAGCATCTAAATATAACATGATATTACCAAGTATGAGTTGTGAAGCTGAAATAAGCTTGGACATATATATCAATAATAAAAATCAAAAGCCTCTATGAAGCTAGAGGAAATACTGAATTATATACCTATTTTTTCTAGGAAATTTTACAAAATAATTGTCAAATGAAGAGCTGATTAGAGAATTTACAGCCAAAAATATACCAAGCAAGTATTATACAGGCATGCCAGGTAGTTCATTAATAAAAATATTGCTGCTTCTTGGATCTTGTGATTTTGTGATGTCAACTTTTCAAATTTTTTAATTAGTTGTAATTTAATTCTCATCCTAAGTAAATATTTCTTTACATACCAACTTTTCCTGTCTTTACCAATCTTTTGGTTAAATGTCCATAATCTGATAACAGACACTATCTCCTACTTCCAAATTTTTAGAATTGAAGTATATCTAACATACAGTAGCCTAATAGTTTCAGGTGCACATCATAGCAATTTATACATTACAGAATGATCCCCACAACAAGTCTACCTACCCTCTGTCACCATACAAAGTTATTACAACATTATTGGCTATAGTACCTATTCTGTACATTATATCCTATCCCTACGACCTTATTTTATAACTGGAAGTTTGTACCTCTTAATCTCTTTCACCTATCTGCTCGTCCCTTCCCCTCTGGCAACCACCAGTTTGCTCTCTGTATTTTTGGGTCTGTTTCTGTTTTGTTTTGTTTATTCATTTGTTCTGTTTCTTAGATTCCACATATAAGTTAAATCATATGGTATTTGTCTCTGTCTGACCTATTTCACTAAGCATAATATCCTCTAGGTCCATCCATATTGTCACAAATGACAAGAGTTCATTCCTTTTCATGGCTGAGTAATATTCCATTGTGTATATACATACCACCTCTTTATTCTTTCATCTATTGAAGGATACTTAGCTTGCTTCCACATCTTAGCTATTGTAAGTACTACAGCTATTAACATAGGAGTGCATATATATTTCCAAATTAGTGGTTTTTATTTCTTTGGATAAATACCCAAAAGTGGAATTGCTGCATCATATGATAGTTCTATTTTAAATTTTTTGAGACATCACCATATATTTCCATAGCAGCTACACCAATTTACATTCCCATGAATAGTGTACAAGGGTTCCTTTTTCTCCACATCCTCACCAGCACTTGTTATTTCTTGTCTTTTTTACACTAGGCATTCTGACAGGTATAAGGTGATATCTCGCTGTGGTTTTGACTTGCAGTTCTCTGATGTTTAGAAATGTGGAGCATCATTTCATATGTTTGTTGATCATCTGTATGAATTCTTTGGAAAAATGTCTGTTCAGGTCCTTTTTAAATCAGATTTTTTTTTTGCCATTGAGTTGTATGAGTTCTTCGTATCTTTTGCGTGTTAACCCCTTATCAGATATATCATTTGCAAATATCCTCTTCCATTCAGTACATTGCCTTTTTGTTTTGCTGTTGGTTTCCTTCACCATGTAAAACTTTATTTGATGTAGTCTCACTTATTTTTGTTGCTGTTGCTCTTGTCTGAGGAGAAGAAGTATTGTTAAGATGATTGTCCAAAAGTTTACTGCCTATGTTTTCTCTTAGGAGCTTTAGGGCTTCAGATCTTACATTTAGGTCTTTAATCCATTCTGAATTTACTTTTATATATGGTGGAAAGTGATCCAGTTTCATTCTTTTGCATGTAGCTGTCCAGTTTTCCCAAAACTATTTACTGAAGAGACTTGCCTTTTCCCCATTGTATTTTCTTGCCTCCTTTGTAACAGATTAATTGACCATAAAAGTGTGGGTTGACTTTGAGTTCTCTATACTGTTCCATTGATCTATGTGCTTATTTTTGTGCCAGTACCATACTGTTTTGATTACTATGGATGTGTAGTATAGTCTGAAATCAGGAAGTGTGATGCCTCCAGTTTTGTTCTTTCTCAAGATTTCTTTGGCTCTTCAGTCTTTTGGGTTCCATACAAATTTTGTTTTAGTTCTGTGAAAAATGCCATTGGAATTTTGATAGGGATTACACTAAATCTGTTGCTTTTTTTGGGTAGTTTAGACAATATTAATTCTTCTAATCCATACGTATATCTTTTCATTTATTTGGGTCATCTTCAATTACTTTCATCAGTGTTTTATAGTTTTCAGAGAACAGGTCTGTCACCTCCTTGGTTAAATTTATTCCTAGGTATCTTATTCTTTTTGATACAATTGTAAATGAGATTGTTTTCTTAACTTCTATTTCTGGTAGTTCATTAGTAGTGTATAGATACACAACATATTTCTGTATATTAATTTTGTATTAGATTGTTTATTTGGGATTTTTGTTTCTTGAGGTAGACCTGTATGGCTATAAACGTCCCTCTTAGAACTGCTTTTGCTGCATCCCAAAGATTTTGGAATGTTGTGTTTCCATTTTCACTTGTCTCTAGGCATTTTTTATTTTCTCTTTTACTTCTTCATTGACCCATTAGTTGTTTAGTAATATATTGTTAGCCTCCAGGTGATTGTGTTTTTTCCAGTTTTTTTCTTGTAATTGATTTTCAATTCCATACTATTGTGATCACAAAAGATGACTCATTTTATTAAATTTATTGAGACTTGTTTTGTGGCCTAATATGTGATCTATCCTGGAGAATGTTCCATGTGCACTTAAAAAGAATGTGTATTCTGCTGGTTTTGGATATAATGTTCTAGGTACATCTGTTAAGTCCATCTGGTCTAATGTGTCATCCAAAGTCACTGTACCCTTATTGATTTTTTATTTGGATAACCTATCCTTTGATGTAAGTAGAGTGTTAAAGTCCCCTACTATTATTGTATTACTGTCAGTTTCTCCCTTTATGTCTGTTAATGTTTGCTTGATATATTTAGGTTTTCCTATGTTAGTCCACAGATATTTACAATTGTTATATCCTCTTGACATTATGTAATGTCCTTCTTTGTCTCTTTTTAGTCTTTGTTTGAAGGTCTATTTTGTCTAATATAAGTATCACTACCCTACCTTGTTATTTTCATTCGCATGTTATATCTTTTTCCATCCCTTATATGTCTATATCTGAAGTGAGTCTCTTGTAGGCAGCATATGGGTCTTGTTTCTTATCCATTCAGTCACCTGATGTCTTTTGATTGGAGCATTTAATCCATTTACATTTAAAGTAGTTAATCCCCTATCAATATAGGGATGTAGTTATTATATATATATGTATATATGCCATTTTGTTCATGTTTTCTGGTTGCTTTTGTAGTTCTTCTTTGTTCCTCTCTTCTTCTCTTGCTCTCTTCCCTTGTGATTTGATGATTCTTTAATGTTATGTTTAGATTCCTTTATCTTTACTACTTGTGTGTATATTATAGGTTTTTTATTTGTGTTTACCATGAAGTTCATATATAATACCCCATTTATATAGCAGTCTATTTTAAGTTGATGGTCACTTAAGTTCAAACACCTTCTCAAAGCACTACATTTTTATTCTCTTTCCCCTCATTTTATGTATTTGATGCCATATTTTATATCCTTTTCTTTTGTTTATCCCTTAACAAATTATTATAAATAGAGTTTATTTTACTACTTTTGTCTTTTAACCTTCATACTAGCTTCTAAGTGTTGAACCACTACCTTTACTATATGCTCATTTTTACCAATGACATTTTTTTCTTTCATAGTTTTCTTACTTCTAGTAATGGCTTATTTCTTTTCTGTTTAAAAAGTCCTTTTTGACATTTCTTGTAAGGCCAGGGTAGTGGAAATGGACTCCTTTAACTTTTGTTTGTCTGGAAAACTCTTTTATTTCTCCTTCAATTCTGAATAACATGGCAGGATAGAGTATCCCTGTTGTAGGCGTTTTACTTTCAGCACTTTGAATACATCACACCACTCCTTTTTGGACTGAAAAATTTCTGCTGAAAAATCAGTTGATTTTTTTATGGGGTTTCCCATCTATGTGACTAGTTGCTTTTAATAGTCTCTCTTTAAGTTTTGACATTTTAATTATCTCTTTGCATGAACCTCTTTGGGTTCATTTTGTTTGCATCTATTCATGATTCCTAGACCTGGATGTCTGCTTCCTTCCCAGGTTAGGGAAGTTTTCAGCTATTATTTCTTCAAATAAGTTTTCTGCCTCTTTCTCACTTCTTCTATGACTCCTATAATGTGAATGTTAGTATGCCTTATGTTGTCCCAAAGGTCCATTAACCTATCTTAAGACATTTTCTAAAATTCTCTTTCTTTTTGCTGTTCAGGTTGAATGATTTCTACTACCATATCTTCCAGGTCACTGATCCATTTTCTGCATCCTCTAATCTGCTGTTGATTCTATCTAGTGTATTTTTTAAATTTTAATTGTATTTTCAGCTCTGGTTTTTAAAAATATATTTTCTACCCATTTGTTGAAGTTCTCACTGTGTTCACGCATTCTCCCAAATTCAGTGAGCATCTTTATGACCATTACCTTAGATTCCTTATCAGGTAAATTGCTTATCTCTGTTTCATTTAGCTCTTTTTGTGAGGTTTTGTCTTTTTCTTTCTACTTCCTCATTTTGCCTAATTGTCTGTGTTTGTTTCTATGTATGCAGTAGGTCAGTTAACTCTCCTGGTCCTAAAAGTAGTGGCCTTATGCAGAAGGCATCCTGTGGGATCCAGAAGTATGACTTTAAAATATGAACTTAGCATTACAAAAAAAAAATGTTTTAATTCAATATTAGCCCTGAATCTTCTTGCATCGAATTATATCCCTGAACTTGGAATCAGGAATTTACTTTGAATAACCAAATCATTTGCCTCTCTACATTTTTATTTAAGAAAAGAAAGTGAAGACATAAGTAAAAAGTTTTTTTTAAGTTGTTCTAAGAAAATTCAGTATATTTAGCAAATATTCATTTGGATGGATACAGAGGGTACTGTTTTGAGAGGGAAAACTCTTCTTTTTCTTTCCATTTGGAAAACTTGGTGGATTTACCAACCAATCCTGTGGCCATCCAGATACAAGTCAGTGTACTACCTGCTCCCTTTGGAAGGTGACTTTTAAAACCAGACCATGGCTCTGGCCCAACCCAGAAAAGCAAGAAAGAAGAGGAGTAGCGTCTGAAGAAAGCATTCACAGAATAGCTAGTGGACTTGGCTGTAGCTTAGACATTGTGCATTAGCCAGGATTCTCAGGGTCAACTAACCAAATTGACTTAAGCTGATTTAAAACTGACAGGATTTTTCCATATCCGTTTTGAAGTTTACTGGCTTTAGCAATTTTCTTGACCCATAGAGACATAACTGCAGTGAGGAAATGCCCAGATAACAATAATTTTACAGAACATTTTATGTCTCTCATGGATTTTACTTCTAGGGAATTTAATCAATTGTTTTCTTTGTGTATAATAGACTTTTTCTTGTTTTAACTGGCACCCAATTAAATAATAAGCATGGTAATTAAAATAGCAATAATAGCATATAATTAACTTTTGAAACTAGTGAATTTATCAAGGGGTTAGTTAGGCATTAGGAAACCACAATTTTAAACCTAGCTCATTAATTATGCACCCTATTTTCATGCTATTTCTTCCATTTCTGAAATTAATGTAGAACTAGAAATGATGTCAAAATAATTAATAGCTAAAAATTCAGTAATCACTCATAAGTAGAGTATGGGATAAGGACATACTCTCAAAGAATGGAAAATAAGATTGCCTTATTGGTTTTAAACCCAAAATCAACAATTAAATACACCTAAAGGAAAAAAATTAGCCTGCCAGCTAATTAATATAGCGAAGGTAAGAATGTTAGTGAGACCTGGACTGAATCAAAAATATAGGAAAAGGAGACTCCCAGTTTCGGGAAGATGGCGGTGTGAGCAGGGTGGCAGAAACCTCCTTCCAAAACCACATATATTTATGAAAATACAACAAATACAACTATTCCTAAAAGAAAGACCAGAAGATACAGGACAGCACTCAGCCTGCATCTACACCTGAGAGGACTCTGCACCCCGTGAGGCGGGAAAGATATGGAGCCACGTCCCGGCGGGACCCGAGCACTCCCCCACCCCAGTGCACCGGCGGGAGGAGAGGATTCAGAGCCGGGAGGGAGTGGAAGCACAGGCCCACGAAATAACCAGCCCTGGTGATCTGCACCGAGAGCGCTGACACACATCGCATGGTGTATCAGAGATAGGAGAGACAGAGGGTGCAGGATCTGAGCCTGGGAATGCACTGGGTCCTCGCAGCCTGCTCCCCGGGACAAAAGAAAAGCACACGCTTTTTTTTTAGTGGTCTAAAAGAGATAAGGGCCCAACGGAGGAACAGGATCGTTCCAGCACACTTGGCTCAGCAGGTTGGGAGTCCTGGAGAATTTCGGACCCCTTGGCTGATGACTGGGAAAAAGTAGCCCTACTGAGACTTCCCACAGAGATCAGCAGCCTCCCATTCGTTCCCGCCCCGGCCAGAGCTACAAACGGCCCTGAGGAGCGGTGCGGCCACGGCTGCGGAATAGTGGAGCAACAGCACCACCTACAGCATCCTCAGAGAATCTCCTCCCAGAGGACGTCTTTTTGTTTGTTTTTTATTTTTTATTTTTGGTGTTTTTTTCTCTTTTCTTTTCTTTCTTTTCTTTCTCTTCTCTTTCTCTTCTTTCTTCCTTTTTTTTCTTTAAAGTCTTAAAGAACCCAGCTGATATATGTGGCACCTACAAGCGACCACTTCTATCGCCATGAAAAGACAGGAATATGCTACAAACAAAGCTTATCCAGACCCAGATACCAGAGAGGGAGTCTGAAGGGATGGAAATGGACAATCTTCCTGAAAAAGAATTAGAATAAAAGTCATAACCATACTGATGGATCTACAGAGAAATATGCAAGAGCTGAGGGAGGAAGTGAGGGAAGTCAGGAAAGACGATGCAGAAATGAGACAAGTGATCAACAGGCTGAGCAGCAGACTGGATGAGGTGCAAGAGACTGTTAATGGAATAGAAAACAGAGAACAGGAATACAGAGAAGCTGAGGCACAGAGAGATAAAAGGATCTCTAGGAATGAAACAACATTAAGAGAACTGTGTGAACAATCCAAATGGAACAATATTCGCATTATAGGAGTACCAGAGGAAGAAGAGAGAGAAAAAGGGATACAAAGTGTCTTTGAAGAAAATATTGCTGAAAACTTTCCCACACTGGGGAAGGAAATATTCGTGCAGTCCATGGAAGCCCACAGATCTCCCAACACAAGGGATCCAAGGAAGACAACACCAAGACACATAATAATTAAAATGGCAAAGATCAAAGATAAAGACAGAGGATTAAAGGCAGCTAGAGAGAGAAAAAAGATCACCTACAAAGGAAAACCCATCAGACTATCATCACACTTCTCAACAAAACCTTACAGGCCAGAAGAGAATGGCATGACATATTTAACGTAATGAAACACAAGGGCCTCGAACCAAGGATATTGTATCCAGCACGATTATCATTTAAATATGATGAGGGATTAAACAATTTACAGACAAGCGAAAGCTGAAAGAGTTTGCCTCCCATAAATGACCTCTACAGGATATCTTAAATGGACTGCTCTAGAGGGAAGCACTCCTAAGGCTAAAAAGATGTCACCACAGAAAATAAAACCAGAGCAAAAAAAGCAGACCATCCAAATACTAACTAAAGGCAAGGAATAAAACACCTAGTATATGAAGTATGGAGGGGGAAGAATAAGAAGGGAGAGAAATAAAGAATCATCAGACTGTGTTTACAATAACTTACCAAGAAAGTTAAGTTAGATGGTTAGACAGTAAAGAAACAACCCTTGAACCTTTGGTAACCACAAATCTAAAGCCAGCAATGGCAATAAGTACATATCTATCAATAATCACCCTAAATGTAAATGGACTGAATGCACCAATCAAAAGACACAGAATAATAGAATGGATAAAAAAGCAAAACCCATCTATATGCTGCTTACAAGAGACTCACCTCAAACCCAAAGATATACACAGACTAAAAGTGAAGGGATGGAAAAAGATATTTCATGCAAACAACAAGGAGAAAAAAGCAGGTGTTGCAGTACTTGTATCAGACAAAATAGACTTCAAAACAAAGAAAGTAGCAAGAGATAAAGAACGATATTACATAATGATAAAGGGGTCAGTCCAACAAGAAGATATAACCATTATAAATATATATGCACCCAACACAGGAGCCCTGGCATATGTGAAACAAATACTAACAGAATTAAAGGAGGAAATATAAAACAATGCATTAACTTTAGGAGACTTCAACACACAACTCACTCCAAAGGACAGATCAACCAGACAGAACATAAGTAAAGACACAGAGGCACTGAACAACACACTAGAACAGATGGACCTAACAGATATCTACAGAACTCTACACCCAAAAGCAACAGGATACACATTCTTCTCAAGTGCACATGGAACATTTTCCAGAATAGACCACATACTAGGCCACAAAAAGAACCTGAGTAAATTCAAAAATATTGAAATTCTACCAACCAACTTCTCAAATCACAAAAGTATAAAATTAGAGATAAATTTTAGAAAGAAAACAAAAAGGCTCACAAATACATGGAGACGTAACAACATTCTCCTAATTAATCAATGGGTTAACAACCATAACAAAACAGAAATCAAAGAATATATGGAGACTAATGACAACAACAACACAAAGCCACAACTTCTGTGGGACACAGCAAAGGCAGTTCTAAGAGGAAAGCATATTGCAATCCAGGCCTATTTAAAGAAGGAAGAATATTCCCAAATGAATAGTCTAAAGACACAATTACTTAAATTGGAAAAAGAAGAACATATGAGGCCCAAAGTCAGCAGAAGGAGGGACATAATTAAGATCAGAGAAGAAATAAATAAAATTGAGAAGAATAAAACAATAGAAAAAAATCAATGAAACCAAGAGCTGGTACTTTGAAAAAATAAACAAAATAGATAAACCCCTAGCCAGACTCATTAAGAGAAAAAGAGAAGCTACACACATAAACAGAATCAGAAATGAGAAAGGAAAAATCACGACAGACCCCACAGAAATACAAAGAATTATAAGAGAATATTATGAGAATCTATATGCTAACAAGCTGGAAAACTTAGAAGAAATGGACAAGTTCTTAGAAAAATACAACCTTCCAAGACTGACTAAACAAGAAACAGAAAAACTAAACAGACCAATCACCAGCAACGAAATTGAATCGGTTATCAAAAAACTACCCAAGAACAAAACCCCCAGACCAGATGGATTCACCTCTGAATTCTTCCAAACATATAGAGAAGAAATAACACCCATTCTCCTTAAAGTTTTCCAAAAAATAGAAGAAGAGGGAATACTTCCAAACTCATTCTATGAAGCCAGCATCACTCTAATACCAAAACTGGGCAAAGACCTCACCAAAAAAGAAAATTACAGACCAATATCCCTGATGAACGTAGATGCAAAAATATTCAACAAAATATTAGCAAACTGAATTCAAAAATACATCAAGAGATCATACACCATGATCAAGTGGGATTCATCCCAGGGATGCAAGGATGGTACAACATTCGAAAATCCATCAACATCATCCACCACATCAACAAAAGAAGAACAAAAACCACATGATCATCTCCATAGATGCTGAAAAAGCATTTGACAAAATTCAACATCCATTCATGATAAAACTCTCAACAAAATGGGTATAGAGGGCAAGTACCTCAACATCATAAAGGCCATATATGACAAACCCACAGCTAACATCATACTTAACAGCGAGAAGCTGAAAGCTTTTCATCTAAGATCGGGAACAAGCCAGGGACGCCCACTCTCTCCACTGTTATTCAGCATAGTACTGGAGGTCCTAGCCATGGCAATCAGACAAACAAAGACATACAAGGCATCCAGGTTGGTAAAGAAGAAGTCAAATTGTCACTATTTGCAGATGACATGATATTGTACATAAAAAACCCTAAAGACTCCACTCCAAAACTACTAGAACTAATATCTGAATTCAACAAAGTTGCAGGATACAAAATTAACACACAGAAATCTGTTGCTTTCCTATACACTAATGATGAACTAACAGAAAGAGAAATCAGGAAAACAATACCATTCACAAATGCATGAAAAAGAATAAAATACATAGGAATAAACCTAATGAAGGAAGTGAAAGACCTATACTCTGAAAACTATAAGACACTCCTAAGAGAAATTAAACAGGACACTAACAAATGGAAATGCATCCCATGCTCTTGGCTAGGAAGAATAAATATTGTCAAAATGGCTATACTACCTAAACCAATCTACAGATTCAATGCAATCCCTATCAAAATACCACCAGCTTTCTTCAATGAGCTGGAACAAATAATTCTAAAATTCATATGGAACCACAAAAGACCCCGAATAGCCAAAGCAATCCTGAGAAGAAGGAATAAAACGGGGAATTACACTCCCTGACTTCAAGCTCTACTACAAAGCCACAGTAATCAAGACAATTTGGTATTGGCGCAAAAACAGACC
>JAVSCE010010363.1:0-298272 GCA_032199065.1 Smutsia gigantea
AAGGGCCTCGAACCAAGAATATTGAATCCAGCACGATTATCATTTAAATATGATGGAGGGATTAAACAATTTCCAGACAAACGAAAGTTGAGAGAGTTTGCCTCTCATAAACCACCACTACAGGATATCTTAAATGGACTGCTCTAGATGGAAGCACACCTAAGGCTAAAGATGTCACCAGAGAAAAAAAAAATCATAGCAAACAAAGCAGACCATCCAAATACCAACTAAAGGCAAAGAATAAAACACCTATTATAGAAAGAGGGGAGGAGGAGGAATAAGAAGGGAGAGAAATAAAGAAACATAGACTGTGTTTACAATAACTTAACAAGAAAGTTAAGTTAGATTGTTAGATAGTAAGAAGCAACCCTTGAAATCTTGGTAACCACGAATCTATAGTCAGCAATGGCAATAAGTACATACCTATCAATAATCACCCTAAATGTAAATGGACTGAATGCACCAATCAAAAGACACAGAGTAACAGAATGGATAAAAAAGCAAGACCCATCTATATGCTGCTTACAAGAGACTCACCTCAAACCCATAGATATACACAGACTAAAAGTGAAGGGATGGAAAAAAAAAAGATATTTCATACAAACAACAAAGAGAAAAAAGCAGATGTGGCAGTACTTGTATCAGACAAAATAGACTTCAAAACGAAGAAAGTAGCAAAAGATAAAGAAGGACATTACATAATGATAAAGGGGTCAGTCCAACAAGAAGATATAACCATTATAAATATATATGCACCCAACACAGGAGCGCCAGCATATGTGAGACAAATACTAACAGAATTAAAGGAGGAAATAGACAGCAATGCATTCATCTTAGGAGACTTCAACACACCACTCACTCCAGAGGACAGATCAACCAGACAGAAAATAAGTAAAGACACAGAGGCACTGAACAACACACTAGAACAGATGGACCTAACAGACATCTAGAGAACTCTACACACAACAGCAACAGGATACACATTCTTCTCAAGTGCACATGGAACATTTTACAGAATAGACCACATACTAGGACACAAAAAGAACCTCAGTAATTTTAAAAATATTGAAATCCTCCCAAACAACTTCTCAGATCACCAAGGTATAAAACTAGAAATAAATTTTAGAAAGAAATCAAAAAGGCTCACAAATACATGGAGACTTAACAACACTCTCCTAATTAATCAATGGGTTAACGACCAAATCAAAACAGAAATCAAAGAATATATGGAGACTAATGACAACAACAACACAAAGCCACAACTTCTGTGGGACGCAGCAAAGGCAGTTCTAAGAGGAAAGTATATTGCAATCCAGGCCTATTTAAAGAAGGAAGAACATTCCCAAATGAATAGTCTAAAGACACAATTACTGAAATTGGAAAAAGAAGAACAAATGAGGCCCAAAGTCACCAGAAGGAGGGACATAATAAAGATTAGAGAAGAAATAAATAAAATTGAGAAGAATAAAACAATAGAAAAAATCAATGAAACCAAGAGCTGGTTCTTTGAAAAAATAAACAAAATAGATAAACCCCTAGCCAGACTCATTAAGAGAAAAAGAGAATCTACACACATAAACACAATCAGAAATGAGAAAGGAAAAATCACGACGGACCCCACAGAAATACAAAGAATCATAAGAGAATATTATGAGAATCTATATGCTAACAAGCTGGAAAACATAGAAGAAATGGACAACTTCTTAGAAAAATACAACCTTCCAAGACTGACCAAGCAAGAAACAGAAAAACTAAACAGACCAATCACCAGCGACGAAATCGAATTGGTAATCAAAAAACTACCCAAGAACAAAACCCCCGGGCCTGATGGATTCACCTCTGAATTCTACCAGACATATAGAGAAGAAATAACACCGATTCTCCTTAAAGTTTTCCAAAAAATAGAAGAGGAGGGAATACTTCCAAACTCATTCTATGAAGCCAACATCACTCTAATACCAAAACCGGGCAAAGACCTCACCAAAAAAGAAAATTACAGACCAATATCCCTGATGAACGTAGATGCAAAAATACTCAACAAAATATTAGCAAACCGAATTCAAAAATACATCAAGAGGATCATACACCATGATCAAGTGGGATTCATCCCAGGGATGCAAGGATGGTACAACATTCGAAAATCCATCAACATCATCCACCACATCAACAAAAAGAAGAACAAAAACCACATGATCATCTCCATAGATGCTGAAAAAGCATTTGACAAAATTCAGCATCCATTCCTGATTAAAACTCTCAACAAAATGGGTATAGAGGGCAAGTACCTCAACATCATAAAGGCCATATATGACAAACCCACAGCTAACATCATACTTAACGGCGAGACGCTGAAAGCTTTTCATCTAAGATCGGGAACAAGACAGGGATGCCCACTCTCTCCACTGTTATTCAACATAGTACTGGAGGTCCTAGCCACAGCAATCAGACAAAACAAAGACATACAAGGCATCCAGATTGGTAAAGAAGAAGTCAAATTGTCACTATTTGCAGATGACATGATATTGTACATAAAAAACCCTAAAGACTCCACTCCAAAACTACTAGAACGAATATCTGAATTCAGCAAATTTGCAGGATACAAAATTAACACACAGAAATCTGTTGCTTTCCTGTACACTAATGATGAACTAACAGAAAGAGAAATCAGAAAAACAATTCCATTCACAATTGCATCAAAAAGAATAAAATACCTAGGAATAAACCTAACGAAGGAAGTGAAAGACCTGTACTCTGAAAACTACAAGACACTCCTAAGAGAAATTAAAGAGGACACTAACAAATGGAAATGCATCCCATGCTCTTGGCTAGGAAGAATAAATATTGTCAAAATGGCTATACTACCTAAAGCAATCTACAGATTCAATGCAATCCCTATCAAACTACCAACAGCTTTCTTCAATGAACTGGAACAAATAATTCTAAAATTCATATGGAACCACAAAAGACCCCGAATAGCCAAAGCAATCCTGAGAAGGAGGAATAAAACAGGGGGAATTACACTCCCTGACTTCAAGCTCTACTACAAAGCCACAGTAATCAAGACAATTTGGTATTGGCACAAAACAGACCCACAGACCAGTGGAACAGAATAGAAAATCCAAACATTAACCCAAACATATACAGTCAATTAATATTTGATAAAGGAGCCTTGGATATACAATGGGGAGATGACAGCCTCTTCAGCAGCTGGTGTTGGAAAACTGGACAGCTACATGTAAGAGAATGAAACTGGACTACTGTCTATCCCCATACACAAAGGTAAACTCAAGGTGGATCAAAGACTTGAATGTAAGTCATGAAACCATAAAACTCTTAGAAAAAAACATAGGCAAAAATCTCTTGGACATAAACATGAGCAACTTCTTCATGAACATATCTCCCCGGGCAAGGGAAACAAAGCAAAAATGAACAAGTGGGACTATATCAAGCTGAAAAGCTTCTGTACAGCAAAGGACACCATCAGTAGAACAAAAAGACATCCTACAGTATGGGAGAATATATTCATAAAAAACGTATCTGATAAAGGGTTGACATCCAAAATATATAAAGAACTCATGCACCTTAACAAACAGAAAGCAAATAATCCAATTAAGAAATGGGCAGAGGACATGAATAGACACTTCTCCAAAGAAGAAATTCAGATGGCCAACAGGCACATGAAAAGATGCTCCACATCGCTAATCATCAGAGAAATGCAGATTAAAACCACAATGAGATATCACCTCACACCAGTGAGGATGGCCAACATCCAAAACACAAACAACAACAAATGTTGGCGAGGATGTGGAGAAAAGGGAACCCTCCTACACTGCTGGTGGGACTGCAAATTAGTTCAACCATTGTGGAAAGCAGTATGGAGGTTCCTCAAAAAACTCAAAATAGAAATACCATTTGACCCAGGAATTCCACTCCTAGGAATTTACCCTAAGAATGCAGCAGCCCAATTTGAAAAGGACAGATGCACCCCTATGTTTATTGCAGCACTATTTACAATAGCCAAGAAATGGAAGCAACCTAAGTGTCCATCAGTAGATGAATGGATAAAGAAGATGTGGTACATATACACAATGGAATATTATTCAGCCATAAGAAGAAAACAAATCCTACCATTTGCAACAACATGGATGGAGCTAGAGGGTATTATGCTCAGTGAAATAAGCCAAGCCGAAAAGACAAGTATCAAATGATTTCACTCATATGTGGAGTATAAGAACAAAGAAAAAAACTGAAGGAACAAAACAGCAGCAGACTCACAGAACCCAAGAACGGACTAATAGTTACCAAAGGGAAAGGGACTGGCGAAAATGGGCGGGAAGGGAGGGATAAGAGGGAAAAAGGGGCATTACGATTAGCAAATGTAATGTTGGGGGGCACGGGGAGGGCAGTACAGCTCAGAGAAGACAAGTAGTGATTCTATAGCATCTCACTACACTGATGGACAGTGACTGTAATGGGGTTGGTGGGGGGGACCTGATGAAGGGGTAGTTTAATAATCGTAATATTGCACATGTAATTGTAAATTAATGATAATAAAATAAATTATATTAAAAAAAAAAAGAAAAAAGAAAAGGTAAGTGAGCCGTGCTGACCCTGTCACCTAGAAAGACATAATGATATTCAGCTACTTCAGATCCTTCCTGGAACAAGGAAGGACCCATTAAACAAGTGGATAAATACATTTAAAGTATCTGTTTTAGGAAGCTGAAGGTAAATTTCAGACTGCTCCATATTAGGGTTGCCTGATTTATTAACAAAAATACAGGGTGCCCAGTTAAATTAGAATTTCATATAAACAATGCATAATTTTTTAGTGTAAGTATGTCTTATGCAATATTTGGAACATAATTATACTAAAAACTTGTTTGCTGGTTTTCTGGCATTTAAATTTAACTGAATATCTTATAATTTTTCTGGCAATCCTACTCCACATACAATTTTTCAGTTCTTTCAGATATTCTTTTTAAAATTTAACTTAATTTTAACTTTTTTATTGAGGTATAGGTGATGTACAATGTTACAGTAGTTTACAGTATACAGCATAATGAATCCACGCTTACATACATTACAAAGTGCTCAAGGTAAGTATAATTACCAGCTGTCATCAAACAAAGGCATTATAATATTATTGACTATATTACCTATGCTGTCCTTTTAAATTAAATTGTGACCAAGAGACAGAAGAAACAGTGTATGAAAAAAGATACTCCTGGTTATAAAGGGTGACAGCAAGCTGTATCTTTTTCCCTTATAAAAATTTAAAGTAGTTTTTCAAGTTGACCTATTGCATCTCCATTTCATACATGCACATTTCACCAATTTATTTCTTCCCTAGAAACACAGTGAACAATGTTGCAATGTAAGGAGTCCCCAGTAGCTTACAGAACAGTGTCAGCGCTGTAGAAAGTGCTATGAAGTTCTACTGACGTGATGTGACACCTGCACTAAATGTTCACAAAGGGAGAAAGAGCAGCGCTTTTCTCTGTCTCACTTGCGACCTTCCTCCTTACCACCTATTCTTTAATCCTAGGGAAAAAGCCCAACCTGGGCGGGTACGGATAGTGTGACATAGAAGCTCACCTGGAATAGTAGCTTGCGGGTAAAAATGCTGTCATGAGGCAGCACGTTGGGAAGCTGTTCAAACTGTTCCACTGTAGAAATGTGGAGATGCCTGGCCCTGGTGCCCATGTCTGTCATTTTCAGGACTGTGCTGTGAAGCAGGTGGATCAGACCCATAATCTCCCCCTTTGGACCTTGGCTCATGGAGACCTCGAGTCCTTGTTTGAAAGGAAGTGACATCCCAGCCAGAAGTGTAGCACGATAGGTTGTGGACATATGTGAAAAGTAGTAAACATTAGCACAGAATGCAGAACTTAGATTCTGTGGGTCATTCATGGGATCGTGGTTGGGGCCAGAATCCCCTCTCTAACGAACGAAGATTTTAGAAGCCTGGGGTCAGTTACAGAGACAGAGACAAGCTGCTACCCACTTGTCTCTCCCAAATCTCAAACTCACTGTTCCTAACCTCCAGTTGGTTACATTTTCTCACCAAATCCAGGTCTCACCTGAAGTCTTCACTAGGTGAATTGTTCCACATTTACTAGAACAAATGTTTCAGTGAAACACCAGCCATGTCCTGGTGGTGTTATGAGTTGTTAAGAGTGGTGCCTCCCCACCCCTACAACCAGTAAGTCTTTGAGTCTCGAGGAGCTGCCCTCAGTAGAATGTCTCAAACCCACCCTCCCCACATTCACTGTCTTGTTTGACGCCCTTATTTCAGCTGATTCTTATATTTTTGGAATATATTATGCTGCTTCATGCTGCACAAATTTTCACATTTGCTTTCCTCTTCTCTCCTTTATCTCTACCCAGTTAATTTTAATTCAGCCTTTAAAAATCAGTCCATGCTATGCCATGAATAGACACTTCTCCAAAGAAGAAATTCAGATGGCCAACAGGCACATGAAAAGATGCTCCACATCGCTAATCATCAGAGAAATGCAAATTAAAACCACAATGAGATATCACCTCACACCAGTGAGGATGGCCAACATCCAAAACACAAACAACAATTGTTGGCGAGGACATGGAGAAAAGGGAACCTTCCTACACTGCTGGTGGGAATGCAAATTAGTTCAACCATTGTGGAAAGCAGTATGGAGGTTCCTCAAAAAACTCAAAATAGAAATACCATTTGACCCAGGAATCCCACTCATTAGGAATTTACCCTAAGACTGCAGTAGCCCAGTTTGAAAAAGACAGATGCACCCCTATGTTTATCGCAGCACTATTTACAATAGCCAAGGAATGGAAGCAACCTAAGTGTCCATCAGTAGATGAATGGATAAAGAAGGTGTGGTACATATACACAATGGAATATTATCCAGCCATAAGAAGAAAACAAATCCTACCATTTGCAACAACATGGATGGAGCTAGAGGGTATTATGCTCAGTGAAATAAGCCAAGCCAAAAAAGACAAGTATCAAATCATAGCACTTGTATGTGGAGTATAAGAACAAAGAAAAAAACTGAAGGAACAAAACAGCAGCAGACTCACAGAATCCAAGAACAGACTAATAGTTACCAAAGGGAAAGGGACTGGGGAAGATGGATGGGAAGGGAGGGATAAGGGGGAAAAAGGGGCATTATGATTAGCAGGTGTAATGTTGGGGGGGGCATGGGGAGGGCTGTACAACTCAGAGAAGACAAGTAGTGGTTCTATAGCATCTCACTACGCTTATGGACAGTGACTGTAATTAGGTTTGTGGGGGGGGACCTGATGAAGTGGGTAGTTTAATAACCATAATATTGCACATGTAATTGTAGATTAATGATACCAAAATAAATTAAAAAAAAAATCAGTCCATGCTTCTGTTCCTTTGAGAAGTCACCCTTGGCCTCCCTCTGCAATGGTGTCTGATTACCTTTCTGTGCGTGTCCAACTCATGTGAGCATAACTAATGGAATATTTCAACCTACAGTCACTAATGGATTTGTCAGTCTCTCTAGACTCTAAGCTCCTGGAAGACAAGGGTCTTATTTATTTTTCTTTGCATGTCTTGGAGGCCTCAAGAGGTACCATAAACTCCACCTACCCAAGGTGGAATTCTATCTTTTCCTTTAAATCTGGTCTTCTTTACATATTTTCTATCAGTGGGTGGCATTGTCCTGTGAGAGACCCTCCTGACCCTGTGCTGTCCCTGCTTTCATGCCCATTGTCAGTCTCTTCTGAGCCCAGCCCCTGGCTCTGCCTTGAGTGTCTCCATGTCCCCGGACGCTGCCATCGTGCAAACCTCTGGCTCTTCACTCTGGGCGATTTTGCTCTCTGGAGGCCCTTTGCCAATGTCTGGACCCATTTTTAGTTGTCCTGCCTTGGGGAAGAGCTACTGCATCTGTGAGTGGAGGCCAGGACTGCTGCTAACATCCTGCAGTTCCCAGGGCGGCCCCCCAATGGGGAGGGCCCTGGTAGAACGTGACAGTGCTGCTGCTGAGGAGCTCGGCTCTCAACCAGCACTGCTCGCCTGTCGCAGGGAGTTAGCCCTGTGACCGAGGCCCTGCATCTGCTCTGCCACGCCTCTGGCCTTCACAGAACAGGACACTGGCCTTTACGAATGTTACTGTGGTTGCACCATCCTACTTAAAATCCTAGTGCTTTCCCAGTTCTTCTAGGATGCATCCCACTCGTCCTACTCCATGCTACTCTTCCCTCCCTGCCTGTGCTGTGCACATCCTGATTACTGGACTTTTCCAGCTCTGTGAAGTCAGGGGCTCTGTCCCTCAGGTCCTTGGCATTTCCTGTTCTCTTTACCTGAAAGTCTCCCCCTTTCCCTTACTTCACTTCACCTAGCTCTTCAGCTCCTTTAACTTCAGCTCAAATATTTTCTTACCAGGGAGGCCCTTCCTCAGATCCCAGACTGGTTGTTGGGAACTAGGCGTTCAGGAGAACCTAGGTTGGGAAGCACACTGCATCTTCGTTTTGCAGCACTTATAATGGCAGTTAACTAGTTGTGCAATTGGTTGTTGAAAGTCTGACTGTCATACATAAACAGAGGCCACATCCCCAGAGCCTAGTGTGGCGTCTGCACCTAGCAGGCCTGCAAATGAAATTAGTGAATGGATTAAATCCTTGGTCCCTTCCTAGCATAGTTTCTGGCACATAGTAGGCACTCAGCACATACGTGACAAACTACTGATTACATGAATGACCTTGAATCTAAATGTTGTCTAGCTTGACTAGGCAAGGTTTTAGGAGTCTGTGTGCAGTTCTGCCTGAATTACTGCCCTGGTAATTCAGGTCAAAGACATCATGCTATTCTGAAAATTGTTTCTTCACTTTCCTTCAATTTTAAGTTTATTTATAATGACAAGGAAAAGTGCTAAAACCACTTACTCACTACCAGATTCCAGCTGGTGATCCTTTAAGGCTTTGACTTCAGAAAATAAATTTAGATACTTCCTGACTCATACGAAATAATTACAGTTCTCATACACACCCCACTTTCCCATACCATCTACATGAGGTTCTGTTGGACTGTCTTATTCTTGAGCACTCTTAGTGGTGCGTCCAAAACAGTGATGTAATCTTGTTTGACAGATTCCCTGTTTTCCTGAAGCCCACAGAAACAGCAGCCAAGAAGTCATGGGGAGGCTATGCTCTTATAAGCTCCAATTTAAAAGTGGGCAAACACAAAGCGGGAGATGGGGGAACTGAAGGCTCACAGAGCTGGAGCTGGAGGGCTAAAGCCTTAAACCATGAATATGCTGAAGCTAGACCAAAATGCTTGGGTCAAGAAAAAAAGAAACAGTCTAAGAGAAAGTTCAAGCAGAGAACATCCAGTAGTATCAATGTTAATTAAACAAAAGGTGTGGAGAAGGAAGTTACCCTTGAGTAACTGCTCTGAGCCTCAGTGTCTTCACCTGTAACAGCACTTCCCACACAGGGCTGTTGTGAGTGTGAAATGAATGATAGTTCAGCATCTGACACTCAGTAGGTGCTATGTAGGCATTTGCCATTACTGTCAACTCACATTTTGCATCTTCATTCTCACTGGGGAATATCAAATTCAGATTAGAAAGGTTGTAACTGGAAGGAGGAAACTAAGTCTGGGGTAAATGGTAAAACTCTAAGTCAGAGATCACAAAATCCATATCCAAAGGGACCAGGAAGTCAATATGAAGGGGCCAGGTGGGCCAGGAGGAGATGGGCAAACTAGAAATGCATGCTGCAAGGGATGGAAAAAGGTAATTAATGCAAATAATAGGGAGAAAAAAGTGGGAGTATTACTTAAATAATACAAAATAGACTTCAAAACAAACTAATGAGACAAAAAGGACATTATGTAATGATAGGGGGATCAGTCCAACAAGACAATGTAACCTTTATAAACATCTATGCACTCAACATAGGAGCATCTAATATGTAAAACAAATATTAACATGAATTAACGGGGGAAACAGGCTGCAACTTATTTTATACTAGGAGGCTTTAACACACCACTTACATCAATAGACAGATCAATCAGACAGAAAACAAATAGGGAAACAGAGGCACTGAGCAACACATTAGATCATATGGACTTAACAGATATCTACAGAACATTCCACCCAAAGCAGCAGGATATACATTTTTCTTAAGTATACATGGAATGTTCTCCAGAATAGATCACATTCTAGGCCACAGAAAGAGCCTCAATAAATTTAAAAAGATTGAAATTGTATCAGGCAACATCTCAGACCCCAATAGTATGAAACTAAAAATAAATTATATGAAGAAAACAAAAAAGCCTATAATCACATGGATGCTAAACAACATGCTTCTAAATAATTAATGGATCAAAGAACAGATCAAAACAAAAATCAAGCACTATATGGAGACAAATGAAAACAAAAACACAGCAGTACAATACCTGTGGGATGCCATAAAAGAAGTTCTTGGAGCAATACAGGCTTACCTCAAGAAACAAGAACAATCCCAAATAAACAGCCTAAATTCACAATTAAAGAAATTAGAAAAAGGAGAACAAATGAAATCCAAAGTTAGTAGGAGGGACAAAATAAAGATCAGAGCAGAAATAAATAAGATAGAGAGAATAAAACAATAGAAAAAATCAATGAAATCAGGAGCTGGTTCTTTGAGAAGAAAAACAAAATAGGCAAACCCCTAGCCAGACTAATCAAGAAAAAAAGGGAGAGGACACAAATAAACAAAATCAGAAGCAAAAAAGCAATGGTTATAACAGATACCACAAAAATACAAAAAATTTTTGGAGAATTCTATGAAAAATTATTTGTCAATAATCGGAAAACCTAGAAGAAATGGAGAAGTTCCTAGAAAAAATATAACCTTCCAAGACTGACCCAGGAAGAAACAGAAAATCTGAATAGACCAATTGCTACTAATGACATTGAATTGGTAATCAAAAAACTTCCAACAAACAAAATTCCAGAGCCAGATGGCTTCACAGCTGAATTCTACCAAACTACCAAATTTAAAGAAGAGTTAGTACCCATCCCTCTTTAAGTTTCCAGAAAGTAGAAGAGGAGGGAATGCTTCCAAAGACATTCTACGAGGCCAGCATCACTCTAATACCAAAACCAAAGACACTATAAAAAATATATATATGGACCAATATTACTGATGAACATAGATGCAAAAATCCTCAATGAAATATTAGCAAACTGAATTCAAAAATACATCAAACGGGTCATCCATCACAACCAAGTGTGATTTATTCCAGGAATGCAAGGATGGTACAATATTTGTAAATCAGTCAATGTGATTACCTGTTAACAAAATGAAGGACAAAAAACATATGATCATCTCAAAAGATGCTGAAAAAGCACTTAACAAATCTCAACATCCATTCATAATAAAAACTCTCAACAAAATGAGTATAGACCGTATGGATATCAACATAATGAAGGTCATAAACAATAAGCCCACAGCTAACATCATACTCAATGGCAAAAAGCTAAAATCTCTTCTCTAAGATTAGGAACAAGACAAAGATGTCCACTTACCACTTTTATTCAACATAGTAGTGGAGGCCCTAGCCATGGCAGTCAGACAAGATAAAGAGATAAAAGGCATCCAAATTGGTAAGGAAGAAGTTAAACTGTCACTATTTGTAGATGACATGATATTCTATATAGAAAACCCTAAAGACTCCACCAAAAACTATTAGAATTAATAACTGGATTCAGCAAAGTTGCAGGATTCAAAATTAGTGCACAGAAATCTATTGTGTTTCTATATACTAACAATGAACAAGCAGAAAGAGAAATCAGGAAAACTGTTCCATTTACAATTGTATCAAAAAGAATAAAATACCTAGGGATAAACCCAACCAAGGAGGAAGGACCTGTACTCTGAAAACTAAAAGACATTTTTGAGAGAAATTAAAGGAGACACAAATAAATGGGAATATATTCCATGCTCATGGATAGGAAGAATTAATATTGTCAGGATGACCATCCTACCCAAAGCAATTAACAGATTCAATAGAATCCCTATCAAAATACCAATAGAATTTTTCAATGAACTAGAGAAAATAATCCTAAAATTCATATGGAACCACAAAGACCCCAAATAGTTAAGCAATCCTGAAAAAGAAGAACAAAGCTGGGGTATTACACTCCATGACTTCAAGCTATCCTAAAATTGCAGTAATTAAAACAGTATGGTAATGTCACAAGAACAGAGCCATAGATCAATGGAACAGAACAGAGCTCAGATATAAATTCACACATATATGGTCAATTACTATACAATAAAGGAGCCATGAATATACAATGGGGAATAAATAGCTTCTTCAATAACTGGTTTTGGGAAAACTGGACACCTACATGCAAGAGAGAAAAACTGGATTATTGTCTAACTCCATACACAAAAGTAAACTAGGAATGGATCAAAGACCTAAATATAAGACACAAAACCATAAATCTCTTGAACATAAGCATGAGCAGTATTTTCCTGGACATATCTCCCTGGGCAAGAGAAACAACATAAAAAATGAGCAAGTGGGGCTACATCAAACTAAAAAGCTTCTGTATGGTAAATGACACCATTGACAGAACAAAAAGGCAACCTAGAGTATGGGAGAATATATTCATAAATTATTCATCTGATAAGGAACTCATACCTCAGCACCAAAAAACAAATAATGCAATTAAAAAATGGGCAGAGAACCTGAAAAGACATTTCTCCAAAGAAGAAATACAGATGGCCAACAGGCACATGGAAAGATGCTCCACATCACTAATTATCAGGGAAATACAAATCAAAATCACAGTAAGATACCACCTCACACCAGTCAGGATGGCCATTTCCAAAGGACAAGAAATAAGTGTTGGTGAGGATGTGGAGAAATAGGAACCGTCACACACTGTTGGTGGGAATATAAATTGGTGCAGCCACTGTGGAAAGCAGTTTGGAGGTTCCTCAAAAAACGAAAACTAAAAATACCATATGACTCAGTAATGACAATTCTAGGACTTTACCCAAAGAAAACAAAATCCCTGATTTGAAATGATATGTGCATCCCTATGTTTATTGCCACATTATTTACAATAGCCAAGTTATAGAAGCAAGCCAAGTGTCCATAAATAGATGAATGGATAAAGAAGTGGTACATATACACAATGGAATATTATTCAGCCATAAAAAAGAAAGAAATCCTGTCATTTGTGACAACACGGGTGGATCTAGAGGGTATTATGCTCAGTAAATAAGCCAGGCAGAGTAAAGGAAATACCATATGATTTCACTTATTTATGGAATCTAAAAACAAAAGAAAACAAAATGAACAAAACAGCGGTAGGCTCACAGACACTGAGAAGTGACTAGTGGTTACCATGGGGAAGGGGTTAAGGTGGGTGGGTGAGGAGGGTGAGTGGAATAAAAGGGCACAAAAATTCTCAATCATAAATGTTAAGTTGGTCACGGAGATGGAAGTGCAGCATGGCGAATATAGCCAATTGTGCTGCAACATTTTCCAGTGCTGACAGATGGTAAGTGCACTAGAGGGGGTGAGGATTTAATAGTGTGGGTAATGGTTGAAATACTGTATTGTATACTTGAAAGCAGTATGAGATTGTATACCAATGATACTTCAATTAAAAAAAGGCATGCTGCCCCAGGACACCTGATATCCCATGGGGAAATGAGGGCTAAAGAGTGTCACAGCTTCCAAATTTTCAAAAGAGGTCATGAATCCTGATTATATGTGGCATCTACAATGTTCAACATTGGCAAGTAATCCAAAGGTTTTTAAACCTTGTTTAAGTGAAAGAAAATACAGCGTGGTCTGGATATGGCCAAGGTCTGTTAACTGGCGATGTCTACTAAGAGATTATCTAGTTGCTCTGTTGTTCTAGACCAAAGAAACTTCAGACATGGAGCAGCTGAACTTACCAAATGATGAACAGTAGTCTTTCAAAATCACAGGTATTTAGAGTATGTAAGAAGAGCAAAGATGAGCAATGTTTCCATTTTTCCAAAGAGGAAGGAGGCACATCCTACACACTAGACTGTAGAATTGTTTCACAAATGAATCATTGGTCTATACTTGCTTAAGCAAGAGGTGAGTAAAATTTGGTAGTGGGTTCAACTAAAAATTATACTGAAGTAACTTTGTTTCCTTTTTTGACCCAGTTATAAAATTGAGAGACTGGTAGGCTGGTCAACATTGCTGGTTTAGCAGCCCTATCTGGTGTGACCTTTCCCAAGGTCACTAGCCCACTCCCGTGCCTCGCTCCTCTCCCTGCTCATGGTGCATGCGGGCCAGCTGCTGGCCTTCTATAGTTCCCGGAAATAGGGGGCTCTTGCTCTTCTTAGGTCCCTGGTACTTTCTGTTCCCTTTTTCTGAAGTCTCTCCTTTTTCCCTCATTTCATCTAACTCCTCCAACTCTTGCGGATTTCAGTTCAAATATTATCTTACTGGGAGACCTTTCCTAACTTCAGCAAGGAATTTAATCTTTTCTTTTTAATTATCACTTTGGGTCAGAGGGAAATGCAGATTAGGTGATTAGGTTTAAGTATCAGTGTTGAGCCCTGATTTTGATGCCTATTTATTTGAAGACATAGTTCCCTGTTTAAGGCCCAAGTAACATCCAGAAAAAAATTTCAGGGGACATTTCTCTCAATGAGATAATATTTAGAGATAAATAGAGAAAAATACTTAGAAGGGGAATTCAAACTCAAAGGGGAGTGGTGTAGCTGGCAGTGTGCATTATGACACTGTCTCAGCTGGATCCTTTTCTGTTTTTTCCCTGGGGGCTTCAATAATGGCACATATATCTCATTTTCCAGGTTCTGCCTTCTCTATTACTTGCTACTGCTTCCTCTAGATTTCTCTCTGGTGCTGTCCCCTATCTCCGCCTCCAAGCCAATAAACTTACCAGCGGGATGTCACCCCTGCACTCAGATCGGGAAGTGCTGTCTCTGTGCCATGACCTTACACAGCAGCTTGCCCTAGCCCCTGTTGTCAGGACTGGATTTTCACTGGGCTTCCTGTCCTGTTCTTGCCAACCCCTCTTCCAGGGACCCAGAATTTTCTTTGTACATTCCAAATAATTGTAGCCCTTGGGAGTGCTCCCCTGTACCTTGGCTCTTTGCCTGTCATCCATCACAATCCCCAAAATAGGATTTCACTATCTTCTTTTGGAAATGCTAGGGCCATCTGTGGCTAAATTCATGACTAAACTGGTCATGGCCTACATAGTGTATGTACCCTTCATGTGCAGCATTCCCCTGCATAATAAGGGTCATTTCAGGTCCTGGCTCCCTCTTCGACCCTACCTGCTGCAGGGTGCTGTAAGGAAGCATCATGTCCCATATCCCAGTGCTGGGATATGGCAAACAGAGGCACAATTTCACACTTATAGATTAAATTGTGCTGTGGGTCAAAACCAAGATTCAGAATGTTCTTGACAAGTGGAAGTTAACAGAAAGAGTCCTGATCTTGATCCATATGCCCACTTGCTCAAATGCAGAACAAGGAATATATAGCTTTGTGGCATCTCCTGTTAAATAGACTTTTGGATTTTTAGTGCATTTATTAAAAAGTTTTCTGAGAGTGAGTCATCAGTTTGTGAGGAGACTGCCAAAAAAAGCTAGAATGAGCTCAGGCTGCATTAATACGAGATAGCAATTAGAAGGCAGAAAGTGACAGCCCTGCTTTGCTCTGTCTTGTCAGCCACACCTGGAAGAGTGTTTGTTTCTGGAAGCCATGTGCTTAGAGAACTATAAATAATCTGGGGCACAGAGGAAAGAGTCAGCATGTAGTGGAAAACGTGCCAAAATGAGAACTTGCTGAGGACTAGAGAATGTTTAGCCTGTAGAGAGAAGGATTGGGGAATATGAAATGTGTCTTCAAATGTATGAAGAGCTATTATGGGGAAGACTTGTTTGTATGAACCTAAGGGGTTGACGCTAGGACAATAGGATGGGAGCTTCAAAGAAAAGCTTTCCAAAAGCCAAACTGGTCCTGTAATAAAATTAGCTGCTTTTGCAGTTAGGTAGTTCCTTTCTCATTGGAGGTATTTAGGCACAGGCCAGACGACCACTTGGTCAGGATGTGGTAGAGGAGAGTCAAACAGCAGCTTTTTGGGGGGTGAGACGGGGGGGGTGGTGTTGTTACCTTTAGATTCTTCCCGAATTCAGACATTTTGTGATGCTAAGTATGTTTTTTAAAATCAGATCTCTGTTTGAAGAGAAGGAATATGTAAAAGAGCTCATACATAATGAATGTAAACTCTACAAAGATACTTCAAAATATATTACTTCATTTATTATGAACAAAAATCTCATAGGTAGATATTATTCCAATTTTCAGAGGGGGATATTATGGTTAATGAGATTAAATATTTCCTTCAGATGGCACACATAAGAAAGGTGGGATCTAGGCTGAGCCTAGGTCTGCAGGACTCAAAAGTTTGTACTTATTCTATGAAAGGATTTCTAAGACTTTGAAGATTGTTTTGTTGACTTTTACCTTGAAGGATACTATGAAAGGAAGAGCTCTCCTGGGATACAGGAGATTCGGTATTTAGAGCCAGTTCTGCCAAAGACATGGTATGCCACCCATTCTTGGTTTCTTTGAGGGTAAAATTGGGTTATTGAGGTAGATGATCTCTAAGGTTCCATCTAGACTGAAACTTGTATACCTTTTAAATGGTATTCAATTACGATAATTAAACTGAGGTGCACATCTTTTTTCTTTCAATGTTTTTAGGGTCTTTTTTTCTGGAATTTTATCACAATTTCAGAAGAATCAGTAGAAAAATTTTTATACATCAAAGAAAAGTGATAAAGTATTGTTTATTTATGTTATTTGAAGAACTCTTTTATTTTTCTTGCAGTTTAAAGATCTTATAAAATTAATATCCTTGCATTAGTCTCTTTTTGTAAAGTTTGAACATGGTCTTCCTATTTCCTTAACCATAGGAAGTCTTGCTTTTATAGAACCTGGGCCCTAGTCTATCTTCTCCATGATTCTCATTTCTTTTCTGAGCCAACTTGTAACAAAAATGGTCACAGCAAAGATCATCAGACAGTTGTGGTCAGCAAAGTTCCATGTGCTCCTTTCCTAGCCTCTTCTGCAGTAGTGTTAAAGCTACCTGGCTTGCTCAGGCTAAGGGTCTATGAAGAGAGGGACAGTTAAAAGTAGTTATGTCTCCTGTACATCTCTCTTCTCCTGCCCTGGCTGAGCTAGCAGGCTCACAACAGGGAGGTATGGATTACGGAGTCAGTGGCTGGAGGAGAGCTTGCTGACTTCTTCTTTGAGTGTTGATTGAGTGATGTATAACTGTTCCTGAGACAAGTCACTGGAGTTTTAGTGTTGATTTGTTACCACAGCTTATCATGACAGATAAATCTATTCATGTACTTCACATCGATTCCCATTAATGTAAAAGGACTAAATGTATCAGCTAAAAGGCAAATGTTTCAGATTGGATAAAAGAAAAACTGACCCAACTGTATGTTGTCTATAAGAAACCCAAGTTGAATATAAAGATACATTTAGAGTAAAAGAATAGAATAAAACTATACTATACTAACACTAATCAAATGAAAGCTGGAGTGGTTATGTTATTATCAAGATATTATCTGAAGTCTTTCAGAGGAATGAATAATGTTAAGAATAAAGAGAGGCGTTTCATAATGATAAAATATCAATTCAATAAAAGGACATATCAATCCTAATGTTTATGTTCCTGAACATTGTTAGCTTCAAAGTACTTGAGGCAAAGCCTCATAACACAGAAAGAATAAAAGACAGATCCATAATTACAGCCAGAAATTTCAATAGAATAAATAGATAAAAAATGTAAGTCTTGAACTACACTATTATCTAATTTGACTTAATTGACAATTATATCTCTACAACAGAACATATATTTTTTAAGTGCATCCAGAGTATTTACCATACTCTCTTATAAAAGAAGTATTAATAAAATTTTTAAAAATCCAAATATACAAAGTATGTTCTTCAACCACAATGGAACCAAATTAGAAATCAACAAAAGAAAGATATCTGGAAAATCTCCAAAAATGTGGAAACCAAATTGCATGCTTCTCAATAACCCAAGAAGCCAAGAAGAAATAAAAAAAGAAATTAAGAATCATTTTGAACTGAATGAAAATGAAAAGAAAACACATGAAAATGTGGGATGCAACTAAAACAGAGGTTAGAGTGAAATTTATAACATTAATGGCTATATTTGAAAAGGGAATGGATTCAAATCAATGCACAAAGAAACTTAAAAAGTAACGTTAAGAACCAAGAAAAAGAGGAGCAAATTAAACTCAAACTAAGCAGAAGAAAGGGAATCATAAAAATCAGAGCAGAAATCAATGAAATAGACAACAGAAAAACTATAATCTGTGAGACAGAAAATTTTTATTTTTAGATCAGCGAAATTGCTAAACCTTGATTTCTGTAGCTTTATAAAAAGTTTTGAAATTGAGAAATATGACTATTCTAACTCTATTCTTCTTTTTCAAGATTTGTTTTTGATATTTTTGTTCCCTTGAGCTTTTTATGAATTTAAGATCAGCTTATCAAATTTTCCAGCCGGCAATTTTATAGGGTTGACACTGACTCTGCAGATCAGTGCGGGCATGCTGTCATTTGATCATGATCATAGGAATTTTTTCCTGTTGCTTATTTAAATGTCTTTTAATATCTTTTAAAGTGTTTTATAACTTTTAGGGTATAATTTTTGTACTTTTTAGAAAATTTATTCCTAAGTATTTAATTTTTTTGGTATTATTATACTTGCAGTTATTTTCTGAATTTTATTTTTGGATTGTTCATTAGTAGTTCATGGAAATACAGTTGACTTGTGTATTAATCATGTGTCTTGCAGCCCTCTGTGATGTTTAACTTTAAGTGTCAACTTGGCTAGGTTATGATGTCAGTTGTCCAGTCAAACACCAGTCTAGATATTGCTGTGAAGGTATTTCTCAGATATTACTAATGTTAAAATCAGTAGACTTTGATTAAAGATTACGCTTAATAATGTATATGGGCCTCATCCAACCAGCTGAACACCTTAAGAAATAAGACTGAGTTCCCCAAGGGGGCTGAGTTCTGCTTCTAGACTGTCTTGACACAAGACTGAAACATCAACTTTCCCTGACAGCCTGTTCTAATGTTGTACTTGCTGGCCTCCGCAATCATGTGAGTCAATTCCTTATAAATCTCAATCTCCCTCTTCTGTCTCCTCTATGGATTCTGTTTCTCTTGATAACTCTGAATAATACATTTGCTGAATGCATTTATTGCTTTTAATAGATTTTAGTAGATTTATTAGGGTTTTCTATATACAAGATCATGTTATCTGCAAATAGATGTTTTACCCTTTCCTTTTTAAAAATTGAAGTATATTGATGCAATATCATATTGGTTTCAAGTGTACAATGCAGTGATTCAATAATTATCTACATTATTAAATGCTCACCCCAATACATATAGTTACTATCAACATAGAAAGATATTACAGTATTATTGACTATATTCTCTATTTTGTACTTTTATCCCCATGATGAGTTTATATTATAATTGAGATTTTGTACCTCCTTATTCCCTTCACTTTTGTACTTCTCTAACCCCTATTTCTACTACCCACCCCAAACCCTCCCCAGTGATAACCACCAGTCTCTTCTCTGTGTCTATTAGTGTATTTCTGTTTTGATCATTTGTTTTGCTTTATTTTTAGATTCCACATATAAATGAAATCATGTGGTATTTGTCTTTCTCTGCTTGGCTTATTTCACCTAGCATAATACTCTCTAGGTCCATACATGTTGTTGAAAATGGCAAGATTTCTTTCTTTTTACAAATGAATGATACATCCATTATGTATATCTACCACATCTTCTTTATTCACTCATCTATTGATGAACACTTTGGTTGCTTCCATATCTTGGCTGTTGTAAATAATGCAGCAATAAACACAGGTCTTTTTGATTCAGAGATTTTGTTTTTTGGGGGGTAAATTCCTAGAAATGCAGTTACTGGGTCATATGGTATTTCTATTATTAGTTTTTTTAGGAACCTCCATACTATTTTCCATAGTGCCTGGATGAACTTGCATTCCTACCAACAGTGCAGAAAGGTTCCCTTTTTTCCCATACTGGCTAACACTTCTTATTTTTGTCTTTTAGATAGTGGCCATTCTGACTGGAGCAAGGTGGTATCTCATTATGGTTTTGATTTGCATTTCCCTAATGATTCATGATGTTGAGCATCTTTTCATGTGCCTGTTGGCCATCTGTATTTCTTCTTTGGAGAAGTGTTTGTTCAGGTCCTCTGCCGATTTTTAAATTGGTTTATTTGCATCTTTGGTGTTGAGTTCAATGAGTTCTTTATATACATTGATTGTTAGTCTTATAGGATATACATTTGCAAATAGAGTAAGTTATATTGATGGTTTTCTTTGTTATGCAGAAGCTCTTTAGTTTGATGTAGTCCCACTTGTTATTTTTGCTTTTGTTTCTCTTGCCTGGAGAGATGTATAAGATTACCCATGCTTATGTTCAAGAGATTCCTGCTTATGTTTCTTCTAGGAGTTTTATCATTTTGTCTTATATTTAGGTCTTTAATCCACTTTGAATTTATTTTTGTATATGGTGTAAAACAGTGATCCAGTTCCATTCTCTTTCATGCAGCTGTACAGTTTTCCCAGCATCATTTTTGAAGAGACTGTCTTTTCCCCATTGTATATTCATGGTCTTTTTGTCGTATATTAACAGGCCATGTATGCATGGGTTTATTTCTGGGCTCTCTATTCTGTTCCATTGGTCTATGGGTCTGTTCTTGTGTCAGTACCATACTGCTTTGATTACTGTAGCTTTGTAGTATATCTTCATATCAGGGAACATAATACCCCCAGGTTTGTTCTTAGATTGTTTTGGCTATTCAGGGTCTTGTGTGGTTCCATATGATTTTATTTTTACTTTAAAATTCATGCTTTATTTATTTATTTTTATTTTGGTATCATTAATATACAATTACATGAGTAACATTATGGTTACTAGACTCCTCCCACTATCAAGACCCACCACATACCCCATTACAGTCACTGTCCATCAGTGTAGTAAGATGCTATAGAATCACTGCTTGTCTTCTCTGTGTTGTACTGCCTTCCCCATGCCCCCCACCCTGCATTATGTGTGTTAATTGTAATGCCCCTTTTCCCCTCTTATCCCTCCCTTCCCACCCATCCTCCCCAGTCCCTTTCCCTTTGGTAACTGTTAGTCCATTCTTGGGTTCTGTGAGTCTGCTGCTTTGTTCCTTCAGTTTTTTTTCTTTGTTCTTATACTCCACAGATGAGTGAAATCATCTGATACTTGTCTTTCTCTGCCTGGATTATTTCACTGAGCATAATACCCTCTAGCTCCATCCATGTTGTTGCAAATGGTAGGATTTGTTCTCTTCTTATGGCTGAATAATATTCCATTGTGTATTTGACCACATCTTTTTTATCCATTCATCTACTGATGGACACTTAGGTTGCTTCCATTTCTTGGCTATTGTAAATAGTGCTGCGATAAACGTAGGGGTGCATCTGTCTTTTTGAAACTGGGCTGCTGCATTCTTAGGGTAAATTCCTAGGAGTGGAATTCCTGGGTCAGATGGTATTTCTGTTTTGAGTTTTTTGAGGAACTTCCATACTGCTTTCTGCAATGGTTGAACTAATTTCACTCCCACCAGCAGTGTAGGGGGGTTCCCCTTTCTCCACATCCTCACCAGCATTTGTTGTTCATAGTCTTTTCTCTGTTGGTCATCCTAACTGGTGTGAGGTGATATCTCATTGTGGTTTTAATTTGCATTTCTCTGATGATTAGTGATGTGGAGCATCTTTTCATGTGCCTGTTGGCCATCTGAATTTCCTCTTTGGAGAAGTGTCTGTTCATATCCTTCACCCATTTTTTAATAGGGTTATTTGCTTTTTGGGTGTTGATTCCATATGATTTTTAAGATTATTTGCTCTAGTTCATTGAAAAATTCCATTGACATTTTGATAAGGATTGCACTAAATCTGTAAATTGCTTTGAGCATCTGTAAATGGCCATTTTTGACAATATTAATTCTTCCTATGCATGAGTATGGCAGAGCTTTCCATTTATTTGTATCTTCTTCAATTTCTTTCATCAGTGTCTTACAGTTTTCAGAGTATAGGTCTTTCACCTCCTTGGTTTGGTTTATTCCTAGGTATTTTATTCTTTTTGATGCAGTTGTTAAAGGAATTGTTTTCTTCATTTTATTTCTGCTAGTTTGTTATTAGTGCATAGAAATGCAACAGATTTCTGTACATTGATTTTGTATCCTGTAACTTTACTGGTCCATTTCTTAGTTCAAATAGTTTTTCAGTGGATCTTTAGGGTTTTCTATATATAGTATCATGTCATCTGCAAATAGTGACATTTTTACTTCTTCCTTACCAATTTGGATGGCTTTCATTTATTTTTCTTGTCTGATTGCTGTGGCTAGGACTTCTAGTATTATGTTGAATGAAAGTGATGAGAGTGGGCAGCCTTGTCTTGTTCCTGATTTAGAGGAAAAGCTTTCAGCTTTTCCTTATTGATTTTGATGTTAGCTGTGGGTTTGTTATATATGGCCTTTACTGTGTTGAGGTATTTTCCCTCTGCACCCACCCTGTTGAGCATTTTAATGATGAATGGATGTTGAATTTTGTCAAATGCTTTTTCAGTATCAATTGACATGGTCATATGACTTTTATCATTTCTTTTGTCATTGTCCTGTGTCACACTGATTGATGTGCAGATATTGTACCATTTTTGCATGCCTGGAATACATCCCACCTGATCGTGATGAATGGCCCTTTTGAATTATTTTAATTTGGTTTGCTAAAATTTTGTTGAGGATTTTTGCATTGATATTTATCAGTGATATTGGTTTTTAATTTTTAACTTTTGTAGTGTCTTTGGTTTTGGTATTAGAATAATGCTGACCTCATAGAATGGCTTTGGAAGTATTCCTTTGTCTTCTATTTTTTGGACTGCATTTAAATGTTTGGTAGAATTCAACTGTGAAGCCATCTGTTACTGAACTTTTATTTGTTGGGAGTTTTTTGATTACCAGTTCAATTTTGTTGCTTGTAATTTGCATGTTCAGATTTTCTGTTTCTTCCTGGGTCAGTCTTGGAGGACTGTATATTTCTAGGAATTTCTCCATTTCTTCTAGGTTGTCCAATTTATTGGCATACCATTTTTCATATAATTCTCTTATATTTTTTTGAATTTCTGTGGTTTCCATTGTTACTTCTCCTTTTTCATTTCTCATTTTATCTGTGTCCTCTTTTTTTCTTGATAAGTCTGGCTAAGAGTTTGTATGTTTTATCTTCTGAAAGAACAAACTCTTGGTTTCATTGATTTTTTTTGTGTTGTTATCTTTGCCTCTATTTTATTTATTTCTTGTCTGATCTTTATGTTGCCCCTTGTACTAACTTTGGGCTTTGTTCTCCTTGTTCTAGTTCCTTTAATTGTAAGCCTAGGTTGTTTATTTGAAATTGTTCTTGTTTCTTGAGGTAGATCTGCATTGCCATGAACTTCCCTCTTAGAATCACTTTGCAGTATCCCACATATTTTGAACTGTTACTTTCTGTTTTGTCTCCATGTATTGTTTGATTTCTTCTTTGATCCATTGATTATTTAGAAACATGCTGTTTAGACTCCATGTGTTTGTGTTTTTTCCAGTTTTTTCTTGTAATTGATTTCTAGTTTCACACTGTCTGTGGTCTGAAAAAATGCTTGATACAATTTCAGTCTTCTTATATTTATTGAAACTTGTTTTGTATCCTAACATGTGATCTATTCTGGAGAGCATTCCATGTGCACTTAAGAAGAATATGTGCTCTGCTGCTTTTAGGAAGAGTATTTTGTATGTACTTATTAAGTCCATCTATTCTAATGTGTTGTTCAATGCCTATGTTCCTGATTTATTTTCTGTCTAGATAATCTGTCCATTGAAGTAAGTGGTGTGTTCTGCAGGCTTCAGGTTGTTTTCGGAGTTCATTGTATTCGATGTAATTGCCTCCTTGGTGTGTCCCTGGGAGGCGGTTATCACAGTGACCTCCTATTCCACCATCTTCCTCCAACTCCTCCTTTCTAATCTGGATGCCTTTTATTTCATTTTCTTGCCTAGTTGTCCTGCCTAGAACTTCTGGTACAATGTTGAATGGAAGTTGTGAGAGCAGATGTCTTTTTCTTAGTCCTAATTTTAGGGGAAAAACATTTAGTCTTTCACCATTAATGATGACATTAACTGGGGGTTTCTTAGATGGCATTTATCAGGTAGAGGAAGTTCCCTCTATTCCTAGTTGGTTGGTGTTTTTATCTGTTAAAGGTGTTATATTTTGTCTAATGCTTATTCTGAATCTTTTGAGATGAACATGTGGTTTTTGTCCTTCATTCTATTAATCAGATGTATTATATTGATTTTCATATGCGAAACTAAACTTGCATTGGTATTATGACAAATACCATTTGCTCATATGTTAATGGATTTGATTTGCTATTATTTTGTGGAGAATTTTAATACCTATAGTTTTAGTGGATATTGGTCTGTAGCTTTCAATTCTTATGATATATTTGGTTTTGGTGTCAGATTAATACTGGCTTCACACACAGTGTGTTGGGAAGTGTTCCTATCTCTTCTTTTTTAAGGGCCTGGATCAGAATCTCTATTGGGTAGATTTTAAATGTTGGGGTCACCATCTCTATTTCTCTAGTTGTTTTAAACCTGGCTAATTATTGCACATATCTGTATAATTAGAGAAGGTGGCACTGGGTGTCAAGAAGTGCTTGGTAATATGTGTACAGACAGGATTTTTGTATTGTAATCATTTACATGCAGTTTATAGTCTAAAAATGGAACTCCATGCATTGAATATTATCTGTAAGTTTCTATATGATGCTACATAAATCAGAGTATATAATCTAGAGCTTGAATACTTTAGCCTGGGCACAACTAATATTAAAAAACATTCCTTAACATCATTATTCTTTATTACAATAACTTAATGAAAGTATCATTTTCATAAAAGCTCTGAAGATATAAAACTGAAAATTTTCCTTGCACTGTGAACCTAAGTTTTAGGTCTTTTCGTAGCTTAATGATAACTAACCAAGGAGTTGCCTGAATCCTCCTTTTTAACAAAGTTAATTACACTAAATTATAAGCACACAGCTTCATAAATCATGCATTCTCAAAATGTGTCATTTACTTCAACTCTACAGGGTCCTATTAAGCTGCAAATGAGTCATTTGACAAAACACCTCTGAACACAGTGGAAGTTGGTTTCAACCCCAGACGAAAATGGGATGGTAGACATTTACTTCCGAGATTCCCAGCACTGCTTTTCTAAAGCTTTCTCCCACTTCATCTTCCCCATCAAACATTTACATTTTTAAATTTTAATCAATTTAACAGTTAACTCAAGTTAAGTAACTAAGCAGTCAGCATGTGGGAGGATGTTTTTCATCCAGTAGTATTTTCAAATCACAATATGGTTATTTGCCAATGAAGCTTCAAAAGGGAACTAAAAAAAACTTTCCTGGGGACTTGGCAGTGGGGGTCTGAGGTATAACCTGACAAGATGCCATGGCTATTGTGGGGCTGACAGGATGGAACAGGATGGAATGGTTTGCAGGAGTTAGAGGAAGGAAGACCTGGTGCTGAACTCAAATGAACATCTGCTGTGGAGGCTGACGCACTGCAAAGTCACGTGCCGCTGCTCCTGACCATTCACGCTCTACCCTGGGCCCCACTGGGAACGGGCAGAATCTTTGCACTGGAGCTTTGGTGAGTAGCTTGGTTAATAATTTTGAAAGGTGGTAAGTTAGCTATGTCTAAGTAGAAGAATTCCTGAACATTATATATAGGTCTTATTAAGGGGCAATATCACAGATAAAGCATAAATTGTCCCCTCAATTCCTAATAATTTAAAAATTTCAAACTAAGAAAAGAAGAGGTTTGTGTCGGCCAGAAAGTAAGTACTACTTCCCTAAACACCTCTTTTCACAGGATTACACTAAAAATTTTAAGTTTTATCTAATTTTGGGGGGATTTTCTGCCTTTAAAATACATCTAAAGAATGAGGTTGTTATATCTGAATTTGTTTAATTTTCTTATTATTTTTTTGTGAGCATAGATTTTTAAATCTGATTATGGTAATCATAAAAATTAAAAATTACTGATAATACCACAAACTAGAACTAATCAATGTTGACATCGTGTTTAATAGTCCTTGTTTCCTTTCTTCCTTCCTTCTCTTATTCCCTCCCCTTTACATAATGCAAAGTATGATTATGGTATTCACTCTCTTGCAATCTGCTTTTTGACTTACCCATATATATTGGACATCTTACCATGTGAATACATATTCTCCCTCAAGATAATTTTAATGGCTGCATAATATTTCTTTGTATCATTTATATAGTTATTGCCAAATTCTCACTAGTGTAAATAACTAAGGTAAACATTCTTAAACATAGATTCCTGTTAACATGTTCACTTATTTTCTTGGAACAAATTCATGTACTTGAAATTGATGATATGCACATGTTTGGGGACTTTCTAAAAGCCACTTTACTGAGATATAATTGATATGTTAAAATCTATACATATTTAATGTATACAACTTTTGATTAATACTGCTAAGTTACCTTTCACAAAAACTTCCTTATCTGAGGGTGGGTGGGGTGTGGAAGGGGCAAGGAGGCAAGACAGTCACCACAGGGTGTCAAGCTTCCTTGGGGATCTAAAGCTTGCTTTGGGGCAAGAGGTGCTCTGTAAGGGCTGCTGGGTGTGGATCTGTCTGAGGCAGGTGGTTGGAGAAATGAGCACTTGCTTCACTCTGTTTTCCTCTTTTAACATCCCTTAATCTTTTCCTTTCTGAGTCCTCCCTGACCTGGGTGTGAAGCATGATTAGACGGAGGGGTGGGTGCATACCCCAGGTTCCTTCCCACTTTGCAATCTGAGTCTGACTTCCTTGGTTGTCAACAAAAGACAACTTGTCTCAAACCATGGATAACTAGGAATCACTGCCATCTACAGTTTGCAGTGCTATGAGGATTTAAATCCTAATCAAAACCCAGCTGCCAGTGCAGAAGAGCATTTACCAGTTCTCTCCTACAGGGTGTCCTACAGGCCAGGCTGTGCAGGGCTGAGCTGCAAAATGTTCATATGCTAATTAGCATTTGGGAAAGGAGTCTGAGATCCAATCAGGAACAGTTAGATAGAGCCAGGTAGGATGTGGGAGTCCAGAAAGAAAACAAAAGAGAAGTGTCTTTGAAACCATACATCATGTGAAATAGAAGGTTGCAGCAGAAATACAAGATTGAGGGAGAAGCAATCAGCCAGGGACACCTGTAGACTTCAGAGGCACACCTGGGGTGGCCTGAGGGCCATAAGTGATCTCTTTGGGGCCTCCCCAGCCCTGAGGCTTGGAGATGGAGGGAGCCTACCCAGGCCACAGAGCCCTGTGGCTCCCGCCCTGCTTCCAATGCCTGCTCCAGGCTCCAGCTGGGCCAAGTCCCTGGGGCTCACCATGTGGAAACAGCCCCTGCTTGGCGGCTAACTAGAACATTTAAAAAAATCAACAGTACTTTCTTTTCTTCTGAAAGGGAGTGGCAGGTTACACTTTCAATTACTTCTCCTTTGTTCCCAGTTACAGCAGTCAGGGGTCATTTCCTTTGAGCAGCTGAAGAAGCTGAGGCCCAAGCAGGCTAGGGACTCGGCTGAGAGGCAGAGGACTAAGCTGTCTGCATCTGCCTTCTGGGACCCTGGAAATGGTCTGAGATCTGGCCAGAGGAAGGCGATGGGGATGGCCAGCCAAAGGGGCCTTTGCCATCCACATGCCACAGATTCCGTCCCCTCACTGAAGGCCAACAGAGGTGAGTCCTCAAGGCAGGTCCTTATTCCTGTGCTGTTCCTAATTCTTGTTTTCTGATAAATACTTCAAGTGGTGTAGTGTAGAGATTTGGACAAAGGAAAAAAAGATTATTGATTTTTTCAGGGCCTGCCTGCCCGTTGTCCAGGAGCCACTGTACCAGCTCAATAAGGCCAAGGCCCTCTAACCCTTGCTTCTTCCTTCGAGCTTCCTCTCCTTGGGATTCTGGGGTCCTCCTTGGAGTTGTTCGCCTCTGCCTCCCACCCCTCTTCCATTCAAGCCTTTGAACCTCTGTGCAGCACTTCTCCTAAAGGCCACCAGGAGTCACCGTAGTCTGCCAGAATTCTTGAGGCAGGCGCTGCGCGGGAGCCCCCTGCAGCTTGAGACCTGGTCCACAACCAGTAATCCCAGTGAGGGAGGGGTTGGGATGTCTAGATGGATCTCCCTCAAGCCAGCTGAGAACATTCTCATGTTTTCAGGTTGCTGGGCAAAAGCTCCCTCAGCTCCTGCCCTTTGGGTCCTGTCATCTTGGAAAGGGTGGGGTAATGGGGTGGTTGCCACTCAAGGAGTCGTTTTCTCTGTATACTGCTTACGTTTTTCTTTATTAGCATAGGTATTTGCTTGTCTAGGGGTTCCCGTAGTTATCACAATATTTATCCTGAAATTCTGTCCCCATGGCTAAAAAGTGAAGGTAGTGGGGGGTGCTGTTTCTTGAGGGCTTCCCGTAGGTTAAACTGCCCTACCGCTGAGGCAGCTTTGGGCCACGGGGACAAGTGCGGGCACTTCACTCTGCTGCTCAAGCCCCATTTCAACTAGCTTCTTATTGGCTGTGGAAACGTGGCCAATTCCTGAAACCTCTCTAAGCCTCAGTGCACTGGGTGGAAGTACATGTCCACCTGGGACCTGATAACGTGACCTTATTGGGAAATAACATCTTTGCACATTTAATTAATTAAGATGCAGTCATACTGGACTGTGGTGGGTCCTAACTGCAATGACCGGTGTCCTTATAAGAAGAGGGGAGGGCACAGAGGGGCTGACACACAGAGGCAGAGACTGGAGCAGTGCGTCTACAAGCCAAGGAGCACCAAAGACTGCCGTGAGCCGCCCAGGACTCGGAAGAGCAAGGAAGGATTCTTCCCTGGAGGCTTTAGAGGGAACATGACCCTGCGGACACCTTGATTTTGGACTTTTGGCCTCCCAAAGTACTAGAGAATAAATCTGTGTTGTTTTAAGTCACTCTATGGTAATGCATTACAGCAGCATAGAAAACTAATATGCTCAGTTTCTTCAGATGCAAAGTAGGGAAAATACCAGAGGCTGTTGTGAGTTTACATAATGTAATATTTCGTGAATGGCTGAGCAGTCACCTGGGAGAGCCAAGCCACAGCGCTGCACAGCTAGAGGCGTTAGCTCTCTGCCAAGCTCGTTAACAGCTGTCACTGGGGCTGACTCCTGGCTTCCAGGGTTCTCATGGGGACAGCCTGCTGGTCCTTGGGAATCCCCACCTGCCTCATTGCAGGTGCCCTTCCCTGTTGTCTTTTCACTCTTCACCCAGTTAGCAAATCCCTCCCTGGCAACACCCTCTGGGGCAGCCCTGGGGTGCCATGGGGGCTGTTTTGTCCATTTTTCGGTGTCCTGTTCCCTGGGGAATGCTAGCCTCTTTTCAGTGTCTCAGTCCAGCTGCCGCTGTGCCGTCTGCCTCCACGGGCTTCCTCCCACTTGCTCTGCCCTCCCATCTGCCCCCAGTGGCACCAGTTTACTGAACCAAGTGCGGGGTGGCCGATGGAAATTCTATCTGCATTATACTCTTGCTTGTGAGGTCTGGAGGGGCCCCTGGGGCAGTGCCCTGTACCAGGTACCTTTAGGGAGCAGCTGGCGTCTAGTCACAGAGCCAGGCCATAGGAGCTGAAGGGCTGGAACAGCTTGAGAAGCCTGCCTGCGTTCCATTCCCACTGTTTCTAGTTACCACATCTGAAATGAATCAGAGCATCTCAGCCCCCTCAGAGATTCCCACGCTACCCCCTCAAAGCAGAAATCAATTCCAATAACTACTTATAAACAGTGTCAGTCCTAAGCTCCCATCTCTGTCACTGGGCAGCAGGTAGACACCATATATGCTTAGTGTCTTCTGCTTCCAAACAGGCAGATCAATAGCAGACACAGGATAGAGGTGACCCCTGCCTGGCCTTTCAGTTGGGTGACCAAGGCTGTACCTTCGATGGTTACTGAGAACTGAATTCATCAATTCACCAAATGTTTATTCTGTAACTCCCATGTGCTAGGCAGAATGCTATGTGCTGAAATTTTTGAAAAAGCGAGAATCTCCTCTGTTGCTTTCCTGTTGAGACCACCAAGTCAACCTCTACCCTTCCCATTTCTGCACAAAAAGCTCTGGGAGCTGCAATTACAGGAACTCTGGATTACAAAATAACTCTGCTACTGATCATCTACAAAATCCCAGAAGTGTCTTAGCTTCAGACTCACTAACACAAGTCTTGATGTGGTCCAGAGGCATTGTTCATGTCTAGTTTCAGTGGTTTTAAACATGTCTGTAAATTCTTTGACACTCCCCTTATCAAGCAGCAGAGTCTGTACCTCCTTCCCTCTTGTCCTAGCTCAGACTGCTAGAACAGAATACCATAGACTGGGGGCTTAAGCAGCATTTATTTCTTAGAGTTCTGGAGACTGGAAGTCTGAGATCTATGTGCCAGTGTGGTTGGGGTCTGGTGAGGGTCCTCTTTTTGACCTTCAGGTGGCTTCCTCCTCCCTCTACATGGGAGAGACATAGACAGAGCAAGTTCTCCGGTGTCCCTTCTAAGGGCACTAGTCCCCTAATGAGGGCCCCACCCTCATGACCTCATCTAAATGTAATTATCTCCCTAAAGCTCCATTTCCCAACACCATCGCATTGGGCTTGGGCTTCCACATATGGATTTTGGGGTGGACCCAGTTCAGTCCACAGCACCTTGAGGGGCCTTTGTGACTTCTTGATCGTGAATGTGGTGGTGCTGCCTGACTTGAAAGGCTGGCTTAGAAAAAGTCTTGCAGCTTCCGATGATTTCTCTAGGACACTTACTTTTAGAACCCAGGCACCATGCTGTGAGGAAGCCTAGGACACATGGAAAGTCCACTAACGGCCCCACACAAGATCCAGCTGACAGCCAGCATTGACCACCAGACGTGTGTGAAGTCTGAGAGAGGACATCAGCCCTACCCACTGTCTGGCTGTAACCACACGAAAGAGCCCAGTTGCATAGTGTTTTGCTGAGTCAGTCAACCCCCAGGACCAAGAGTGATAATTATAAAAAATGGTTGTAGTGGTTTATGCCACACAGCTACAGATAATCAGAACAGGAATCCTCATTAGTTATTTGTTTAATTTATTGTCCTTCAGAAGAAGCCTGAATGTAGCATACATGGTCCCAGCACCCCTGACACACTGGGCTACATACAAACAAGTTTCCTGCCTACCCTCACTGCCCGCTCACCTAACTCAGCCATAGTCAGACATGGAAGCCTTCCGCTACAGCAGTTCTCATCCGGAGCTGCACATTAGAATCATTGAGAAGGTTTTAAGACTTACTCATGCCCAGCCACAGCCCAGACCAGTTAAATCAGACCTTTGGGGATGTGGCCCAAGAATCAATATTTCTTCAAGCACCCAGGGGATCTTAACGTGTAACACAGCTTGAGACTCATGAATGGAGTCAGTGAGGATCCAGGACAATTTGCTATGAGGTGCCAGCCTTCCTTGGCAAGCATAATGATGCCAGCGTTCCTATGCCCTGGGGGAGCACTGTTACTCTCATTGGTAAAATAGAATAATTTGGACAGAGGGATAAATTTGCTCTTGTCTGTTTGACTTTCAGTGAAAAATATCATTTTTGACCTAGATTATTATTATTGTTTTTTTATTAAGGTAGCATTGATATACACTCTTAGGAATGTTTCACATGAAAAACATTGTGATTACTACATTCACCCATATTATGAAGTCCCCCCCATACCCTATTGAAGTCACTGTCCATCAGTGTAGTAAGATGTCGGAGTCACTACTTGTCTTCTCTGTGCTACACTGTCTTCCCCGTGACTCACCCCACACAATGTGTACTAATCACAATTACCCTCCAATCACTTCTCCCTCACTCCCCACCCGCCCTCCCCCACCCCCTCCCTTTTGGTAGCCACTAGTCCCTTCTTGGAGTCTCTGAGTCTGCTGTTGTTTTGTTCCTTTAGTTTTGCTTCATTGTTATACTCCACAAATGAGGGAAATCATTTGGTATTTGTCTTTCTCCGCCTGGCTTAGTTCACTGAGCATAATATACTCTAGCTCCATCCATGTTGTTGCAAATGGTAGGATTTGTTTCTTTCTTATGGCTGAATAATATTCCATTGTGTATATGTACCACCTCTTCTTTATTGATTCATCTACTGATGGACCCTTAGGTTGCTTCCATATCTTGGCTATTGTAAATAGTGCTGCAGTAAACAGGGATACATATGTCTTCTTTTTTTCTATTATTAATATACAATTACATAAGCAACATTATGGTTACTAGACTCCCCCTATTATCAAGTCCCCACCATATACCCCATTGCAGTCACTGTCCATCAGTGTATAAGGATGTTATAAAATCACTACTTGTCTTCTCTGTGTTATACTGCCTTCCCGTATCCCCCCACCCCACCCCCCACCACTCCACATCTTTGCCAGTATTTGTTGTTCCTAGTCCTCGATGTTGGCCATCCTAACTGGTGTGAGGTGATATTTCATTGCGGTTTTAATTTGCATTTCCCTGATAATTAGTGATGTGGAGCATCTTTTCATGTGCCTGTTGGCCATCTGAATTTCTTCCTTGGAGAAGTGTCTGTTCAGCTTCTCTGCCCATTTTTTAATTGGCTTATTTGCTTTTGTTTGTTGAGGTGGGTCAGCTCTTTATATATTTTGGATGTTAACCCCTCGTCGGATATGTCATTTACAAATATATTATCCCATACTGTAGGATGTCTTTTTGTTCTGCTGATGTTGTCCTTTGCTGTACAGAAGCTTTTTAGCTTCATGTAGTACCATTTGTTCATTTTTGCTTTTGTGTCCCTTGCCCAAGGAGATGTGTTCAGGAAGAAGTTGCTCATGTTTATATTCAGGAGATTTGTGCCTATGTTTTCTCCCTAGATTATCCTTTTACCTAATGCCCTTCCCTTCTCATATTTTCTTATCAGGGCACAGAATCCAATTTCCTTCATGACATGTCCCTGATCACTCCAGATATGTTAATTTTCTCATTCTGTGTAGCAAATAACCCCCAAACTCATCAGGTTAAAACAATAAACATGTATTTTTTCATATGATTTTGTGGGTCAGGAATTCAGGAGTGGCTTAGCAGGGTGCTCTGACTTGGAGTCTCTCCTGAAGAGCATGTGAGGGAGCACTGACATCTGAAGACCCGAGAATCAAGGAAGATGGCGGAATAGGAGGTCACTGTGATAACCGCCTCCCAGGGACACACCAAGGAGGCAATTACATTGAATACAATGAACTTCGAAAACAACCTGAAGCCTGCAGAACACACCATCTACACCTGGCAAAGAAGAGAAGACCGTATGGAGGGAAGTAAAGGGACAGATCCATGATCAATCTGGATCCGAGCCCTTCACCCATCCAAGCACACAAGAGGGAGGGAGAGGAACAGAGTGGGGGGGAATAAAGGCTCAGGAGCAGGCACGCCTGGCCCTGGAGATCTGCTCCAGGAAGACAAGCCCCTTTCGCAGTGGGCTTTGATGATCAACAGGGCTGGACACCAGGGAGAGCTGGAGCGCTGTGGGGAGCCGAGACGGGCCGCTTGTGGAAGACCAGCTTGCTTTGTCAATCCCTCTCCAGGCCAACACAGAGGCAGCATTTGAAAGATTCTCTAGCCTTGGGAAGTGTGCTGGAGGGGTGGAGGGCTGAGGAGTTCTCTTTGGAAGAGGAAGAGCAGGCAGATGACACATTCCCAGCCCTCCCTTGGCCCAACAGGCCAGCTGCTTGTGAGACCCAGCTCTGAAACTCTCCACCTGCCCCACTCATTCCCCTGCAGACCTGCCCCACCCAACATGCTCAGCTACGGCTGGCAGATAGGCAGAGGGTGGCCCCAACCACAGTGCATCCCAGTAGAAATGCCAAACAAATGTACAGCAGAGGGGCTCCACCATTCCTGGCTGTAGATCCCTCCCTGCCACCAGCCTGCAGGGAAGGGAGGCGACGCGATGAGTAATCAAAGACCTGAAAGGACCAGCCAGGGGACTCAAGGCGTAACAGCGCAAGAGTGATGCTGACAGAGCACATCTCATATTTACTGATCATCAAGCATTAATAACAATAGCGTTCCAAAGGAAAATCATACTACATAATCATTAACTGCTTTCTTCCAGACTTGCTGTCTAGCTGCCTCCAGATTCTTGGGGCATGTCGTTCTTACAACAGAAAACAATGTAAGGACAGCCACGTCATGGAAACGGAGCATAACCACAATATACTGTTCTCCTTTATGCATCAAGTGCCATAAGTACAAGAACTAGTACAAGTACAAAGCAATCAAAGCACTTAACTTATAAGTGATTGATGCAATTTCTATTTCTGACCCACACTGGCAAACAGGCACTCAGAGGCCAGCAGTGGGTGTCTGCCATGCATGTCAGATAGGCAGAAGTGGGCCCCACCCACAGCCCACCAACAGCAGCTGTGCGTCAGCCACAACAGAGAACCAGGCACTGGTGAGCATGGAGTTGTGCACTGCTGAGCACCACAGTATGCACACTACATAAAGCCACTACTTGCAAGACCAGGAGGCATAGCGGATCGACCTAATACAAAGGAAGCAACACACAGACCCGGACAAAATGAGGAGGCAGAGGAATATGTTACAAACCAAAGAACAAGACAAAACACCAGGAAACGGACCAAATGAAACAGAGATAGGCAATCTTCCTGATAAAGAATTCCAAGTAATGATCATAAATATGCTCCCTGAAGTGAGAAAAAGAATCAAGGATCTCAGGGAGAACTTCAACAAAGAGATAAAGAACATAAAAAAGAGCCACTCAGAGCTGAAGAAGACATAACTGAAATGAAAAATACAATAGAAGGAACGCAGAGCAGGCTGGAGGAGGCTGAGGAAAGGATCAGCGAGCTGGAAGATAGGGTTGTGGAAGGTGACCAAGCTGAGGGACAGAGGACACAGAATTTCTACCACTGAGAAGATGCTCAGAGAGCTGTGTGACAGCTCCAAGTGTGACACTATTCGCATAATCGGGGTCCCAGAAGAAGAAGAGAGAGATAAAGGGGGTAGGAACATTGTGAAGCAATAATAGCTGAAACCTTCCGCAGTCTGGGGAAGTAAATAGATACCTGGGTCCCAGAAGCATAAGAGACCCTAACAAGATGAATCCAAGAAGGACAACAGCAAGACATATAGTAATTAAAAGGGCAAAGATTGAAGATAAAGAGAGAATCTTAACAGCAGCCAAAGAGAGGCAGATAGTTACCCATAAGGGAAACCCCATCAGGCTTTCAGCATATTTCTCAGCAGAAACTTTACAGGCCAGAAGGGAGTGGCATGAAATATTCAAAGCACTAGAGGGAAAAATCTACCATGACGGCTGACTGGAGCTGGGGATCTACTTCCGAAATGGTGCACTCCTGCAGCGCGCAGATCATGGTAGCTGGGGGCAGGAGGCCTGGGCTCCTCTCCATGCAGACTGCTCCACAGTGTTGCTTGAATGTCCCTCTGAAATTGTGTGTCAGAGCAGCAATCCAGAGGGGGGGGAGGAGAAAAGCTGTGATGTCCTTTATGACCTTGCCCCAAACCAGACATCATCACTGTGCACCATGGAGTCAGCACACAGGTCAGGCCTCTTTGCTGTGGAAGGAGACTCCCCAGGGCATGGGCACCAGATGGGAGCGTGGGGGTCAGCTGCCACAGCAGTGTCTCCATCACTTCCTTCTCTCACTTGACACCAGTAGCTGTCAAACCTGGATGACTTACACTAAAGGTAAAGACTCCCAGATGCCACCTGAGATACTTGATTCAGTCAGAATACAGCCTAGAAATCTTTATTTTCAGTCTTCCAAAACAATTCTGTTGATCACAATAGGAATTATGGTCTCTTCGATTTTGGTACTTAGTTTCGGGCCCAGGGGGGTTTAGATTTGTTCCCATTGGCAGGCCACATAAGCAGCAGGACCCTGCAATCCAGAACAAAAGGCCCATGTTAGTTCAGGAACAGCTTTTTTGTACCTTGCTTCCGCTCTGGCCACTGCTTTATTCCCTTGGCTCTTTTTGACCCTAGCCCCACCAGACCAGCTGTCCAACTGGCCACGTTCAGTGACCCAGACCTGTGACTTAGACTCCCATTCCTGGGGGAGAGTGGTTTTGGAGACTGGTAAATGGCCTCATGATCACAACGTATGGGCCACAACTATGGAGATGCATGGGTGGGGAGGGTGGAGGGAACTTTGAGTATGCCTACTTCTGTCCATCTGAAGAATGAAAGTTTTACAGGTCTGCTGGTCAATTCCTGAGGCGGGCTGGACACTCTCCATATCTAGCCTTGTCTGTATGTTAACATAGTGGCTGAGAGCAAAGGCTGTGGAGCCAGACCTCCTAGGTTTACATCCTGCCTCTTCACTTACTGCCTTGTGATTTAGCGTGTTACCACAGTGTCTGTGGCCCTGGCCCTGTGTATGGCAGCTGGCGGTGGGGTCGGGGGGGAGGCGGTGTGACTCCTGTCCCTGCCCGTGTGCAGGTGGCTGCTCTGCTGAATGGTTGCCCGCAGGTGGGTCTTGATGGCAGCCTAGGCTCTGGGGCAATGGGAGCATTTGGAATCGGGAGGCCTGCTTCATCTGTGCCCACTCAACATTCCTGACCTTGAGGTCACTTGACTAGGTGGTCCCTGAACCAGGACTTTGCCTGACACTTAATTTTCTTCAAGGTTAGGGCAGAAGCCCCAACTTCCTCCGTGAGGAACTGGAGCTTCTGGCCATAAAGTCCACCCTTCAGGTCTGATGGCACCATGCAGCAGGGCCCTGCAGCCGCCAGCAGCCATCGCCTCCGGCACCAGCCAGAGCAGAGGCCCTGCCATTAAGCTCATGGAGTTCCAGGTTAACTAAAGGGTTATCTTGGGTTTTGTCCAGAAAACCACAGTAACAGGAAGGCATCAGATCCCCCAGACATCTGGGGACATAGCTATCCAGAGGTCTTCACAATCCATGGCTCAGTGGGATCAGGACACCATATCAAGGTGCCACAGACTAGGTGGCTTAAACAACGGAAATTTGTTTCCACAGCTCTGGAGGCAGCAAGGCTTGCTTTCTGGTGAGGGCTCTTTTCCTGGCTTGTAGACAGTGCCTCTCACTGTGTCATCACATGGCAGGGAGAGATCCCTTGTGTCTCTTCCTCTTTTATAAGGATACCAGTTCTATAAGATCAGGAATCTACACTTAGGACCTCATTTAACCAACTCCTTAAAGTCTCCCATCCCAATAGAGTCACGTGAAGGATTTGGGCTTCCACGCAGTTCAGCCTGTAGCCCCACTAGGACCCGATGAGTCCACTGCAGAGTCCCAGACAGGCCATATCCAGGAAGGTTTCGTTCCTTTCTCAGATTACCAGGTCATGGCTCTGGAAACAAAATGGGGCAGTGTAGGTGGTTCCTGGGTGTTTTACCCTTGGAGGATCGGTTCTGACTCATCACTCCACTGTAGGATCAGGGAGCTCTCCATGGGTCCCTGAACTTTGGAGCATCATGGCAGAGTGGACACGTTCTGCTATTCAGAGTGTGTGCCCTGGGACAAAGGGCCGGTGCTCCTGGGCCTAAGGCGACAGTACCTTGGGAGGACAGCAGCCATCTGCCAGACTATTTCTGCTCTCCTGGTGGTCCTGCCCTATGAGGCTATTTCAAGCATCTGGTATGGTCCATGCAAGGTGACTGACTGCCTCCTCTCATAAACTCAGTTCTGGCAGCCCTGTTTTTGAACGCATTCTCTCCCAGCTGCCTCCCTAGAGTCACTGTAGGACATGAGCCCTGGGGAAGGGGGGAAGTCTGTTGCCCAGTGTTTGTCCTAATTTTAGTTGGAGGTTCAGACAATTTCCCTCTAGTCTAGCTGGACTAGTGATAGAGCCTAAGTTGAATCTGCTTCAAATAACAAGGACTTTGCTGACTCTCAGAACCAGTCATTCAGCATCTTTCTTCAGCAATAGCAAGATTCTGCTTCTGAACCCTTATTGTCAAGAATCAGCTTTTCGAGAGTTCCAGGAAGATGGCGGTGTGAGCAGGGCGGCAGAAATCTCCTTCCCAAAACCATATATATTTATGAAAATACAGCAAATACAACTATTCCTAAAGAGAGACCAGAAGATGCAGGACAGCACTCAGCCTGCATCTGCACCTGAGAGGACTTGGCACCCCGCGAGGCGGGTAAGACACGAAGCTGCGTCCTGGTGGGACCCGAGCACTGCCCCACACCAGTGCACTGGCGGGAGGGAGGATTCAGAGCCAGGAGGGAGTGGAAGTACAGGCCTGTGAAATAACCAGCCCTGGTGATCTGCGCCGGGAGTGCTGACACACATCGTGTGGTGTATCGGAGAATGGAGAGACAGAGGGTGCAGGATCTGAGCCCAGGGAACACACTGGGTCCTCGCAGCCAGCTCCCCGGGACAAAAGAAAAGTGTGTGCTTTTTTTAGCGGTCTTAAAGAGATAGGGGCCCAATGGAGGAAGAGGATCATTCCAGCATGTTCAGCCCAGCAGGCTGGGAGTCTAGGGGAATTTCGGACCCCTTGGCTGGCGACTGGGAAAAAGTAGCCCTACTGAAACTTCCCAGAGATCAGCAGCCTCGCATTCGCTCCCACCCTAGCCAGAGCTACAAAGGGCCCTGTGGAGCGACACAGCCGTGGCTGCGGAATAGTGGAGCAACAGTGCCACCTACAGCATCCTCACAGAATCTACACCCGGCGGACATCTTTTGGTTTCAATTTTTTTTGGTGTGTTTTTTTTCTCTTTTCTTTTCTTTCTTTCTTTTCTTTGTCTTCTCTTTCTCTTCTTTCTTTTTTTTGTAAAGTCTTAAAGGGCCCAGCTAACATAAGTGGGACTTACCAGCGACCACTTCTATCGCCATGAAAAGACAGAAGAATATGGTACAAACAAAGCTTATCCAGAACCAGACACCAGAGAGGGAGACTGAAGGGATGGAAATGCTACAATCTTCCTGAAAAAGAATTCAGAATAAAAGTCATAACCGTGCGGACGGACCTACAGAGAAATGTGCAAGAGCTGAGGGAGGAAGTGAGGGAAGTGAGGAAAGACAATGCAGAAATCAGACAAGCAATCAATGGGCTTAACAGCAGACTGGATGAGATGCAAGAGACTGTTAATGGAATAGAAATCAGAGAACAGGAATACACAGAAGCTGAGGGAGAGAGAGATAAAAGGATTTCCAGGAATGAAAGAATATTAAGAGAACTGTGTGACTGATCCAAATGGAACAATATTTGCATTATAGGAGTACCAGAGGAAGAAGAGAGAGAAAAAGGGATAGAAAGTGTCTTTGAAGAAATAATTGCTGAAAACTTTCCCTCGCTGGGGAAGGAAGTAGTCTCACAATCCACCGAAGCCCACAGATCTCCCAACACAAGGGACCCAAGGAAGACAACACCAAGAAAAGTGTATGCTTTTTTTAGCGGTCTTAAAGAGATAGGGGCCCAATGGAGGAAGAGGATCATTCCAGCATGTTCAGATGGCAAAGATCAAGGATAAAGACAGAGTATTAAAGGCATCTAGAGAGAGAAAAAAGATCACCTACAAAGGAAAACCCATCAGACTATCATCAGACTTCTCCACAGAAACCTTACAGGCCAGAAGAGAATGGCATGATATATTTAATGCTATGAAACAGAATGGCCTCGAACCAAGAATATTGTATCCAGCACGATTATCATTTAAATATGATGAAGGGATTAAACAATTTGCAGACAAATGAAAGTTGAGAGACTTTGCCTCTCATAAACCACCACTACAGGATATCTTAAATGGACTGCTCTAGATGGAAGCACTCCTAAAGCTAAAAAGATGTCACCAGAGAAAATAAAATCATAGCAAAGAAAGCAGACCATCCAAATACTAAGTAAAGGCCCAGAGTAAAACACATAGTACACAAAGAATGGAGGAGGAAGAATAAGAAGGGACAGAAATAAAGAAACATCAGACAGTCTTTACAATTACTTAACAAGAAAGTTAAGTTAGATTGTTAGATAGTAAAGAAGCATCCCTTGAAGCTTTGGTAACCAAGAATATTAAGCCAGCAATGGCAATAAGTACATATCTATCGATAATCACAGTAAATGTAAATGGACAGAATGCACCAATCAAAAGACACAGAGTAATAGAATGGATAAAAAAGCAAGACCCATCTATATGCTGCTTACAAGAGACTCACCTCAAACCCAAAGATATACACTAAAAGTGAAGGGATGGAAAAAGATATTTCATGCAAACAACAAGGAGAACAAAGCAGGTGTTGCAGTACTTGTATCAGACAAAATAGACTTCAAAACGAAGTAAGTAGCAAGAGATAAAGAAGGACATTACATAATGATAAAGGGGTCAGTCCAGCAAGAGGATATAACCATTATAAATATATATGGACCCAACATAGGAGCACCGGCATATGTGAAACAAATACTAACAGAATTAAAGGAGGAAATAGACAGCAATGCATTCATTTTAGGAGACGTCAACACACCACTCACTCCAAAGGACAGATCAACCAGACAGAAAATAAGTAAAAACGCAGAGGCATTGAACAACACAATAGAACCGATGGACCTAACAGACATCTACAGAACTCTACACCCAAAAGCAACAGGATACACATTCTTCTCAACTGCACATGGAACATTTTCCAGAATAGACTACATACTAGGCCACAAAATATATGGAGACTAATGACAACAACAGCACAAAGCCACAACTTCTGTGGGACGCAGCAAAGGCAGTTCTAAGAGGAAAGTATATTGCAATACTGGCCGATTTAAAAAAGGAAGAACATTCCCAAATAAATAGTCTAAAGACACAATTACTAAAATAGGAAAAAGAAGAACAAATGAGGACCAAAGTAGCCAGAAGGAGGGACATAATAAATATCAGAGAAGAAATAAATAAAATTGAGAAGAATAAAACAATAGAAAAAAATCAATGAAACCAAGAGCTGGTTCTTTGAAAAAATAAACAAAATAGATAAACCCCTAGCCAGACTCATTAAGAGAAAAAGAGAATCTACGCACATAAACCGAATCAGAAATGAGAAAGGAAAAATAATGACGGACCCCACGGAAATACAAAGAATTATAAGAGAATATTATGAGAATCTATATGCTAACAAGCTGGAAAACCTAGAACAAATAGGCAACTTCTTAGAAAAATACAACCTTCCAAGACTGACCAAACAAGAAACAGAAAAACTAAACAGACCAGTCACCAGCAACGAAATTGAAGTGGTAATCAAAAAACTACCCAAGAACAAAACCCCCGGGCCAGATGGATTCACCTCTGAATTCTGCTAGCCATATAGAGAAGAAATAACACCCATTCTCATTAAAGTATTCCAAAAAATAGAAGAGGAGGGAATACTTCCAAATTCATTCTATGAAGCCAGTATCACTCTAATACCAAAACCGGGCAAAGACCTCACCAAAAAAGAAAATTGCAGACCAATATCCCTCATGAAGGTAGATGCAAAAATACTCAACAGAATATTAGCACACCGAATTCAAAAATACATCAAGAGGATCATACACCATGATCAAGTGGGATTCATCCCAAGGATGCAAGGATGGTACAGCATTTGAAAATCCATCAACATCATCCACCACATCAACAAAAAGAAGAACAAAAACCACATGATCATCTCCATAGATGCTGAAAAAGCATTTGACAAAATTGAGCATCCACTCCTGATTAAAACTCTCAACAAAATGGGTATAGACGGCAAGTACCTCAACATCATAAAGGCCATATATGACAAACCCACAACTAACATCATACTTAACAGCGAGAAGCTGAAAGCTTTTCATCTAAGATCGGGAACAAGACAGGGATACCGACTCTCTCCACTGTTATTCAGCATAGTACTGGAGATCCTAGCCACAGCAATCAGACAAAACAAAGAAATACAGGCATCCTGATTGGTAAATAAGAAGGTCAAATTGTCACTATTTGCAGATGACATGATACTGTACATAAAAAACCGTAAAGAATCCACTCCAAAACTACTAGAACTAATACCTGAATTCAGCAAAGTGGCAGGATACAAAATTAACACACAGAAATCTGTTGATTTCCTATACACTAACGAGGAGCTAACAGAAAGAAAAATCAGGAAAACAATTCCCTTCACAATTGCATCAAAAAGAACAAAATACCTAGGAATAAACCTAAAAAAGGAAGTGAAAGACCTATACCCTTAAAAGTACAAAACACTCGTAGGAGAAATTAAAGAGGACACTAACAAATGGAAATTCATCCCATGCTCTTGGCTAGGAAGAATAAATATTGTCAAAATGGCTATACTACCTAAAGCAATCTACAGATTCAATGCAATCCCTATCAAAATACCAACAGCTTTCTTCAATGAACTGGAACAAATAATTCTGAAATTCATATGGAACCACAAAAGACCCCGAATAGCCAAAGCAATCCTGAGAATGAGGAATAAAACAGGGGGAATTACGCTGCCTGACTTCAAGCTCTACTACAAAGCCACAGTAATCAAGACAATTTGGTATTGGCACAAAAACAGACCCACAGACCAGTGGAACAGAATAGAAAATCCAAACATTAACCCAAACATATATAGTTAATTAATATATGATAAAGAGCCTTGGATATACAATGGGGAGATGACAGCATCTTCAGCAGCTGGTGTTGGAAAAACTGGACAGCTACATGTAAGAGAATGAAACTGGACTACTGTCTAACCCCATACACAAAAGTAAACTCAAAATGGATCAAAGACCTAAATGTAAGTCATGAAACCATAAAACTCTTATAAAAAAACATAGGCAAAAATCACTTGGACATAAATATGAACAACTTCTTCATGAACATATCTCCACGGGCAAGGGAAACAAAAGCAAAAATGAACAAGTGGGACTATAACAAGCTGAAAAGCTTCTGTACAGCAAAGGACACCATCAGTAGAACAAAAAGACATCCTACAGTATGGGAGAATATATTCATAAATGACGTATCCGATAAGGGGTTGACATCCAAAATATATAAAGAACTCATGCACCTCAACAAACAAAACGCAAATAATCCAATTAAGAAATGGGCAGAGGACATGAATGGACACTTCTCCAAAGAAGACATTCCGATGGCCAACAGGCACATGATAAGATGCTCCACATCACTAATCATCAGAGAAATGCAGATTAAAACCACAATGAGATATCATCTCACACCAGTGAGGATGGCCAACATCCAAAACACAAACAACAACAAATGTTGGTGAGGATGTGGAGAAAAGGGAACTCTCGTACACTGCTGGTGGGAATGCAAATTAGTTCAACCATTGTGTAAAGCAGTATGAAGGTTCCTCAAGAAACTCAAAATAGAAATACCATTTGAACCAGGAATCCCACTCCTAGGAATTTACCCTAAGACTGCAGCAGCCCAGTTTGAAAAAGACAGATGCACCCCTATGTTTATCGCAGCACTATTTACAATAGCCAAGAAATGGAAGCAACCTAAGTGTCCATCAGTAGATGAATGGATAAAGAAGAGGTGGTACATATACACAATGGAATATTATTCAGCCAGAAGAAGAAAACAAATCCTACCATTTGCAACAGCATGGATGGAGCTAGAGGGTATTATGCTCAGTGAAATAAGCCAAGCTGGAAAAAACAGGTATCATATCATAGCACTCATATGTGGAATATAAGAACAAAGAAAAAAACTGAAGGAACAAAACCGCAGCAGACTCACAGAACCCAAGAATGGACTAATAGTTACCAAAGAGAAAGGGACTGGGGAAGATGGGTGGGAAGGGAGCGATAAGGGGTAAAAGGGACATTATGATTAGTAGATGTAATGTTGGGGGGGGCACGGGGAGGGCTGTAAAACTCAGAGAAGACAAGTAGTGACTCTATAGCATCTCACTACACTGATGGACAGTGACTGTAATGGGGTTGGTTGGGGGGACCTGATGAAGAGGGTATTTTAATAACCATAATATTGCACATGTAATTGTAGATTAATGATACCAAAGTAAATTTTAAAAAAAAGGAATCAGCTTTTCCACCTCACAGCTCTGCTTTGCTCTGCAAGGCTCTTACCTGGTGGTGGGAAAGATGCCTTCCTGAAGCTCCAGGGTCACATGATTCCAAACATTACATTTTGAAAAGGGAAGAAAATTTTGTCTCCTAACGTCCTCACTCCTCTCCTTGAATATCCCTCTCGGTTTTGCTTGGATCATATCTCACCGCTTAGCCAATCACAGGGCCTGGAGCATTTCCTCCCATAGGCCAGACTATAATGGAGGCCTTACAGCCCTCTATTTTGGCCCTGAAAGCATTATAATGAGTGTAGAAGCTTCTGTAAGGAAGGCATGTGTGGCAGACAGCAGGGTAAATACATCTACTATTCCTGGAGCTTGAGGAGAGTGTTCTGGATTTAAGTACGTTTTGCTCTTTGGATGAAAATCCAGGTGTTCATCACCCTTCAAAAGAGAAATAAGGGAATGCATGAATACTATTTGTGGGATGAATTTGAAAATTATTTGCACCAAGATCAATGAGCCAATCATGAGCATGTCATATGGCAGGGTTTTTAATTAAAAAAATTTTTTTAGCATTTTATTTTTTATTTTTATTAAGGTATTATTGATATATACTCTTTTGAAGGTTTCACATGAAAAACAATGTGGTTACTACATTCACCCATATTATTGAGTTCCCCCCATACCCCATTGCAGTCACTGTCCATCAGTGTAGTAAGATACCACAGAGTCACTATTTGCCTTCTCTTTGCTACACTGTCTTCCCCATGACCCCCCTACACCATGTGTGCCAATCACAATACCCCACAATCCCCTTCTCCCTCCCTCCCCACCCAACTTCCCCCACCCCTCCCCTTTGGTGACCACTAGTCTCTTCTTCGAGTCTGTGTGTCTGATGCTATCTTGTTCCTTCAGTTTTGCTTTGTTGCTATACTGCACAAATGAGGGAAATCATTTGGCATTTGTCTTCCTTTGCATGACTTATTTCATGGAGCATATTACCCTCTAGCTCCACCCATGGTGTTGCAAATGGTAGGATTTTTTCTTTCTTATGGCTGAATAGTATTCCATTGTGTATATGTACCACCTCTTCTTTATCCATTCATCTACTGATGGCCACTTAGGTTGCTTCCATATCTTGGCTATTGTAAATAGTGCTGCAATAAACATAGGGGTGCATAAGTCTTTTGGAATCTGAAAAGTTGTTTTCTTTGACTAAAATCCTAGGAGTGGAATTCCTGGGTCAAATAGTATTTCTATTTTTACTTTTTTGAGGAACCTCCATGTTGCTTTCCAGAATGGATGAACTAGTTTACATTCCCACCAGCAGTGTAGGAGGGCTACCCTTTCTCTGGATCCTTGCCAGCATTTGTTGTTCCTAGTCTTTTCTATGGTGGCCATCCTAACTGGTGTGAGGTGATACCTCATTGTGGTTTTAATTTGCATTTCCCTGATAATTAGCGATGTGGAGCAACTTTTCATGTGCCTGTTTGCCATCTGAATTTCTTCTTTCGAGAAGTGTCTGTTCATATCCTCTGCCCATTTTTCAATCAGGTTATTTGCTTTTTGTGTGTTGAGGTGTGTGAGTTCTTTATATATTTTGGATTTTATCCCCTTGTCAGATATGTCATTTACAAATATATTCTCCCATACAGTAGGATGCTTTTTTGTTCTATTGATGGTGTCCTTTGCTGTACAGAAGATTTTTATAAAGATGTAGTCCCATTTGTTCATTTTTTATTTTGTTTCCCTTGCCCAAGGAGATGTGTTCAGGAAAAAGTTTCAAATTCAGGAGATTTTTGCCTATGTTCTCTTCTAAGAGTTTTATGGTTTCATGATGTACATTCAGGTCTTTATTCCATTTTGAATTAACTTTGTTTATCGAGTTGGACAATAATCCAGTTTAATTCTCTTGCATGTAGCTGTACAGTTTTGACACCAGCTGTTGAAGAGGCTGTCATTTCCCTATTGTACATTCATGGCTCCTTTATTGTATATTAATTGACCATATATGTTTGAGTTTATATCTGGGCTCTGTATTCTATTCCATTGGTCTATCAGTCTGTTCTTGTGCCAGTACCTAATTTTCTTGATTACTGTGGCTTAATTCCCCGGATTTATTCTTCCTTCTCAGGATTGCTTTAGCTATTTGGGGTCTTTTGTGGTTCCATATGAATTTTAAAACTATTTGCTCTAGTTCGTTGAAGAATGCTGTTGGCATTTTGAAAAGGATTGCACTGAATCTGTAGATTGCTTTAGGCAGGATGACCATTTTAACAATATTAATTCTTTCTATCCATGATTATGGGATATGTTTCCATTTATTGGTATCTTCTTTAATTTCTCTCATGAGTGTCTTGTAGTTTTAAGAGTATAGGTCTTTCACTTCCTTGGTTAGGTTTTTTCCTAGGTATTTTATTCTTTTTTATGCAATTGTGAATGGAATTCTTTTCCTGATTTCTCTTTCTGCTAGTTCATCATTAGTGTATAGGAATGAAACAGATTTCTGTGTATTAATTTTGTATCCTGTAAATTTGCTGAATTCAGATATTAGATCTAGTAGTTTTGGAGGAGATTCTTTAGGGTTTTTTTATGTACAATATCAGGTCGTCTGCAAACAGGGACAGTTTAACTTCTTCTTTACCAATCTGGATGCCTTTTATTAATTTGTGTTGTCTGATTGCCATGGTGAGGACCTCCAGAACTATGTTGAACAAAAGTGGAGAGAGTGGGCATCCTTGTCTTGTTCCCGATCTTAAAGGTTTCAGTTTCTCGCTGTTAAGTATGATGTTGTGTGTGGTTTGTCATATATAGCCTTTATTATGTTGAGGTACTTGCCCTCTATACCCATTTTGTTGAGAGTTTCTATCATGAATGGATGTTGAATTTTGTCAAATGCTTTTTCGGCATTATGGAGATGATCATGTGGTTTTTGTCCTTCTTTTTGTTGATGTGGTGGATGACGTTGATGGATTTTCGAATGTTGTACCATCCTTGCATCCCTGGAACAAATCCTACGTGATCATGATAGGTGATCTTTTTGATGTATTTTTGAATTCAGTGTGCTAATATTTTGTTGAGTATTTTTGCATCTATGTTCATCAGGGATATTGGTGTGTAATTTTCTATTTTTGTGGTGTCTTGGCCTGGTTTTGGTATTAGAGTGATGCTGGCCTCATAGAATGAGTTTGGAAGTATTCCCTCTTCTTCTACTCCTTGGAAAAATTAAGGAGGATTGGTATTAGGTCTTCACTAAATGTTTGATAAAATTCAGTGGTGAAGCCATCTGGTCCAAGCGTTTTTTTCTTAGGTAGGTTTTTTTTTTTTACCACTTCAATTTCATTGCTGGGAATTGGTCTGTTGAGATTTTCTGGTTCTTTCTGGGTCAGTCTTGGAAGGCTGTATTTTACTAGAAAGGTGTCCATTTCTTCTAGGTTATCCAGTTTTTTAGCATATAATTTTTCCTAGTATTCTCTAATAATTCTTTGTATTTATGTGGTGTCCGTAGTGATTTTTCCTTTCTCATTTCTGATTCTGTTTATGTGTGTAGACTCTTTTTTTCTTGATAAGTCTGGTTAGGGGTTTATCTATTTTGTCTATTTTCTCAAAGAACTAGCTCTTGCTTTAATTGATTCTTTCTATTGTTTTATTCTTCTTGATTTTATTTATTTCTCCTCTAATCTTTATTATGTCCTTCCTTCTACTGACTTTGGGCCTCCTTTGTTATTCTTTTTCTAGTTTTATTAATTGTGAGTTTAGACTGTTCATATGGCATTGTTCTTCTTTACTGAGGTAGGCATGTATTGCAATACACCTTCCTCTCAGCACGGCCTTTGCTGTATCCCACAGATTTTGTGTTTTTGAATTATTGTTGCCATTTGTCTCCATATATTGCTTGATCTGCTTTTTTTTTGGTCATTAATCCATTTGTTATTTAGGAGCATCTTGTTAAGCCTCCATGTGTTTGTGGGATTTTTCATTTTCTTTGCATAATTTATTTCTAATTTCATACCTTTGTGGTCTGAGAAGCTGGTTGGTACAATTTCAATCTTTTTAAATTTACTAAGGTTCTTTTTGTGGCCTAGTATATGATCTATTCTTGAAAATGTTCCATGTGTTTTTGAGAAGAATGTGTATAATGCTGCTTTTGAGTGGAGAGTTCTGTAGATGTCTATTAGGTCCATCTGTTCTAATGTGTTGTTCAGTGCCTTTGTCTCCTTACTTATTATCTGTCTTGTTGATCTGTCCTTTGGAGTGAGTGGTGTGTTGAAGTCTCCTAAAATGAATGCATTGCATTCTATTTCCCCCTTTAATTCTGTTAGTATTTGCTTCACATATGTAGGTGCTCCTGTGTTGGATGCATAGATATTTATAATGGTTATATCCTCTTGTTGGACTGACCCCTTTATCATTATGTAATGTCGTTCTTTGTCTCTTGTGACTTTCTTTGTTTTGAAGTCTATTTTGTCTGATACAAGTACTACAACTCCTGCTTTTTCCTCCCTATTAGTTGCATGAAATTTTTTTTTCCATCCCTTCACTTTTAGTCTGTGTATGTCTTTGGGTTTGAAGTGTATTTCTTGTAGGCAGCATATAGATGGGTCTTGCTTTTTTTATCCATTCAGTGACTTTATGTCTTTTTATTGGTGCTTTCTGTCCATTTACATTTAGGGTGATTATCAATAGTTATGTACTTATTGCCATTGCAGGCTTTAGATTAGTGGCTACCAAAGGTTCCAGGGTAACTTCCTTACTATCTAAGAGTCTAAGAACTCATTTCATATGTTATTACAAATATAATCTGAAGGTTCTTTTTTTTTCTCCTTTTTCTTCCTCCTCTATTCTTTATATATTACGTATCATATTCTGTACTCTGTCTACCCCTTGACAGACCTTGGGGGTAGCTGATTTAATTTTGCATTTGCTTAGTAAGTAATTGTTCTACTTTCTTTACTGTGGTTTTATTACCTCTGGTGAGAGCTTTTTAGCCTTAGGAACACTTCCATCTATAGCAGTCCCTCCACAATACACTTCAGAGATGGTTTGTGGGAGGTAAATTCTCTCAGCTTTACTTATCTGGAAATTGTTTAATCCTTGCTTCATATTTAAATGATAACCTTGCTAAGTAGAGTATTCTTGGTTCAAGTGCCTTCTGCTGATTAACTATATCATGCCACTCCCTTCTGGCCTTTTGAGAAATCTGATGATAGCCTGATGGGTTTTCCTTTGTATGTGATCTTTTTCCTCTCTCTAGCTGCTTTTCATAGTCTGTCCTTATCCTTGATCTTTGCCATTTTAATTATTGTATGTCTTGGTCTTGTCTTCCTTGGGTTCCTTATGTTGGGAGATCTGTGCACCTCCATGACCTGAGAGACTACCTCCTTCCCCAGATTGGGGAATTTTTCAGCAATTACCTCCTCAATGACACTTTCTATCCCTTTTTCTCTCTCTTCTTTTCTGGTATCCCTATAGTACTAATATTGTTCCATTTGGATTGGTCACCCAGTTATGTCAATATTCTTTCATTCCTAGTGTTCCTTTTTTTTCTCTGTGCCTCAGCTTCTTTGTATTCCTCCTCTCTAATTTCTATTTCATTTATCATCTCCACCATATCTAATCTGCTTTTAAAACCCAACACTGTATTCTGTAATGAATGGATCTCTATCCTGAATTTGTTCCTAAATTTTAGAATATTTTTCTGTACATCCATTAACATGTTTATGATTTTTAATTTGAAATTTCTTTCAGGAAGATTGATGAGTTCAGTTTCACCTGACCCTTTTTCTGGTGTTTGTGGGATTTTGGTTTGACCCAGGTTCCTTTGACATTTCATATTTGCATGTGGCACCCTCTAGTGCCCAGAAGCTCTACTCTCTCGAGCTGTTTAGCCCATGGAGTGATGTCATGGGTCGCAGTTGAGCTGTGCTGGTGCCTGGAGTGAGGAAAGAGCTGTTTCCTGCTTCCTGGCTGCTATTCCCGTTTCCACTGCCAGAACCAGTAGGCTGAACACACAGGTGTAAGCCTTTATGCTTTGCGTTTCTAGTTGTCGTAGGCAGGGCTTCCCTCTGGGTGGCATGAGGCCAGGATAGGGGCTGCCAGTTTGTGGGCCAGATGCAGGGTGGCCAGGAGGAAGGTGCAGTAGGCTGTGTATCATGCTGGGGAATCCTTGGAGCTGTGTAACCAGCTAGTGTGATGGAGCACTTGAAGCTCCTGAAAGTTCCCAACCTGCCCTGCCCAGCAGAGTGAGCCCAGACAATTTCGTCTACTTGTCCTTTCTCCTGAGCAGTAAGCTCCATGCAATCCTTGCCCCTTTAGCAGCCCACTCACTGTTAGGAAGTTTCTCAGACTTCCCACCTATCTTTTGTCCCAGAGCAGCCAGATATGGATCCCTGTCCTCCACAAATGGCTGGACTCTCAGTCTCTCAACTATTCTGCCAGTCTTAGCTTTCCAACCCCACTAATCACCAGAGCTCCATGCAATGTAGGTTCATGCTCCCAGAGCATATCTCCAAGGCTAGGTGTTCAGCAGTGCCAGGCTTCCTCTCCCTCCCTGCTCCATTTCTCCTCCTACCGCCAGTGAATTGGGGTGGGGGAGGGTCTTGGGTCCTGCTGGATCACAACTTTGGTACGTTACCCTTTTTTGTGAGGTCTGTTCTTTTCTCCACTTGTATGCAGTCTGGCGCAGCCTTCTTTCCTGTTGCTCTTTCAGGATTAGTTGTATTAATTATATTTTCATATTATATGTGGTTTTAGGAGGAGGCCTCTTTCTCACCTCTAACGCCACCATCTTTAACCCAATCTCATATGTCAAGTTATTGAGTGGTTGTCTTTCAAGTTTGTGGGAAGGGAGCAGATATTCTGCTGTCAGTCATCCAAAATTACAGGGATGCTGGGATGAAGCACAGTGCTTCAGGCCATGGACGGGATACAAGAGGTAGGGGAAAGGCCTGGTCTCCCAGGGACAGGGGTCCAATCTAGGCTCTGACATGCAGAGGCCTGGCTCACTCTGATTGTGAGGGATAGGGTGCCTTGAGGAGGCAGGTGGAGCCCAAGGGAGGAAAGTGGTCCCAACCCCAGCTATCAGGGTTCTGAAAGTAGGCCCCTGGGGTTAGTGCTCAGGTTCCAGAGTCAGCGAGACCCAGGACAGGATGGTGGTGACTGCTAGGGCCAGATGCACTGCAATCTGAGGAGGACCAGAGCCAGGCGGCAGTGACACTGAGGCTTGGATGCTGTGTGACAATGTGCAGTGAGACCGTGGAGGAATCCTTAGGGACACTGGGCACATTTTAAAGCTTGCTCACTTCTAAAAAGAAATACTCCTGCGATTGTGCCACATCATGTTGATCGCTCTCTGGTTTAGTCCTGCTCTGGCCTTCAACTATTTATTTTTCTGATTCCAAGATATGGATTTGCTTCCTAGACACTAGGTCAGGCTTTACCAAATGTGGTTAGTAGTAGGCTTTGGGGAAGGTGCTGAGCCAGACTTCTCTGGGTGTTCAAGTGTTGGCTGATGAACAAGGGGTTCGGCTGCCAGTCAGAGGTGATCCTCTGGCTTCTGCCATCTCACTGCTTTGTAAGTCACCAGCTCACAGGGTGGCTGTGAGCAAGTGATTCCTAAGAGCTTAGGTGAAGCCCACCCAAATGAGAACAGCCAAAGGCTATTTATCGACAGCTTGCTAGTGTAAGGGGTCAGCTACCACCTCTTGATATGGGCAGAGGCTCACAGGGAGGCAGAAGGGTGGCAAAGCTCTATGGTGGGAAAAGGGAAGGCTCAGGCATGCCCCGATTGGAGGCTGTTTGTGTGGGGAGGCTGGAGGTGGGGACTAGAAATGGGACATCCTGTGTGACTGGGTAGGGGTGCATGTTTGGATTTCTCTGGATGGTCCTAAGCTGGAAGTAGGGACAAAAATTAAGGAAGCTAGCAGTAATTAATTAAGTTATTAATTAATTAAGACAGAAGTCATTGTTAGGCTTCCTGGATTGTTACTGGAGATAGTGCTCTGACTTCCTGCAAGTCTGGCTGACAGTTGGCTAGTTTCTTGGGCAAGCTGCTGGAGGTTGTAGGTCGGAGTTCTATTTTTGTATATAGATTTGGCATCATCTGTATATTCAGTCTCTCAAGTGCTTGGACATAGTAACACACTTCTGAAAAGTGGCTATTATTATTGTCACCCCCATGAAGGATACCTAGATGGGCTTGGAACTAGGTCCTGTTTATGTCAGTGGCTTCTCTTAGGCGTGCAGACCTGACCATTTTCAGATCTGGCTGCCTGTCTGTGTGGTCGGGCCCTTCCAAGGCCTCTCTGCCCAGCCTTTGGCACACCAGTGCGGTCACAGCCACAGGGCACCCAGTTGCTGTGTGGCCTGGCCTCCTTTCCCGGAGGCTCAGGGTTCCATAGCTGATTTAGCATACTCCCTGTGTTTGTGTTTTAAATTCCCTAATGTAATACTGTTCTCCCAGCCAGTGTGTGTCCTCTGTAGGCCTGCCACTCTGAATTACAATCTGTCCCATTGCATCCCTCAAATTCTCTTTCTCCCTTTCTCTCACCTCATTGCCTGTGGCATTTTCCCTTGATCTCCAGTTTTCATGATTTTCTGATTATCCTCTGTTTCCTCATTTTCTAATTTTCAAACTTTCTAGACTGGAAGTTATATTAGTTTCCTATTGCTGCTATAACAAATTATTATAAACTTAGTGGCTTAAAACAACACAAATTTATTATCTTACAGTTCTGGAGGTCAGAAGTGTTGCTGAGCTGAAACCAAGGTGTCAGCAGGGTTGTGCTCCTTCTGAAGGTTCCGGGGGAAAATCCATTTCCTTGCTTTTCCCAGTTTCTAGAGGACACTTGTATTCCTTGACTCGTGGCCCCTTTCTCCATCTTCAAAGCCAGCAGAATCTACCCCTCCAAGTCTGTCTCTCTCTGACTTCTGCCTCTGTTGCCACATATCTTTTTACCAACTTTAACCCTTTACCTTCCCCCTAAGGCCCCTGTGAGTACATTGAGTCCCCTTGGATAATAGAGTCATCTCTCCTCCTCAAGATCCTTAAATCAACTTAATCACATCACAAAGTTCTTTTGCTGTGTTCTGGGGATTAGGACATGAACATCTGTTATGGGCTGAATTGGATCCCCAAAATCCATATGTTGAAGTCCTAACCCCCAGTACAGCAAACTGTGACTGTATTTGAATTTGGGGCACTTACGGGGGTCTCTAAGCTGACACAAGGTCATTAGGGTGGGTCCCACTCTGACATGACTGGTGTTCTTATAAGAGGAGGAGACGTGGACACAGACCAACAGGGGAAGGACCACGCATAGACTCAGGCAGCAGAGGCCACCCACAACCCGGGAGGGGCCCCCAGGGACTAACCTGCCGACACCTTGGTCTCAGACTTCCAGCCTCTGTCTATTTTGGGAGCAGCAATATTTCTCTTTTTACTTGAGAGACATAAGAAACAGAGGCATAGATGTACTAAGGGCTTAAATAACTGAAATGATATAAATCTCTTAATAATTGGAAAACTCTAAGTTGAAAATTTGACATGGACCTCTTTCAAAGATAGTTGTGGGGCCAGCCAGTATTTTTAGTGAGAGAAGACTAGAGCTGAGTTAAGATTTTTAATCACTGGTAGTTTGTCTATAACTAAGAGACATTTTTCTAGTAGAGAGGAGAAGCTGTGAACCAAAATGGAGGTGGTAGTAGAGAAGTAATGTTGGGCCTCCCAGCCATAGGGACAGATCCACCCTTTGTGAGGACCATGGGGTGCCCTGTCTCAGAAGGATGTACACACAGTTACAGCATTGATTGAAGTCCATATGCTTTTTGTAATCACTGTTCGCTAGCAAGTCTATACAACATCAGTGAGAAGACTCCAGCTCTCCTGTTGGGTGATGAGGGTGCAGTGAGTGGGGCGGTGGAGGGAGAACTCCTCCCTCTTCTCCCTTCCCTCACTTCTCCCTCCTCCCCCATTGCCCCTCGTACCCCCCCTCCCTCCCCCAGCACTCACCACTGTGGAGATGGTGTTAGAGTTGATTGAGAAGGAAGAGCGTGGAAAAAAAGAAATGTTACAGGGTCACAAAAAGATTTGTGTACTCATTGTGTTTCTGCTCCACAAGCCACAGCCCCACAAGGCAGGCCTATGTATGTATCACCACATGGCACTTAGTAGTAGGCACTGCAAGCATTTCATGAATGAGTGAATTCCATTGGAAGGGCATCTGGAGAATGAGATGGTTATCATTTGTACATTACTTCTCAATTTTCAAAGGACTTTCACATTCATTTGCTCATTTGATCCAAACACAGGGTTGCCAAACTTTGTAGGAATCAGATGATGAAGGTCCCAGTCAGGGAGACACAGGAACGTGCCCATGAGCACGCATGCGGTCAGTGGCAGACCTGGGATGTGAAAACAGCCTTCTGCCTTGCTCACCTTACTTGTCTTCCTACCTTCCCAGATAAAGAAACTAAGTCCCATGGAGGAAAAACAGTCTTCATAGGGTCACCCACCTGGCTTACATGAGAAACAAAACCTATCAGCTAAAAATAAACAGTATTTCCCTGAATTATTTTCCTCCTGTTCTTTTATGTTCTTTTATTCTGGCCCAAGGCAGAGTCCTTAGCCGTTGTGTAAACACAATTTCCCCACCAAGACATTCCTTTTTAATCAGTGGAAATGAATTTGACTGTGGGGTCTTTATTTATGTGTCTATTAAGAAGCCATCAATCTTGTTTGCAATTCACATCCTCTTAGGAAAATTCTGCTTCTCCCTCATAATATCAGCTTAGTATGCTCCTTCATGGGCTTTCCAGCACATTCAAAATGAGAAGAAATAATTCCTCTGAAATGGCTTATATTTAAATATGTAAGTTTTGGAATAAAAGCCCAGGGCCAGGAGCACTGGTGTGACCTGTCCTTGACCTGTGCTTCCCAGGGCTGGGAAGCAAGAGAGGGAGAAGCTGCCTGGTCCTCCCCATGTGTGAGGAGGCCACAGGCGCTCGAGATCCAGTCATTCCCTGGGTTCTCACAGCTTTCGCCATGTCTTAACCTCACTGCACTGAAAAAAAATTAGTATCTCCATACTTTACCTTGTGGATTAGTACCGAGCATACACAGAACCTCAGTGATGGAGGACAGACAGAGCATTTAATTGTCATTAAAAGGCAGTCTAGTCATTTGCAGTTGGGATAGAAAAATCAAAAAGAAACATGATTACCTTGTTTAGGAGCTCCTTCCATCTGACTCACCCCATTAGTCACCTCATTAAAAGGGATTCTCATCTTCACAGACTGCTGGTATTGCTGCTCTGAAAGAACAAAACCCATGGGAAATTGCTGTGTGAAGTAGGACTCTTGATTCTTCAGTGGCAAATAAAAAATAACTGCAGGCTTTAAAACCATAATTTGCTGCTCATTCTTGATGAGTTTGCTTGATCTTTAATATTGGAGATGTCTCTGCCCTTTTAGATGACCTCTACTGTATGCAGCATTTTCAAATAGAATACATTCTAAGGGAGCAGACTTTATTTCAAGCAATAAGCCAGCCTCACCCTGTGTTTCTGTGGAAAACTGTTTAAGTTCCTCAAAATATTTGCTGCTGCTCCCACTGAAGGATTATGGAACCCCTACCACACAGACATGGGCGTTTGCCAGTGAGGAGTGAGGAAGTGACAGGTGTCATTCCTGGAGAAGGTTTGTGAGCCAGCATGGTCTCCTGTCCAGATGGAGCATCTCCCTGGGGTCTAGAAGAAAGACAGTGCAGAGCAGGTGGTCCATGATGGACATGAAAGATGTTGTCAAAAGCCTGAGACTCAGGGTTGTTGTCACTCAGGCAGACTCGGCCCCTCCTGGCTAAAGCAGTGCTGGGACTTCTAACAATACTCTCTCATTTGAATATTCCCTTTGTTACCGGGCTGTTTATGGCTTTGAGGAGGACAGGGGTTTTGCTTTCTTTGGTTTTATGCAGCCCCTCAAATCTCCATTCTGGTCCTACTGTCCTTGGGAATTCTTGCCAGGTAACTCTTGCCTTTGGTGCTATTTTCCCCCTCTTTATCCTACTACATTAAGTCTACATTAAGTTTCCTCTTTTTTTTTTAACTTAACACAAGAAATACACTGCTTTAATTCCTTTCCAGGATAACAGCTTCTGTCTGGAAGCATGTCAATCAAGACTGTCTGCTCTGCCTCCAAGGTGGGCTGAGCCACCGTCTGTTTGATTAAAATGCAATCTTAGCTTTAAGATAGAATTCTTCCTGAATAAGCTGGACCTTTTAGCAGATGCTAAAGTAAATCTTACAATGGTATGTTCTAATTGACACAGTGAAAACATAGGCTATGCTGAGATAACTTTTCTTTATCTGGGGAGTATTCAAACTTCTAGGCCAAGTTGTTCCTGGCCTTCTGAGCTTTCTATTTTTAACTGGTTAACTCTGAGTCCCTTCTAGTGGGCTTTACTGTCCTTATTCTCTTTCCACCCTGCTCATATCTATTTTCCTGCCTAACACTTAACCTGTCAGATCACCAGTCCTAACTTGGGGCTCAGCATACTGGTGTGAATTGCCAGCATGGGTCCTCTTTCCTAGGCATTTCCAGTGTCGTACCCTTCCTGCACGACCTGGAGCAAGAAGGATCCCCTCCACCATAGGCTGTAATTGCAGCCACACTTGTTGCCTAGGTCCATGATAAGTATTTGTAACTCTAGGGGGAAAATATTTTCCCAGCCTGGGGCAAAATACCTGTGAGCCGAAATCAGCCAAAGGGAGAAATAAAATGGGAGAAACCCATTTATTACTTACAAGCAGTTGTGCACGTCTGCTTGCCCGTGTCTCTGGCAACCCTGCCGCTAAAAGGGACCCCACCCAACCTCTGGTCCAGATGTGTCCTCACTCCCTCTCATAATCACCTACTGGTGTTATGGAGATGGACTACTTCTCTCCTGCCCTTGGAAACACCTACTGATATGGAGATGCACTAAGGCCAGGTGAGAGATTCCGGAAATACTGCAATTTTACCCACAGTACTTTACATACATTGGACAACTTAGTCCTAAATCGCCCATAGTTGGTAGGAATATTTTAATTACTAAATTACTGATAACTATGTAAACTAACAGTAGATTGAAAGATCAGGTCTTCTGAAGAGACCAAGACACAAGAGCGACTCAGACTGGAACCTCTTTTGGATTTTAACACGTTTACAAGTCTTAACTGCAATTCTGAAATTTGTAACAGCTTTGAAAATCGAACATTTTTGTTAACAAATGTGGTGCTAGAATCTGACCTGACTGTAGCCCTACATACTGACAGGCATTGCGCATCTCCTAAAGGGGAAAAAAGTATTTGCCCATGCCATCAATTTTTTTTCTTTGGAGCATCTCAAGGGAGTTTTATTTTGGGTAGTGATGTCCTAAGGTAATCTTGCTATTGCTCTTTAAGACCCCTAATTTCTGTTTTGCATAAATTTGGATTTTCATTTCCAGTGTGCTCTGATTCACTCTCTCCTGTCTAAATAGGCTAGGTGGTTCCTTGATGGTTTCTCATCCTACTGATATCTACGTGCGTAATTCTTCAAGGTTCATAAAGCAGTTTTGTGTTCATTCCCTTGTTCGGTCCTCAGTAAAACCCCTTGTTTTTTCAGCAATGTGGAAATGGAGACCAGGACACACTGGTCATGCTCCTTTAGGCCCAGTGGCCATCAGGGGCAGACCAAACTGTCATCTTCAGGACAGCTTGGCAGTGACCCTCCCAGCAGTAAAAGACCCATGTTTTAGGTAACACGTGACTGCACACCTAAAGGAAAGTATTAAAGAGAGCAACAGACGGGCAGCCCCAGCTCCTGGGAGAGGAGCGAGCCTGCTGTTTCCGGCCCACTCCTCCGGCATCTCCACCTGGCAGGGGAGCTTGCGTGAGCTGGCCATATGCTGGCCCCACGTGTGCTCAGAAAGCTCAGGCTGCTCTGTCTCTGTTGTCCCAGGTTTCTCTCTGGTCTCTTAGCCAAGGGCATGAGATTGATCCCCCTGCTACCAGGAATGGAGGAACCTTGGAGGCATAGCAGACCACTCGGCTCAAACTCTTCATTCTGGAGCAGTCCAGCGAGGTCAGGAGGGAGAATCACGTGCACACTTCCATGAGATCGTAAGTGGGTCTGCAGCAGAGCTGGGGCTGGAAGCCGGCTTCTCGGCTTCGGGCTCAGGGCCTAACGCGGCCGTCACCCTTGCTGCATCACGACCGTGAAACAATGGCCTCCGTTCCGTATGCTACATGCTCAGTCTCCCAGCAGAGGGCACCATTCATCCGTTGGTGCTGGCGAGAGCGTCGGCTTCTCGTCCGGTGTTAGAGAGAAAGTGTAGAAGCATTTGGTAAACTCTAATATGAGGATGTTGCATTCACTGCTCTACATTGCATTCAAGATTAGGCACGGATATTTGAAGGCTCTGCCTTTTGTAAGATGATATGAAAGATCACGATGTGCTCTGATCCGAGGCAGATATATCTGCGACACGCGGAAGCCCATTGGAAAACCAGGTTAGAGAAGCGCCGGCCTTCCGGGCAGCCACTGAATGTCTGTCCCTACATCCCCCGGGCAAACACGCTGCCATCTGCGCCGAGACAAAGCCCGCGGGAAACGTGGGGTTCGTTCCCTTCTCCAGAGCAGTTCTTCACGCTGGCATCTCTCTGCACCAAGCCCGCGGCGTTCCCCGGCACATTCCCCGGGCACTGCAGCAGCCGCTGAAAGTCATCCAGCTCGGTACCTGCTGCCTAATAAGCAAAAGGGAGGAGCGCGTCTACAGGAAAGGGCCTTTGGCAGTCAGGCAGGGCTGGAGGCACCCAGGCCCCGACGACACGGGCCTGGAGTCGGGATGCAGAGGCCTGCGTCCGAACGTGCGCCGGCGGCTGGACACGGCCTCGGCTCGACCCGGCAGGATCAGGCTCAGACAGGCGGCGGCACCCGGACGCAAAGCCGTGGGACCCCGGTCCTCGCGGCTCGGGGAACTCAGCGCGCTGGCCCTTCCTGCGCACGGTGGTTCGGGGGCTGGAGGCCTGAGCCCGCAGGCGGCCCTGCCCATCAGGCCGGGCTTCCAGGTCTGAGCGGGATGCTGCGAGCCCTGCAGTAGTTCTGGGACAGTGACCCTCCGCCCTCCCTCCTTTTCCCGCTCCATCCCCATCGCCTCCCCCCGTACTGGGCCCACAGGCTAGAAAGGCCAGCGGGGCCTACGGGGAGGAGCGGCCAGCGCCCAGCGGCCTGGGCCGGGCTGCAGCGCGCAGGCGCATGGGCAGAGCTGGTGGGGAAGCACAGGGCTTCTGGCCATGGCTTCTCCATCAGGTGAGGTGGGACTGGAGGGGCCACGATGCCCAGCTTACACACGCAGAGGACCTCGTTTGGACCTCGAGAGAGGGTCAAGGACTAGAGAGACAACTGGACGTCTTCCACAGGGGAGATAGAAAGGAAGTGTGAAAGAAGGACGCGCGTGGATTGAAAATTGACTTAAGTTCCGCTTTAGGGACCAAGAGGGCGCGCAGGGAGGAGACGGCCAAGGGGCCTCGGGAGATGTGGGCACGAGCCCCGATGCGGCAAAAAAGAGGCCGAAGAGGACTTGAGGACAGGCTCTGGCGCCGATGGCGCACTTTGCGCCTCTTTGACGCACAGGTGCTGGGAGCTGATCAGCTGTCACCACAGCACGCCGCGATTCTATTTCTCAGAGATCGCGGAGCTAGTAAATAGTAGATGGCTCTGCAGTCAAGTTCCTTCCAGGATGTCAAACTGTCCCCTACAAGCTCCCTGTCTGGACTGCCAGTTTGCCACTGAGCCAGCTCTGTGGTGGTGCCCAGCTGTCCACAGAAAAATTATTCAGCACACTTTCAGTCCATATCTTCTGAGCCATCGCTCTGGTATTTGGCCCAGATTCTGTCCTTGAAGTTCTCCTCTCCCTTGATTTTCTCAGAGTCGCATGACCACTGACTTCTCGCAGGCCACCTCCTTAGCTGCTAGGGAGGTAGAGGCAGTGCAACCAGCTGCTACTCAAGTTCAGAAAGGGATAGAGAGACATGTGGGCTAAGTACAGGGCAGTGAGGGGGTGGGCAGTAGAGTTGGTGAGAAATGAACAAGCCATGTCTAAAAGGGGTGTAGGCAGAAGAAGCCTGGAGAATGTAGGGTCCGGAGAAAATTATCCTTAAGGAAACTGGTAGGATGTTAGGGAATAAAGAAACTCAGTAACATATGGTCTGGTTAAGCCAATCAGATATGAGAAGCTAGAGGATCACTTTTTTCATTGTGCCCTTAGACAAAAGCTCTGAGGGTTATTATTAAATAAAAAAGGAATCAGGCCTGTTCACACCAGCTATCACTAGCATGTCCTGTGCACTGTGTGGTCAATGTTAGAACTGGCAGTGAAGCCGGGGAAGTGAACCCAGATGTCAGGGGAGATGGGAAATGAGGACAGGGAACAGTGGATGGGGACCAAAGGACATTATTGCCAAAGGGGGAGCTGCTTCTGCTAAGAAAGAAGGAACTACACTCATCTTTTCATTTAAAAATCTTTGTTTTAGTAAGTCTTCCCTGTCCTTTCTAGCCACTCTGCTAGTATCAGGGAGTTGGATGAAGGCCTGATGACAGACAGCTGAACTTTTGAAGCTGCAAATATTTTTGGATGGATGGGGGAAATTAAAATGTGGAAACCTCAAACTGTTATATTTCTACAGTCCACTATTAGATGAAGGGAATTTTTTCAATATACACTTCAGGAAGCCTGAGATGTCAGGGTGGCCACCAGGGGAATACTTTCTGTGGAGCTCCTGAGCTCTTTGAGAAATGGCCCAGAGAGCTTGAGGGCCACCAGTAAAGGTTCACTGGCACTGTGGGTGACATTCATGGGCAGAGCAGTGAAAGTTGCTTTACACTTGGACATGGGGGGCAATCTCTAGGAGTGCATTGTACTGTATCCAGGAATCCCAACTTTGAAAAGAACGCTTAGGGAATGTGGTGGCTCCACTCACCTGCCATCAGCCCCACCCCCAGAGGGACTTAAAATCTTTCACAGAAAGGACAGCAAACTGGAGTAGCAAAGCCACCTTTCTTTTTTTTTTTTTTGCTTTGTGATGCTTTTATTTTTGTTTCACAAGTATGTTTCACGCTAGTCTTTTTTAAAATATAATTTATTTTATTATCATTAATCTACAATTACATGTGCAATATTATGGTTATTAAACTATCCCTTCATCAGGACCCCCCCACCAACCCCATTACAGTCACTGTCCATCAGTGTAGTGAGATGCTATAGAATCACTACTTGTCTTCTCTGAGTTATACTGCCCTCCCCGTGCCCCCCCAACATTACATCTGCTAATCGTAATGCCCCTTTTTCCCTCTTATCCCTCCCTTCCCGCCCATTTTCCCCAGTCCCTTTCCCTTTGGTAACTATTAGTCCATTCTTGGGTTCTGTGAGTCTGCTACTGTTTTGTTCCTTCAGTATTTTTTCGCAAAGCCACCTTTCAAATGCCTGAGGTCACTGGAGGATTTGAAGGTGAGGTCGGAACCCTCCCCAGCAACCACAGTGGGGGGATGAAGAGGGACCCTGGAGAGAGTCCTAAACCTGGAATTCCTTCCCTGCACCCCCTCTCTGCCACTCGTGTCAGCTTCTGGGCTCAGCCTTGGCAGCTTCCCATTATTATCATTCTCCAGGTAGCGGCTGACACCCTTCCCTCTCAGCCCCAGGTCCCTGGGGTCTCCCCTGAACCAGCCCCCACTCTTTATCACTCTTCCAAAGCCAAGAACAGTCCCAGGGATTGATTCTATTCTACCTCACCTTCTGCTCTGGCCAACACTTTAAAAGGGGGCGTTTCAGATTAATTTTCAGGCAACAGCAGCCCTGAGAGCCCTAAACTTGTTAGATTTTGGCACATGCTACATAACAAGTCCCTTCACACTGCAGATTTCACTGTGGCTCCAAAGCCCCTACACTCTTGTCCCGGATCTGTGATGAGGTCTCCATGGGTTCCTTCCTGAACTTCTCTTCTACATTCTTGAGACAAACACTTTCACTAACCCCGGTGTTCCTTCCCTGCCTCAGGCCCCCTGCAGGCAGCTGTTTGCCACTGACAGGAGGGCACAGGAACCCCGGCTGCGTGTCTGTGTTCAGTCTTTCTAGCCTTGTCTTTTACTGCACCATGTCCTCACCTTGCTCTCAATTCCTGGCTTTGGGATTAGCCTTCCTAACTCTGTATTTTTCTCTTGTTGTTTCTGCCTAAAAGGCTCTCCCCACCAACCCAACAATTCCTCAAGACTGAGATGAGCAACACAAACAAACAAAAGCAAAACATGCTTCCCTTACTTCCAGGAGAAGACTAGTGAGGACCCATGAAGACAAAAAGGGACAAAAGCTCTGGAGGTGACAGCCAAAGACCATGCCCTAGTTTCCAGGGAATTTGCCCCAAAGTGAGGGACAAGTATGGCTCTGAGTTGTGCATACTTGCCTTCATCGGTACAGGAGCCAGGCCAGCAGGGAACCTGGGGACAAACCCTGCCGTCTGCCGGTAGCTCTGGGTGGTGTGGCCGCATGCACCAGGATGCCAGGTGCAGCTCCATGGCAGTGCCACGCCTTGACGGAGAGAATCCCCCGGCACACATGTGGAGAGCACACTGGGGACATTCTCCAGACCCTGTGATGGTATGAAAATACACTGTGACCAGGCCTAGAGAGGTCTCTCCATTCCAGGATGAAAGAATGAATCTTTCCCTGTATGTGTCAGTTAGCCCCTGCAAGAACATACACAGATTCTGGTGTTTCAGCCAGCTGTGCCTCAGGACATCTTGACTGCATGCCTCCCGAACAAAAAACAGACAAAAGCAAAAATGTGCTTCTCTTACTTGTCCCCTGTAGAGGATGCAGCAACTCCAGTTGTTCTCCATAGAGGTCCAACTCCACACCACATGAACAATGCATGGACACTGATAGAGGATTTGATAGGTGTTTGGCATAGTGGGTTTACATTGCAAGCCCCTCATTACAAAATCCTCTAATTGTCTTCTCTTTCCCTGAGTTCTTTCTTGGAGTCAGCAGCCTCATCTTTCCACCAGAAGTCAGTGTACCTGGTCCCCTATGTCTAGGCTGGCTTTGGCATGTCTTCCTAGCCCTCTGCACACCATCTTTCCTTACATAGAATGATCTATTTCTGTCTTCATATTCATCCCTTTGCTGACCTAACAAGGATTCTCCTTGGAGTTTACTCCCTGTCCCAGAGGCTGCTGGTAAGATCCAACGTCTTTTCTCCTGTTTTTCTACAATAAATGAACTCAGGATTTTTAGCTGGGTACATGGCCACCCAGAATCCCCATTACAGCAGGGTGAGGCTGTGTGAGTATGTCACACCAACAGGGTGTAAGAGAAGAACAGGCACAATTCTGAGACGTGTTCTTAAGAGCAGGAGGCACACCCCTTTCCTGCCTTTGTCTCCTGTCTGCTTGGAATGTGAGTGTTGTGGCTGGAATTGGAACAGCCATCTTGGATGAGGAGGTGGAAGCTGTGTGCTGAGGATGGCAGGTGCAATCCAGGAGAAAAACATAGGCCCGTGGCAGGTGATTAAAAATTTAAATTTAAAACAATCTCTAAGTTTTCTTTATTGTATTTTTTCATGCTTTATCTGTATAATCAGAAAAAAATGTAAAATTCCAGTTTGAGTCCTATTTAAAATTGTGCTTTCTCTATTAAGACTTCCTTTATTTTTTCATATCAAAGAAAATAAAATGATACTGGGATACTGACAGAAAGGTCAGATTTGGACCCCTGACTTTTGCCTCTAACTATTCAGATCTTTAACTGAGCCTCACGTTCTGCTGACCCTGCTCTCCCATGTGGCATCCGACCTCTGAGACTTCCCTTGACTGCAACATGAGAGGAGCGAAGGCAGCACCCACTGCGGGTGCGTGAAAGGTGGTGGTAGAGGGAGAAGAAATAGTCAATTCTCTCCATATTCCTGCTTTTCGGGAAGCTGATAAAATATTTTTGTCTAGGGAGAGTGGTTTCTGGGCCTCCCCCTCATTTCCGATCAAACTCAGAAAAAACAACATGCATGTGAAGCACCATGCATCATTCTCACCCCAAGCCAAGCCCTGTGGTTGTGGCTCTGAGCCTAGGCCAGAGGCTTCTTGCCTGAAGAACTGGGAGTGGGGCTGGGGAGACAGACTATATGGCGGCTGCAAGTTCTAAGGCCTAAACCATTTGAAACCACCTGGGGGGAATGGTGGCCTCAGCTCTCAGACATGGGCCAGCCTCCTGTTGTTACACCCTGGATGCTCAGTCTCCTCAGTGGGAAGAGGAAAGATCCCTTTGCCTGATCCTCCTCCTGTAACCTTAAACTTGGGTCATGGACTCAAAGGAGGGGTTTATAATCACGCTGGATGGTAAAACTATGATAAAGAGGCCCTTAGTGTCCTAGTTTTTCCTCTTCCATGATTCCGAAATTTGGAGATGCAAAGTGTCTGCAGACCCCAAATACAATTTACACCTCCACTATAAAACCTATTCAGGGCTGTAATTCCCCAGCTCTTCTTGACCTTTTTACTCAGGTTTGGTGGGGCTTAAAGTCTATGCAATTTGGGTAGCTTGCTTTAAGAAAAACATCAACAATTACTACTACAGAATTAGGTACAAATGTTAATATTTATTTAGAATCATAAAAGAAATCACAATTAAATGCAAATATTAGTTCCGGGAAGATGGCGGTGTGAGCAGGGCGGCAGAAATCTCCTCCCAACACTATATTTATCTACGAAAACACAGAAAATACATCTATTCCTAAAAAAGAAACGAGAATACACAGGAAAGCGCACAGCGTGCAGCTACACCGGAGAGGACTCGGCACCCCAAGAGGCGGGTAAGATACGGAGCCGCGACCCGGCGGGACCCGAGCAGTCCCCCACCGCAGCGCACCGGCGGGAGGAGAGGATTCAGAGCCGGGAGGGAGTGGAAGCACACCCTGCGAAGTAGCCAGCCCGGGTGATCTGCGCGGGGAGCGCTGACCCACATTGAGCAGTGCAGCGGAGATTGGAGAGACAGAGGGGCAGGATCTGAGCAGGGAACGCGCCAGGGTGCTTGCAGCCGGCTCCCGGGAAGGAAAAAAAAAAAAGCACGAGCTTTCTTCAGCGGTCTTAAAGAGACAGGAGCCCAGTGGAGAAGCCGGATCACCCCAGCACACTCAGCCTAGCAGGCTGGGAGTCCTGGGGAGTTTCAGACGCCTTAGCTGGCGACTGAGGAAGCGTAGCCATACTTAACACTTCTCACTGAGATCAACAGCCTCCTATTTGTTCCCACCACTGCCCAAGCGATAAAGGGCCCTGCGGAGCAGCACAGTCACAGCTGTGGAAAAGTGGGGCAACAGCGCCATCTAAAGCATTACCACAGAATCTACGTACGGTGGGCAATTTTTTTTTTTTTGGTTTTTTGTTTTGTTTTGTTTTTGTTTTTTCTTTTCTTTCTTTTTTCTTTTTCTCTTTCTTTCTTTCTTTTTTTTCTCTTCATTTTTTCTTCTTTTTAAAGTCTTAAAGAGCTCAGCTGACATACGTGGCAACTATCAGTGACCAATTCTATAGCCATGAAAAGAAAGAGGAATATGGTTCAGACCAAAATCAATCAGACAACCCCAGAGAGGGAGTCTGAAGGGATGGAAATGAACAGTCATCCTGAAAAAGAATTCAGAATAAAAGTCATAACCATGCTGATGGACCTACAGAGAAATGTGCAAGAGCTGAGGGAGGAAGTGAGGGAACTGAGGAAAGACAATACAGAAATCAGACAAGCGATCGACGGGCTTTACAGCAGAATGGATGAGATGCGAGAGACTGTTAATGGAATAGAAAACAGAGAACAGGAGTACAGAGCAGCTGAGGCAGAGAGAGATAAAAGGATTTCTAGGAATGAAAGAATATTATGAGAACTGTGTGACCAATCCAAACGGAACAATATTCGCATTATAGGAGTACCAGAGGAAGAAGAGAGAGAAAAGGGATAGAAAGTGTCTTTGAAGAAATAATTGCTGAAAACTTTCCCTCGCTGGGGAAGGAAGTAGTCTCGCAGTCCACCGAAGCTCATAGATCTCCCAACACAAGGGACCCAAGGAAGACAACACCAAGACACATAATAATTAAGATGGCAAAGATCAAAGACAAAGACAGGGTATTAAAGGCAGCTAGAGAGAGAAAAAGATCACCTACAAAGGAAAACCCATCAGACTATCATCAGACTTCTCAACAGAAACCTTACAGGCCAGAAGACAATGGCATGATATATTTAACGTAATGAAACAGAAGGGCCTCGAACCAAGAATATTGTATCCAGCACGATTATCATTTAAATATGATGTAGGGATTAAACAATTTCCAGATAAACGAAAGTTAAGAGAATTTGCGTCTCATAAACCACCACTACAGGATATCTTAAATGGACTGCTCTAGATGGAAGCACACCTAAGGCTAAAAAGATGTCACCAGAGAAAAAAAAATCATAGCAAAGAAAGCAGACCATCCAAATACTAACTAAAGGCAAGAATAAAACACCTATTATAGAAAGAATGGAGGAGGAGGAATAAGAAGGGAGAGAAAGAAAGAAACATCAGACTGTGTTTACAATAACTTAACAAGAAAGTTAAGTTAGATTGTTAGATAGTAAAGAAGCAACCCTTGAACCCTTGGTAACCACGAATCTAAAGTCAGCAATGGCAATAAGTACATATCTATCAATAATCACCCTAAATGTAAATGGACTGAATGCACCAATCAAAAGACACAGAGTAACAGAATGGATAAAAAGCAAGACCCATCTATATGCTGCTTACAAGAGACTCACCTCAAACCCAAAGATATACACAGACTAAAAAGTGAAGGGATGGAAAAAGATATTTCATGCAAACAACAAAGAGAAAAAAGCAGGTGTTGCAGTACTTGTATCAGACAAAATAGACTTCAAAACGAAGAAAGTAGCAAGAGATAAAGAAGGACATTACATAATGATAAAGGGGTCAGTCCAACAAGAAGATATAACCATTATAAATATATATGCACCCAACACAGGAGCGCCAGCATATGTGAGACAAATACTAACAGAATTAAAGGAGGAAATAGACAGCAATGCATTCATCTTAGGAGACTTCAACACACCACTCACTCCAGAGGACAGATCAACCAGACAGAAAATAAGTAAAGACACAGAGGCACTGAACAACACACTAGAACAGATGGACCTAACAGACATCTACAGAACTCTACACCCAAAAGCAACAGGATACACATTCTTCTCAAGTGCACATGGAACATTTTCCAGAATAGACCACATACTAGGCCACAAAAGGAACCTCAGTAATTTCAAAAATATTGAAATCCTACCAACCAACTTCTCAGATCACCAAGGTATAAAACTAGAAATAAATTTTAGAAAGAAATCAAAAAGGCTCACAAATACATGGAGACTTAACAACACTCTCCTAATTAATCAATGGGTTAACGACCAAATCAAAACAGAAATCAAAGAATATATGGAGACTAATGACAACAACAACACAAAGCCACAACTTCTGTGGGACGCAGCAAAGGCAGTTCTAAGAGGAAAGCATATTGCAATCCAGGCCTATTTAAAGAAGGAAGAACATTCCCAAATGAATAGTCTAAAGACACAATTGCTGAAATTGGAAAAAGAAGAACAAATGAGGCCCAAAGTCACCAGAAGGAGGGACATAATAAAGATTAGAGAAGAAATAAATAAAATTGAGAAGAATAAAACAATAGAAAAAATCAATAAAACCAAGAGCTGGTTCTTTGAAAAAATAAACAAAATAGATAAACCCCTAGCCAGACTCATTAAGAGAAAAAGAGAATCTACACACATAAACACAATCAGAAATGAGAAAGGAAAAATCACGACGGACCCCACAGAAATACAAAGAATCATAAGAGAATATTATGAGACTCTATATGCTAACAAGCTGGAAAATATAGAAGAAATGGACAACTTCTTAGAAAAATACAATCTTCCAACACTGACCAAGCAAGAAACAGAAAAACTAAACAGACCAATCACCAGTGACGAAATCGAATTGGTAATCAAAAAACTACCCAAGAACAAAACCCCTGGGCATGATGGATTCACCTCTGAATTCTACCAGACATATAGAGAAGAAATAACACCGATTCTCCTTAAAGTTTTCCAAAAAATAGAAGAGGAGGGAATACTTCCAAACTCATTCTATGAAGCCAGCATCACTCTAATACCAAAACCGGGCAAAGACCTCACCAAAAAAGAAAATTACAGACCAATATCCCTGATGAACGTAGATGCAAAAATACTCAACAAAATATTAGCAAACCGAATTCAAAAATACATCAAGAGGATCATACACCATGATCAAGTGGGATTCATCCCAGGGATGCAAGGATGGTACAACATTCGAAAATCCATCAACATCATCCACCACATCAACAAAAAGAAGAACAAAAACCACATGATCATCTCCATAGATGCTGAAAAAGCATTTGACAAAATTCAGCATCCATTCCTGATTAAAACTCTCAACAAAATGGGTATAGAGGGCAAGTACCTCAACATCATAAAGGCTATATATGACAAACCCACAGCTAACATCATACTTAACGGCGAGACGCTGAAAGCTTTTCATCTAAGATCGGGAACAAGACAGGGATGCCCACTCTCTCCACTGTTATTCAACATAGTACTGGAGGTCCTAGCCACAGCAATCAGACAAAACAAAGACATACAAGGCATCCAGATTGGTAAAGAAGAAGTCAAATTGTCACTATTTGCAGATGACATGATACTGTACATAAAAAACCCTAAAGATTCCATTCCAAAACTACTAGAACTAATATCTGAATTCAGCAAAGTTGCAGGATACAAAATTAACACACAGAAATCTGTTGCTTTCCTATACACTAATGATGAACTAACAGAAAGAGAAATCAGAAAAACAATTCCATTCACAATTGCATCAAAAAGAATAAAATACCTAGGAATAAACCTAACGAAGGAAGTGAAAGACCTGTACTCTGAAAACTACAAGACACTCCTAAGAGAAATTAAAGAGGACACTAACAAATGGAAATGCATCCCATGCTCTTGGCTAGGAAGAATAAATATTGTCAAAATGGCTATACTACCTAAAGCAATCTACAGATTCAATGCAATCCCTATCAAACTACCAACAGCTTTCTTCAATGAACTGGAACAAATAATTCTAAAATTCATATGGAACCACAAAAGACCCCGAATAGCCAAAGCAATCCTGAGAAGGAGGAATAAAACAGGGGGAATTACACTCCCTGACTTCAAGCTCTACTACAAAGCCACAGTAATCAAGACAATTTGGTATTGGCACAAAAACAGAACCACAGACCAGTGGAACAGAATAGAAAATCCAAACATTAACCCAAACATATACAGTCAATTAATATTTGATAAAAGTGCCTTGGATATACAATGGGGAGATGACAGCCTCTTCAGCAGCTGGTGTTGGAAAAACTGGACAGCTACATGTAAGAGAATGAAACTGGACTACTGTCTAGCCCCATACACAAAGGTAAACTCAAGGTGGATCAAAGACCTGAATGTAAGTCATGAAACCATAAAACTCTTAGAAAAAAACATAGGCAAAAATCTCTTGGACATAAACATGAGCAACTTCTTCATGAACATATCTCCCCGGCAAGGGAAACAAAAGCAAAAATGAACAAGTGGGACTATATCAAGCTGAAAAGCTTCTGTACAGCAAAGGACACCATCAGTAGGACAAAAAGACATCCTACAGTATGGGAGAATATATTCATAAAAAACGTATCTGATAAAGGGTTGACATCCAAAATATATAAAGAACTCATGCACCTTAACAAACAGAAAGCAAATAATCCAATTAAGAAATGGGCAGAGGACATGAATAGACACTTCTCCAAAGAAGAAATTCAGATGGCCAACAGCCACATGAAAAGATGCTCCACATCGCTAATCATCAGAGAAATGCAGATTAAAACCACAATGAGATATCACCTCACACCAGTGAGGATGGCCAACATCCAAAACACAAACAACAACAAATGTTGGCGAGGATGTGGAGAAAAGGGAACCCTCCTACACTGCTGGTGGGACTGCAAATTAGTTCAACCATTGTGGAAAGCAGTATGGAGGTTCCTCAAAAAACTCAAAATAGAAATACCATTTGACTCAGGAATTCCACTCCTAGGAATTTACCCTAAGAATGCAGCAGCCCAATTTGAAAAGACAGATGCACCCCTATGTTTATTGCAGCACTATTTACAATAGCCAAGAAATGGAAGCAACCTAAGTGTCCATCAGTAGATGAATGGATAAAGAAGAGGTGGTACATATACAGAATGGAATATTATTCAGCCATAAGAAGAAAACAAATCCTACCATTTGCACCAACATGGATGGAGCTAGAGGGTATTATGCTCAGTGAAATAAGCCAAGCCGAAAAAGACAAGTATCAAATGATTTCACTCATATGTGGAGTATAAGAACAAAGAAAAAAACTGAAGGAACAAAACAGCAGCAGACTCACAGAACCCAAGAACGGACTAATAGTTACCAAAGGGAAAGGGACTGGGGAAAATGGGCAGGAAGGGAGGGATAAGAGGGAAAAAGGGGCATTACGATTAGCAGATGTAATGTTGGGGGGGCACGGGGAGGGCAGTACAACTCAGAGAAGACAAGTAGTGATTCTATAGCATCTCACTACACTGATGGACAGTGACTGTAATGGGGTTGGTGGGGGGGACCTGATGAAGGGGTAGTTTAATAATCGTAATATTGCACATGTAATTGTAATTTAATGATAATACAATAAATTATATTTAAAAAAAATAAAAATAAAAATAAAAAAATAAAGTCCTCCTCATATTTAAAGTACTTTAGAAATATTAACTCTGAAAAATGTTTAACTGTCAATTCACGATAGATAATTTTCATGTTTCAAAGAATTCTATATCCACAAAGCTTTATACATTTGAAAATAGGAGACCTAATAAAAAAGACCAACGAATTGTTAACTATCAGCTAACAAAAACAGAAAACATAGTACTTTTATGTACTTACAAAAGAGTATAATAATTAGGATATCATCAGGAACATGGTGGCATTTTCCCAACTGGTTTGTTCTGCTCTCTAGGAAAACAACAAAAGTCTTTAAAAATTGTATATTCAGTGCACAATTACTTAAGGTTAGGGAATGAGGGTAGGCAGAAGGAAAAGAATAGTCTTATCTGTGGTAACAAGGGAGAAAGGCAGTCACTGAGCAGTTAATCCAGCAGAAAAAGTGGCCTGAAGAGCAGGGAGCCAATTCCATGTCTTAACTGTTACTGCATCCTAGTCTGTACACACCAAAAATGGACATAATGGTTTATTACAAGTCTTTGAACTTCTGCAGTAGGTACAATAAATAGGATATAAGATGACTTACTGAAAAGCAGTTTAAAATTTAAAATATTTTTTTATTTTATGCATTATGAAGGATTTTTTTAAGATTATTTTTTATCTCTGAAATCTAAGTTGGAGATAGGATCCTGAAGACTAGCATGATAATAACATATGTCAGAAAACAAAACGATAGTTTTAAAATGATCAAATCCTACAGAAACTTGTGAAATATCCTAGCCTCTCATTTTTCCTTTCTAAAAAATTAATTCAGATGATTTAAAACTACATTTTTACTATAACTGTTGTAAGATGAAAGCTCTAGTACATTTCAAATACCAAATTTATGTTTATCAAGGTTTGTTGAGGCTTACTGGCTTTCCCTAAAACCAATCCTTTCTAATTTTTTAAATATCGAATTAATATATCATTATATGTAATTACTTTTCAGTTACTTTTAATCATAGCTTTCAAGTGAAGCTTGAGTCAACATAAATAGAGTGGTTCAGGTAACTAATAGTTGGGTCGTATTGAGGACTTCTGGGTATAAACTCTGACAAAATAATTTTTGAAATGACAATTTTAAGTTGCTATAAACCTTAACATAATTTTTTATTCTTTCTGGAAAGATTTGAGGCTAGGAGGTAAAATTCAATCTTTGGGAAGTAGTTACATGTTTAGAAATTAAGTAGGTGAGGTATGAATCTAGATGGTGTCAACAGACATTATGAAATTAATTCTTAGTATCATTTGAGAAAGCATAAACTTTTTATGTCTTGATATTCTTTGAAATGCTTTACATTTATGGGTTTTAAACCCTCCAAAATGTAGTCTTTGTTTTAAAACCTAGTATTGACAATGGTTGAAATGGAGAGAAACTTATTATGGTGCAAACTTCAGATGCAGATGCACTTACTAGCACATTTAATCACTAGTAGAGCATGTATTTCTGCAACACTCCTAGTATGAAGAGATTTTTAGATGTACTTATATAAACACGATGACTTATAATAATTTCTGACAAAGCATTTTCAAATATACTATAGATCAAAAGAACAATGGTATAGTGCTTACAACAAATACCACTAACAGAGAAATCTAAAATTCCTAAGTATTTGACTCTTAAGAAAAACACCTCACCAGTTTATAACATTGCAAGTCTGGCAATAAAGTTCATTAGTGAATAAAGTTCAGCAATCACTTACTAAGGGGTAATCACTTACTAAGATGTACAAGGCACTGTGCTCAGCACTCAGAGGAAGCTAAAACAAGTAAGATGTCACATTCTCATGTATATTATAATTGGAGCCGATGCCAAAATGGGCACCAAGTAAGACCATTTACTTGCACAGTCTTTTCTAGCTCAGTTTCCAGCCTCTGGCAATATGTACTTATACAATGTTGTTGTTCTGGGAAAAGGGCTTTCCCCACCTTGTTTTTCTGTCTAATTTTATTCCTATTTTTAATTTATGCCATCTTGTTGTATTTTATGTACTCTAACTTGCCTTCAAACCATTCTAGAATAAGACAGGGTATAAAGAAACAAACAGAAGAAAATCAAGCCAATATATCCCAGGACACACTTGAAAGTCAAATCTTAAATGTTAACTTCATCTTTCTCAGCCTGTATATTGGTCTTGGAGTCAGAATATCTAGATTACCGCAATGTATATGAAATTTTAGACATGATTCTGACCCTCATTAAGCTTCAGTTTTATTATCTGTAAGTTAAGGTAAAAATAGCCATGTCACAGGATTTTGTTTGCATATTACAGAATAGTTGATATTTTTAAGTGGAGTTCAGCAAAAATAAATTTTATTTCCTTCCTTTTCAAACTCATTAGCCATCTATTGCACTAATATTGCAATAAAATATCAGCCAACGACATGGCATGCCTTGTTAGCAAAACGACAAATGTAAAATCAGAACACATATAAAAGAGTTGAATCAGTAAAATGAACAAAATCAAGATAAAATTAATTTTAAAATCCTGCCCACATTTTCTTATAGTAAATGCACCAACCTCAACTACTTTGTAGCATGAAAACGTAATTTTAAGGAAAAAAGATAGTCCAGTCTATCCTCTAAATTTCTGCTTCTTAGTTGGGTTTAACCCCCAGAGGTTACATCAGAAACCACAGGGTGACCATTTTCCTGTTGTATTACTTTTGGAAAATTATCAACATATATTTTTATATAAAAATAGTATATACCTGGATTAAAAACAGGATTCAAAATTTCCTTAAATTTTTTTCAAAGGAAGCTTGAGGTATCAGGGCTAATTTTCATTTGTGAAGGGTTCTTTTAGACACTTCTCCCAAATTGATCTACGTATTTGAAACAAACCCCATGAAAATCGCAGCAGGCTTTATTGTTGAAATTGATAAACTGCATATAAAATTTGTATGGAAATTCAAAGAACTAAGAATATCCAAAATAATTTTTAAAAAGAAGTAAAAAGTTGTAAGTACTTATACAATCTGGCTTCAAAACTTACTACAAAGCTGTAGTACTTAAAACAGTAGTACTGCCATAAAGACAAACATAGAGATCATTGAAACAGATTAAAAAGTACAAATCAATGCCCCTAATATGCATGGTCAATTGATTTTTGACAATATCAGCAAGTTTTAGAAAGGCAACTTAAGGATAAAATATGGTCTTTTCGAACAAAGGACTCCACTTCATATGCAAAACTTAACACAGAATGGATCAGACCTAAATATGAGAGCTAAAACTATAAAACACTAAAAGTAAAAGACAATAGACTTTTTTTGTGATGTTTAATTAGGCAACAACTTCTTAATTTAATACCAACAGGATTATTCATACAGGAAAAACATTTATAAATTGGGCTTAATCAAAATGAAAATATTTTGCTCCTCAAAATACCGTTAAGGAAATGACACTCCCTAAGAGAGAGTTTGTGGAAATCATATTTCTGATAAAATACTTGTATCCAGAATATATAAAGAACACTTAAAACTTAATAACAAAAAATCAAGCAACACAGTCAAAAATGGGCAAGAGACTGAATAGACAATTCATTAGTACAATCAAATATACTAATGGCCACATGAATAACATTAGTCAAGAAAATGGAAAGTAGAATAGTGGCTTACAAGGCTGGGGAGAGGGAGAGGTGGTGAGAGACTGCTAATTGGTAGGTATTTTCTTTCTAAAATGAGAGAAATATTCTAAACTTTGACAGCACTGATGATTGCCAATTATGTGAAAATGTAAAATAACACTGATTTGTACACTTTAAAAATGGTGAATTTAATCGTCTGTGAATTCTGACTCAATAAAGGTGTAATTAAAAAATAAGTCAAAGCAGGTGAGCCTCCATTAGGTCAGGACCTCCACTCAGTAACAAATAATCAAACTTATCAAGATCCTATTATAAGTAGGGGTATAAAGTGGAAAAATCCTTCATAGAGCTTCTATTCCAACAAGAGAAGACAGAAAATATATAAACAATTACATAAACAAGATAATTATAGCTTGTAATAGGGGAGATGAAGGCAAAATATAGTGATGTGACAGAGAAAAATAGTTTGGGGCTTACATTAAGCAAAGTAGTCAGGAAAATTGTCTATTATCTAAATAGAGATTTATCTAAATAATAAGAAAGGGACAATCACATAAAAAGTGAGGAGGTGTGTACAACTGGAAGTACAAATGCCCTCAACTGGGAGACAATGTGGCATGTTTGAGAAACTGACAGAAATCCAGTGTATCTAAAGCACAGTATGTGAGGAGAAAAGTGGCACAAATTAATGCTTCAGAAACACAAATGTTAAATCAGGCAGAGACTGGGAGATAGAGTAATAAATTTGGATCTTATCCTTCCTTCAACGGGAAGCTGTTGGAACATTTTAAGGTAAGAATTGACACTACCTGATTTGAAAGCTTGCTTTGTCTGTTGTGCAGAGAATGGCTTAGAAGAAGGTAACAAGAGAGACAAAAAGAACAAATAGGTAGCTCTCATGTGGTCCTCAAGAGACAGGTGGGTTAAACCAAGCAGGACAGGCAGGACTCTTCACGTAAATACATCCTCTTCTAAGTGTAGGGTCCTAACCTCTTCTAAGTGGAAGGGATGTGCTACCTAAACTCACTTCTGGGATAAAGGATTTCTTCTCTTAGCTACTGCCTCAGCTGAAGAGAGACTTCCTGGAGTGGCCTTCATCCAACGATCAAGGGTATAAAGGCCTGGTCCCTTACCTGAAAGAGAGACAACCCAAAGGGCCACCCAGCTTCAGACCTCCCCATGAGGTGTATGATGCCTTCAGTGAAAGTACATCTTGCTTCCAAGTTCTATTTCCTTCCTTTCCCTCACAAAGGTTTTGATCTCAAGAGACACCCCTACTTACTGTACTGTACACTAATCCCAATTCATAATCTGCTTTCCAGAGAACTCAATCTACAGATACTGATGTAATAAAACTCAGTACACAATCCTAGTATACGTTTTAAAGATGGTCAATCTAGGCAAGAAGATTAAAGATGGCGGTGTGAGAGGTGAGACAGAGGCTTCCTCTTAAAACCTCATATAATATGAAAATAGAGCTACTACAAATACTCTTGAAAGAGCAACGGGAAAGAGGATGGCAACAAACTTCAAAAAACTGGAGACAAGAGCAGCCCTCAGAGAAAACGGTAACATACTAAAAGCTGTGGTCCTGCGGGATCCAAGCAGTTTCCCCACGCCAGCTCACCACTGGGAGGAACAGGAACGGAGCAGGGAGGGAGTGGAGATGTGGGACTGCGGAATACCTAACTATGGAGATCTGCTCTGGGAGCACAAACCTACATTTCATGGTGCTTGCATGATACTCTGGTAATTAGGGGGTTGGAAAGCTAAGACAGGCAGAATTCCTGGAGAGACTAAGATTCCAGCTGCTTGTGAAAGCAGGGATCCATACCCAGCTGCTCAGGGACAAAAGAAAGGCAGGCAGTCTGAGAGACTACCTAACAAAGAAGCCTTTAACAAGAGAGCTGCTAAAGGGGCAAGGATTGCACAGAGCTTACTACTCAGGAGAAAGGACAGACAGACAAAAATGTCCGGGTGCACTCTGCCCAGTAGGTTGGGGGCTTTCATGATCTTCAGGTGCTCCAGCTCCCTGGCTGCCTACACAGCTCCAAGAACCCCTTCTGTGACAGGCAGACTAGTGCGCCATTCTCCTTGCCAGCCCCACCGGGCTTGCAAACTGGGAAATCCTTCCCTGGTGTTAGGCCAGCCAGACGGAAGATCTGTCTACAGCAACTAAAAACGCAAAGCACAGAGGCTTATACCTGTCTACTCAGCCCACTGGTTCAGGCAGTGGAGACAGGCAGAGCAGCCGGGAACCAGCAAACAGACCTTTCCTCCCCAGAGGCACCAATACCACTCCCCTACCATCCCCGCATTGCTTCAGGGGCTGAGCAGCTCCAGAGAGTAGAGCTTCGGGGCACTACAGGGCGCCATACACAAATATGAAATGCCAAAGGAACAGGGTCAAGAGTAAAATGATGAATACAACTCCTGAGAAAGATTTAAATGATATGGATCTTATGGCTCTCCCTGAAAGGGAGTTCAAAATAGAAATCATTAACATGCTAATGGAGGTAAGGAAAGATATTCAGGAACTCAGGAATGAATTCCGGTCAGAGATCCGATCATTGAAGAACACGGATGGTATTAAAAGCAGATTGTATACCGTGGAGCAGACAATAAATGAAATAGAAACTAGAGAAGAGGAATACAAAGAAGCTGAGGCACTGAGAGAAAAAACGATCTCTAAGAATGAAAGAATATTGAGAGAACTGTGTGACCAATCCAAACGGAACAATATTCGCATTATAGGGGTACCAGGAGAAGAAAAAGAGAGAAAAAGGGATAGAAAGTGTCCTTGAGGAGGTGATTGCTGAAAACTTCCCCAATCTGGGGAAGGAAATAGTCTCTCAGGCCATGGAGGTGTGCAGATCGCCCAAAACAAGGGACCCAAGCAAGACAACAGCAAGACATATAGTAATTAAGATGGCAAAGATCAAGGATAAGGAGAGACTATTAAAAGCAGTCAGAGGGAGAAATAGGATCACATACAAAGGAAAACCCATCAGGCTATCATCAGATTTCTCAGCAGAAACGTCACAGGCCAAAAGGGAGTGGCATGATGTATTTAATGCAATGAAGCAGAAGGGCCTTGAACCAAGATTACTTTATCCGGCAAGATTATCATTTAAATTTGAAGGAAGGATTAAACAATTCCCAGATAAGCAAAAGCTGAGAGAATTTGCCTCCCAAAAACCATCTCTACAGTGTATTTTGGAGGGACTGCTATAGATAGAAGTGTTCCTACAGATTAATAGCTGTCACCAGAGGTAATAAAACCACAGTAAAGAAAACAGAACAGCTAATTACTAAGCAAATTCAATATTAAATTAACTATCCCCAAAGTCAATCAAGGCATAGACAAACAGTACAGAATATGATACCTAATATATAAAGAATGGAATAGAAAGAAAAAGGAGGAAACAAACAAACAAACAAACCTTTAGATTGTGTTTGTAACAGCATAATAAGTTAGCTGTTAGACTTTAAGATAGTAGGGAAGTTAACCTTGAACCTTTGGAAATGACGAATCTGAAGCCTGCAAAACCAATAAATACATACCTATCCATAATCACCCTAAATGTAAATGGACTGAAGGCAACAGTCAAAAGACATAGAGTCACTGAATGGATTAAAAAACTAGACACATGTATATGCTGCATTCAAGAGAGTCAGTTTAAATTCAAAGACATGCACAGACTAAAAGTGAAGGGATGGAAAAAGATATTTCACGCAAACAACAAGGAGAAAAAAGCAGGTGTTGTAGTACTAGTATCAGACAAAATAGACTTGAAAACGAAGAAAGTAGCAAGAGATAAAGAAGGACATTACATAATGATAAAGGGGTCAGTCCAACAAGAAGATATAACCATTATAAATATATATGCACCCAACATAGGAGTGCCAGCGTATGTGAAACAAATACTAACAGAATTAAAGGAGGAAATAGACAGCAATGCATTCATATTGGGAGACTTTAACACACCACTCACTTGAAAGGACAGATCAACCAGACAGAGAATAAGTAAAGACACAGAGGCACTAAACAACACACTAGAACAGATGGACCTAAGAGACATCTACAGTACAGAACTCTGCACCCAAAAGCAGCAGGATACACATTCTTCTCAAGTGCACACGGAACATTTTCCAGAATAGACCACATATTAGGCCATAAAAAGAACCACAGTAAAGTAAAAAATATTGAAATCCTACCAACCAACTTCTCAGATCACAAAGGTATAAAACTAGAAATAAATTTTAGAAAGAAACCAAAAAGGCTCACAAATACATGGAGACTTAACAACACTCTCCTAATTAATCAATGGGTTAACGACCAAATCAAAACAGAAATCAAAGAATATATGGAGACTAATGACAACAACAACACAAAGCCACAACTTCTGTGGGACGCAGCAAAGGCAGTTCTAAGAGGAAAGTATATTACAATCCAGGCCTATTTAAAGAAGGAAGAACATTCCCAAATGAATAGTCTAAAGACACAATTACTGAAATTGGAAAAAGAACAAATGAGGCCCAAAGTCACCAGAAGGAGGGACATAATAAAGATTAGAGAAGAAATAAATAAAATTGAGAAGAATAAAACAATAGAAAAAATCAATGAAACCAAGAGCTGGTTCTTTTAAAAAATAAACAAATAGATAAACCCCTACCCAGACTCATTAAGAGAAAAAGAGAATCTACACACATAAACAGAATCAGAAATGAGAAAGGAAAAATTACGACGGACCCCACAGAAATACAAAGAATTATAAGAGAATATTATGAGAAACTATATGCTAAAAAGCTGGAAAACATAGAAGAAATAGACAACTTCTTAGAAAAATACAACCTTCCGATACTGACCAAGCAAGAAACAGAAAAACTAAACAGACCAATCCACCAGCAACGAAATTGAATTGGTAATCAAAAAACTACCCAAGAACAAAAACCCCGGACCTGATGGATTCACCTCTGAATTCTACCAGACATATAGAGAAGAAATAACACCCATTCTCCTTAAAGTTTTCCAAAAAATAGAAGAGGAGGGAATACTTCCAAACTCATTCTATGAAGCCAGCATCACTCTAATACCAAAACCGGGCAAAGACCTCACCAAAAAGGAAAATTACAGACCAATATCCCTGATGAACGTAGATGCAAAAATACTCAACAAAATATTAGCAAACCGAATTCAAAAATACATCAAGAGGATCATACACCATGATCAAGTGGGATTCATCCCAGGGATGCAAGGATGGTACAACATTCGAAAATCCAACATCATCCACCACATCAACAAAAAGAAGAACAAAAACCACATGATCATCTCCATAGATGCTGAAAAAGCATTTGACAAAATTCAGCATCCATTCCTGATTAAAACACTCAAGAAAATGGGTATAGACGGCAAGAACCTCAACATCATAAAGGCCATATACGACAAACCCACAGCTAACATCACACTTAACGGCGAGAAGCTGAAAGCATTTCATCTAAGATCAGGAGCAAGACAGGGATGCCCACTCTCTCCACTGTTACTCAACATAGTACTGGAGGTCCTAGCCCCAGCAATCAGACAAAACAAAGAAATACAAGGCATCCAGATTGGTAAAAAAGAAGTCAAATTGTCACTATTTGCACATGACATGATACTGTACATAAAAAATCCTAAAGACTCCATTCCAAAACTACTAGAACTAATATCTGAATTCAGCAAAGTTGCAGGATACAAAATTAACACACAGAAATCTGTTGCTTTCCTATACACTAATGATGAACTAACAAAAAGAGAAATCAGAAAAACAATTCCAGTCACAATTGCATCAAAAAGAATAAAATAACTAGGAATAAACCTAACGAAGGAAGTGAAAGACCTGTACTCTGAAAACTACAAGACGCTCCTACGAGAAATTAAAGAGGATACTAACAAATGGAAATGCATCCAATGCTCTTGGCTAGGAAGAATAAATATTGTCAAAATGGCTATACTACCTAAAGCAATCTACAGATTCAATGCAATCCCTATCAAACTACCAACAGCTTTCTTCAATGAACTAGAACAAATAATTCTAAAATTCATATGGAACCACAAAAGACCCCGAATAGCCAAAGCAATCCTGAGAAGGAAGAATAAAACAGGGGGAATTATGCTCCCTGACTTCAAGCTCTACTACAAATCCACAGTAATCAAGACAATTTGGTACTGGCACAAAAACAGACCCACAGACCCATGGAACAGAATAGAAAATCCAAACATTAAACCAAACTTATACAATTAATATATGATAAAGGAGCCTTGAATATACAATGGGGAGATGACAGCCTCTTCAGCAGCGGTTGTTGGCAAACTGGACAGCTACATGTAAGAAAATGAAACTGGACTACTGTCTAACCCCGTACACAAAAGTAAACTCAAGGTGGATCAAAGACCTGAATGTAAGTCATGAAACTATAAAACTCTTAGAAAAAACATAGGGAAAAATCTCTTAGACAGAAACATGAGCAAGTTCTTCATGAACATATCTCCCCGGGAGAGGGAAACAAAAGCAAAAATGAAGAAGTGGGACTATATCAAGCTGAAAAGCTTCTGTACAGCAAAGGACACCATCAATACAACAAAAAGAGATCCTACGGTATGGGAGAATATATTCATAAATAACGTATCTGATAAAGGGTTGACATCCAAAATGTATAAAGAACACACGCACCACAACAAACAAAAAGCAAATAATCCAATTAGGAAATGGGCAGAGGACATGAATAGACACTTCTCTAAAGAAAAAATTCAGATGGCCAACAGGCACATGAAAAGATGCTCCACATCGCTAATCATCAGAGAAATGCAGATTAAAACCACAGTGATATATCACCTCACACCAGTGAGGATGGCCAACATCCAAAAGACAAACAACAAATGTTGGCGAGGATGTGGAGAAAAGGGAACCCTCCTACACGGCTGGTGGGAATTCAAATTAGTTCCACTATTATGGAAAGCAGTGTGGAGTTTCCTCAAGAAACTCAAAATAGAAATACCATTTGACCCAGGAATTCCACTCCTAGGAATTTATCCTAAGACTACAGCAGCCCAGTTTGAAAAAGACATATGCCCCCCTATGTTTATCGCAGCATTATTTACAATAGCCAAGAAATGGAAGCAACCTAAGTGTCCATCAGTAGATGAATGGATAAAGAAGATGTGGTATATATACACAATGGAATATTATTCAGCCATAAGAAGAAAACAAATCCTACCATTTGCAACCACATGGATGGAGCTAGAGGGTATTATGCTCAGTGAAATTAGCCAAGCCGAAAAAGGCAAGTATCAAATGATTTCACTCATATGTGGATTATAAGAACAAAGAAAAAAGCTGAAGGAACAAAACAGCAGCAGACTCACAGAACCCAGGAACGGACTAATAGTTACCAAAGGGAAAGGGACTGGGGAAGATGGGTGGAAAGGAAGGGATAAGAGGGAAAAAGGGGCATTACGATTAGCAGATGTAATGTTGGGGGGGCATGGGGAGGGCTGTACAAGTCAGAGAAGACAAATAGTGATTCTATAGCATCTTACTATGCTGATGGACAGTGTCTGTAATGGGGTTGGTGGTGGGGACCTGATGAAGGGGGTAGTTTAATAACCATAATATTGCACATGTAATTGTAGATTAATGATACCAAAATAAATTATAAAAATAAATTAAAATAAATAAAGATGGTCAATCTATAATTATCAATGAAATGATAAAATACCATTTATAAAAATCCTTAACAATGCAGTCATACTTTAAAAATTATGACATTTTTATGATAGCCCATAAATTACATGTATTTCAATTAAATGTTTTGTTTGTGAACACATGTGAAAGTTATTTTAGCAAAAAGGCAAGAGTAAAAAAGAGAATAAATGGTAAAATTAATTGTACAAGTTTTCTAAGTGCCTTTTATTAATAGATAAAAACAACAAAGCATTTTTTATAATTGATGATAGGATTAACTACTATGAGCCATTGTATAAGTGAAACATACTATCTCACACTATACTTACTAAAAGTAAAAATTCAATGGAGCATCAGGTTCTATTAGCCCAGAACATTATTTCCTATAATCAGAAATATATTCAAAATTTTCATATGCAATTCCATTCTTCCAAACATGGGTTGCTCTATTTGCAAAGGATATAATTTATGAAAGAATCTGATATACACAGAATAACAATACAGTCAAATTTCTATTATTCATGGTGGCAGAAGAAATGTATCACTTATTTCTGCCCTATATAACCTATCATATACAGTCTACTTGCCTATCAAACAGTTTTCCAAGACTGCTTGCCTGTAGCTACATAATCAAAATTTTACCCTTTACCTATTTGATAAATGTTCTAAAGTATCAATGATATGGCCAAAGGGCAGCAACATTAGGGAATTAAGCCCATAAGCAGTGAAGTTCCCAAATAATCCTCAAAGTATTCTACATATTAAATAACTTAAGAGATTACTGTTGGTTGGATTTTCAAAAAATTATTGAAAGGGTCTTTCGTCTGGAGTTTCAGACCAAATTAGAATTTTATTGCCTTTTACCCAGGGCCATTGCAAGGCTTCCAGAGCAAAAAGAGGTTTAGTGTGATCCTTAAAGTGAGTTATGAAAATCAAAATAGAGCAAAGATTTCAAAGATTTTAAAATATGTTAATAATTTTTACTGAAATATAGAAATATGTCTCCATATTTTCACTTTATATTATAATTTTCACTGTTTTTGAAATGACTGTGAGTTCCCTGAGGGCGGGAAATGTGACTGGATCATTCCATTTGCAGTGTGTCACATGTAGCGCAGAATACAGCACTTAACAAAGGAAGATCCTTTAGCTCTATGCTTCCAAATACACAGAGTCCCTGGACTACAAGACTGTATTTAAAAAACCATGTGTAAGGAAGTAAGTCGGTAAAAATAACATGACTACATAGAGTGAAGATTTATTTTTCAATCTGCACAACAGCTTTATGAAATATTATTCCATGTTAAAAACAGGGGAAGAGGCAATGAGGTTCAGAGACAATAAATCACTTACGTAAAATCATTTAGCTAATTAAGTTGCAGAGTTCTTACTCAGGCCCCTGCCTTATTTAGTTATCATAGAGTTTTTCTATAGCTGTAATGTCCAGTATGATAGCCACTAGCAATGTGTGGCTATTGAGCACTTGAAATATAGCTAGTCTGAATTGTGTTCAGTTACATGTGCAAAATCTGGATCTCAAAGGAAAAGGTTTTTAGAAGAATGTAAAATAACTCACCAGCAATTTTTATATCAATTACATGTTGATAATATTTTGGATATTATACTGGTGAAATAAAATGTACTACTAAAGCTAGTTTCACTACTTTTTACTTCTTAAAAATGTGATTACTTAAAAATTTTAAATTACGTATGTAGTTCGCATTATATTTCTATCAGGCACACTGATCTGTTGGAAGAAGAAATACGTTCACAGATGAATGATATTGAGAAAAGATAAGAGTTGATGTTTTTGCATTTTTATTTCTCTTTATATTATCATCTACTCTTAGATTTTTTACCATCAATGTGTACAAAACTTTATAATACAGCACAAGTTCAAGAACTAACGTATGCAAAATACTATGGTGGTGGTCATTAACTCTATCCATAACCTCAATGTAATTTTTATATTTAGGGTATTAATCTACATCTTAAGGAACAAAGAAAAATAAATAAAATATGAAAAGTCATCCCAGATAGAGAAAAAGTGCACCCCATAACAACAGGGCAAGAAATGGACAGTTGAGTAAAATCTAGGAGAGAATAAGATTTTTAAAAAGGGACATATGCAGCATCTATATCAAGTTTGTACACCAAGCAAGAAGAGTTTACCTTCATTAAAAAGATGTTGGAGAGTCACTGAAGGTAAGGGACATAATCTGATCTGTAATTTTTGAAGACAACTCTCATAGTGTAGAGTACAGGTAGACTCAAGTGAAGAAAAGTTGGGGATGGCAGACACTCATTTACTGAGTCCCATGTATTTGGCTAAGTGTTCTACCTGCATTATTTTATTTGGTATCATTGTTGATAGGCGAAAAAAAAAATTAAGAAATCTTCCATGGTCACACAGTTGGCAATTTATCCTCAGAAACTGGAGGGAATAATAAAGATGGGTATTGATAAAGACAATTTGGGGAAATGGTACGGAAGTTTGAAGGAGTATCTTTATTTTTATTTTTACATATTTATTTATGTTGGTATTGTTAATGTACAATCACATGAACGTTATGGTTACTAGACCCCCTATTATCAAGTTCCCTGCACATACCCCACTACAGTCACTGTCCATCAGTAGGAAGATGCTATAGAAACATTACTTATCTTCTCTATAAATACTGCCTTTCCTGTGTCCCCCACAGCTGTTTTACATGTGCTAATTGTAATGCCCCTTTTCCTCCTTATCCCTCCCTTCCCACCCATCCTCCCCAGTCCCTTTCCCTTTAGTAACTGTTAGTCCATTCTTGGGTTCTGTGAGTCTGCTGCTGTTTTGTTCCTTCAGTTTTTTCTTTGTTCTTATACTCCACAGATGAGTGAAATCATTTGATACTGGCTTTCTCCGCCTGGCTTATTTCACTGAGCATAATACCCTCTAGCTCCATCCATGTTGTTGCAAATGGAAGGATTTGTTTTCTTCTTATAGCTGAATAATATTCCATTGTGTATATGTACCACATCTTCTTTATACATTCATGTACTGATGTCAGCTATTTGACATTCTGGAAAAGACAAAACTATGTAGACAGTAAAACAATCAGTGGTTGCTAGAGGTTGGCAGAGAAATAAATAGGCAGAACACAGTGAATTTTTAGGGCAGTAAATATACTCCGTATGATACTGTAATGACAGATGCATGTCATTACACATTTTTCTAATCCACAGAATGATCAACACCAGAAATGAAGCCTAATGTAGACTATGGACTTTGGGTGATAATGGTGTGTCAGTGTAGGCCCAATAATTGTAACAAATTATACACATATGTTGTAATCTAATGGGGGGATATTCATATTGGGGGAAGGTATGTATGTGTGGGGGCAGGGAGTATATGGGAAATCTCTGTGCCTTTTCCCTCAATTTTACTGTGAACCTAAACCCATATGGAAAACTTCAGACATCAGCCCAATGTGTTCTCCAATCATACCCAATACAGTGGACATGATAAAAGGTTCTGAATAACTTTGGATAAGTAGCTCAAAAGGTCAAATATTATATATATGTCAGGATCAAACTCAAACACATAGACATGGTCAAGAAAAACTAAAGAGTCACAGGTTGATCAGGATTCTTTAGAGCTCACCCTGCCAGAAACCTCTCCCTTGATCACTGTTTTCTTGATTGCACTTCTGTTACCTTATCAGTTTATCGTTAAAGAATATCATTTGAAGGTATTGTTTCCAAAGCTATTTGGTGATGCCTACTTTTAAGTCACTTGAACTAACATTTAGGGTTGATTTTGTGTGTATGGGATTAGCTGGAGAACAAAACTTGTAATCTAATATAAAAGAAAAATAAAATTTTCAGCCTAGTGGTTATAGTATAAGGCAGGATATGATTTAAGTGACACATCCTCTATTTATGACAATCTTTGTATGATATAAAAGTTTTACCAAGAGTAGATTATAACATGTCAAATTTGTCTTTTACCCCATTTAGTCAAAAGCTATGTTGAATGTATATAATGTTTTACTAATTACAATATTCTTCTGTGGTATTTTGAGTTGGTGTATTTCTAAGTGTCTTTTTCATTACATATGTACAACGTTTTGAAACTTAAGAAGATTTTATATTCATCCCATTAATTTTCATCTTGCTATTCTCAGATCACTGTGCCAAAATACTTGTGGGAACTCAATTCAGACATTGACCAGAGTAGCTACCCTTCCATAGTCTGTGTATTTTGCTTGATGTGATAACCATACCAGGCAATGCCAAAGAGCTCTGTGATTCACTGAGTCTGTGAATTAGTGTGCTTTGCACACACTTCTACCAGCTACTCCATTTCTAATATTTACACAAAGCTGAGAGGCAGCTGAGTATTTGTTATTAAGTAATAACTAAAGGTGATGTATCTGATATTAACCAGCATATATCTACTTATCCATCCCTTAATTCAGTTACATATATATGTTACTTTATATTATTTCAAAATTAGAAGGGTTATATAATATTTTAAAAGTAGAACTGACACTAAATATTAAGGGATGCTGTGGTGGTAAATTTTATGTGTCAACTTTGTTATGCTATTGAACTAAGATGTTTCATCAAACCTAGTCTGAATGTGGAAGTAATTTTTAGATGGGATTTATATTTGAGTAAAGCAGATTATTCTCCATAATGTGGGTGGGCTTCATCCAACCTCTCGAAATCCTTTACATAAAAAAGACAGAGACCTCCCCAGGTAAAGGGAATTCTGTCCTATATTGCCTTTGGACGTAAGCTGCAACATCAACTCTTCCATGGATATCTAGCTTATGAGCCTGCCCAGCAGATTTCAGATTTGCCATCCCCCAATCCTAAAATAACCCCCCTCTGCACACACATACACTCATATATACACATCCTGTTGGTTCTGTTTATCTGGAGAACCCTGACTATTAAAGGAACTGACAGAATTCACGCCAAGGTTGGGATGCTCTAGAGGGGCTTCTATATCAGGTATAAATTAGCCTGGATGATTTCTGTGATCATTTTCAATGCTTCTTCATGACTGCCAGTGACCTATTCTTTCCAATCAGTAGGTCTTTGGGTGTCATATGGTTTATTGCTTAGATGGACTTATATTTGCTAACTGAAACATAGGCGGCTGAGATATACAATAAAAACTACTGATAAAAAATAAAAGCAAGTTCAGACTTCCAGGAAGATGGCGGCATGAGCAGGGTGGCAGAAATCTCCTCCGAACACTATATTTATCTACAAAAATACAGCAAATACAACAATTCCTAAACGAGAGACCAGAATACACAGGAAAGCACACAGCGTGCAGCAACACCCGAGAGGACTCGACACCCCAAGAGGCGGGTAAGATACGGAGCCACGACCCGGCGGGACCCGAGCACTGCCCCACCCCAGCACACTGGCGGGAGGAGAGGATTCAGAGCCAGGAGGAGAGGATTCAGAGCCAGGAGGGAGTGGAAGTACACCCCGCAAAGTAGCCAGCCTCAGTGATCTGCGCAGGGAGCGCTGACCCATATTGCACAGTGCAGTGCAGATTGGAGAGACAGAGGGGCAGGAGCTGAGAGGGAATGCGCCACGGTGCTTGCAGCTGGCTCCCGGGAAGGAAACAAAAAAGCGTGCGCTTTCTTCAGCAGTCTTAAAGAGACAGGAGCCCAGCGGAGGAGCCGGATCACCCCGGCACACTCAGCCCAGCAGGCTGGGAGTCCTGGGGAGTTTTGGACCCCTTAGCTGGCTACTGGGAAAGGGTGGCCGCACGTAGACTTCCCACAGAGATCGACAGCCTCCCATTCGTCCCAAACCCTGCCAGAGATATAAAAGGCCCTGCAGAGCTGCGTGGCCATGGCTGCGGAATAGTGGAGCAACATCGCCACCTACAGAATCCCCACAGAATCGACACCCAGTGAGCGTTTTTCTTTTTTAGTTGTTGTTTTGTTTTGTTTTGTTTTTTGCTTTCTTTTATTGTTGCTGTTATCTCTTCTCTTCTTTTTTCTTTTCTTAATTTTTTTCTTTCTTTCTTTCTTTTTCTTTTTTTCTTTTTAAAGTGTTAAAGAGCCCAGCTGACATATGAGGCAACTACCAGCAACCACTTCTATAGCCATGAAAAGACAGAGGAATATGGTCCAGACTAAGATCAACCAGACAACCCCAGAGAGGGAGCCTGAAGGGATGGAAATGCACAGTCTTCCTGGAAAAGAATTCAGAATAAAAGTCATAACCATGCTGATGGATCTACAGAGAAATGTGCAAGAGCTGAGGGAGGAAGTGAGGGAAGTGAGGAAAGACAATGCAGAAATCAGACAAGCGATTGACGGGCTTAACAGCAGACTGGATGAGATGCAAGAGACTGTTAATGGAATAGAAATCAGAGAACAGGAATACAGAGAAGCTGAGGCAGAGACAGATAAAAGGATCACTAGGAATGAAAGAATATTAAGAGAACTGTGTGACCAATCCAAACGGAACAATATTCGCATTATAGGAGTACAAGAGGAAGAAGAGAGAGAAAAAGGGATAGAAAGTGTCTTTGAAGAAATAATTGCTGAAAACTTTCCCTCGCTGGGGAAGGAAATAGTCTCGCAGTCGACCGAAGCCCACAGATCTCCCAACAGAAGGGACCCAAGGAAGACAACACCAAGACACATAATAATTAAAATGGCAAATATCAAAGATAAAGACAGAGTATTAAAGGCAGCTAGAGAGAGAAAAAAGATCACCTACAAAGGAAAACCCATCAGACTATCATCAGACTTCTCAACAGAAACCTTACAGGCCAGAAGAGAATGGCATGATATATTTAACGTTATGAAACAGAAGGGCCTCAACCCAAGAATATTGTATCCAGCACAATTATCATTTAGATATGATGGAGGGATTAAACAATTTCCAGACAAACCAAAGTTGAGAGAGTTTGCCTCTCATTAACCACCACTAGAGGATATCTTAAATGGACTGCTCTAGATGGAAGCACTCCTAAGACTAAAAAGATGACACCAGAGAAAATAAAATCTTAGCAAAGAAAGCAGACCTTCCAAATACAAACTAAAGGCAAACAATAAACACCTCGTATATAAAGAATGGAGGAAGAAGAATAAGCGAGAGAAATAAACATCAGACAGTGTTTACAATTACTTAACAAGAAAGTTAAGTTAGATTGTTAGATAGTAAAGAAGCAACCCTTGAACCTTTGGTAACCATGAATCTAAAGCCAGCAATGGCAATAAGTACATATCTATCAATAATCACCCTAAATGTGAATGGACTGAATGCACCAATCAAAAGACACAGAGTTACTGAATGGATAAAAAAGCACCACCATTTATATGCTGCTTACAACAGACTCACTTCAAACCAAAAGATATACACAGATTAAAAGTGAAGGGATGGAAAAAGATATTTCATGCAAACAACAAGCAGAAAAAAGCAGGTGTTGCAGTACTTGTATCAGACAAAACAGACCTCAAAACGAAGAACATAGCAAGAGATAAAGAAGGACATTACATAATGATAAAGGGGTCAGTCCAAAAAGAAGACATAACCATTATAAATATATATGCACCCAACACAGGAGTGCCAGCATATGTGAAACAAATACTAAAAGAATTAAAGGAGGAAATAGACAGCAATGCATTCATTTTAGGAGACTTCAACACACAACTCACTCCAAAGGACAGATCAACCAGACAGAGAATAAGTAAAGACACAGAGGCACTAAACAACACACTAGAACAGATGGACTTAACAGACATCTACAGTACAGAACTCTGCACCCAAAAGCAGCAGGATACACATTCTTCTCAAGTGCACATGGAACATTTTCCAGAATAGACCACATACTGGGCCACAAAAAAAACTCAGTAAAGTCAAAAATATTGAAATCCTACCAACCAACTTCTCAGATCACAAAGGTATAAAACTAGAAATAAATTTTAGAACGAAACCAAAAAGGCTCACAAATACATGGAGACTTAACAACACGCTCCTAATTAATCAATGGGTTAACGACCAAAGCAAAACAGAAATCAAAGAATATATGGAGATTAATGACAACAACAACACAAAGCCACAACTTCTGTGGGACACAGCAAAGGCAGTTCTAAGAGGAAAGTGTATTGCAATCCAGGCCTATTTAAAGAAGGAAGAACATTCCCAAATGAATAGTCTAAAGACACAATTGCTGAAATTGGAAAAAGAAGAACAAATGAGGCCCAAAGTCACCAGAGGGAAGGACATAATAAAGATTAGACAAGAAATAAAGAAAATTGAGAAGAATAAAACAATAGAAAAAATCAATGAAACCAAGAGCTGGTTCTTTTAAAAAATAAACAAAATAGATAAACACCTAGCCAGACTCATTAAGAGAAAAAGAGAATCCACAAACATAGACAGAATCAGAAATGAGAAAGGAAAAATCACGACGGACCCCACAGAAATACAAAGAATTATAAGAGAATATTATGAGAAACTATATGCTAACAAGCTGGAAAACATAGAAGAAATGGACAACTTCTTAGAAAAATACAACCTTCCGATACTGACCAAGCAAGAAATAGAAAAACTAAACAGACCAATCACCAACAATGAAATTGAATTGGTAATCAAAAAACTACCAAAGAACAAAACCCCCAGACCTGACGGATACACCTCTGAATTCTACCAGACATACAGAGAAGAAATAACACCGATTCTCCTTAAAGTTTTCCAAAAAATAGAAGAGGAGGGAATACTTTCAAACTCATTCTATGAAGCCAGCATCACTCTAATACCAAAACCGGGCAAAGACCTCACCAAAAAAGAAAATTACAGACCAATATCCCCGATGAACGTAGATGCAAAAATACTCAACAAAATATTAGCAAACAGAATTCAAAAATACATCAAGAGGATCATACACCATGATCAAGTGGGATTCATCCCAGGGATGCAAGGATGGTACAACATTCGAAAATCCATCAACATCATCCACCACATCAACAAAAAGAAGAACAAAAACCACATGATCATCTCCATAGATGCTGAAAAAGCTTTTAACAAAATTCAGCATCCATTCATGATTAAAAATCTCAACAAAATGGGTATAGACGGCAAGTACCTCAACATCATAAAGGCCATATATGACAAACCCACAGCTAACATCATACTTAATGGCGAGAAGCTGAAAGCATTTCATCTAAGATCGGGAACAAGACAGGGATGCCCACTCTCTCCACTGTTATTCAACATAGTACTGGAGGTCCTAGCCACGGCAATCAGACAAAACAAAGAAATACAAGGCATCCAGATTGGTAAAAAAGAAGTCAAATTGTCACTATTTGCAGATGACTTGATAGTGTACATAAAAAACCCTAAAGACTCCATTCCAAAACTACTAGAACTAATATCTGAATTCCGCAAAGTTGCAGGATACAAAATTAACACACAGAAATCTGTTGCTTTCCTATGCACTAATGATGAACTAACAGAAAGAGAAATTATGAAAACAATTCCAGTCACAATTGCATCAAAAAGAATAAAATACCTAGGAATAAACCTAACGAAGGAAGTGAAAGACCTGTACTCTGAAAACTACAAGACACTCCTAAGAGAAATTAAAGAGGACACTAACAAATGGAAATGCATCCCATGCTCTTGGCTAGGAAGAATCAATATTGTCAAAATGGCTATACTACCTAAAGCAATTTACAGATTCAACGCAATCCCTATCAAAATACCAACAGCTTTCTTCAATGAAGTGGAACAAATAATTTTAAAATTCATATGGAACCACAAAAGACCCCGAATAGCCAAAGCAATCCAGGGAAGGAAGAATAAAACAGGGGGAATTATGCCCCCTGACTTCAAGCTCTACTACAAAGCCACAGTAATCAAGACAATTTGGTACTGGCACAAAAACAGACCCACAGACCCGTGGAACAGAATAGAAAATCCAAACATTAACCCAAACATATACAGTCAATTAATATTTAATAAAAGTGCCTTGGATATACAATGGGGAGATGACAGCCTCTTCAGCAGCTGGTGTTGGAAAAACTGGACAGCTACATGTAAGAGAATGAAACTGGACTACTGTCCAGCCCCATACACAAAGGTAAACTCAAGGTGGATCAAAGACCTGAATGTAAGTCATGAATCTATAAAACTCTTAGAAAAAAACAGGCAAAAATCTCTTGGACATAAACATGAGCGACTTCTTCATGAACATATCTCCTCGGGCAAGGGAAACAAAAGCAAAAATGAACAAGTGGGACTATATCAAGCTGAAAAGCTTCTGTACAGCAAAGGACACCATCGGTAGAACAAAAAGACATCCTACAGTATGGGAGAATATATTCATAAATAACGTATCTGATAAAGGGTTGACATCCAAAATATATAAAGAACTCATGCACCTTACCAAACAAAAAGCAAATAATCCAATTAAGAAATGGACAGAGGACATGTATAGACACTTCTCTAAAGAAGAAATTCAGATGGCCAACAGGCACATGAAAAGATGCTCCACATTGCTAATCATCAGAGAAATGCAGATTAAAACCACAATGAGATATCACCTTACACCAGTGAGGATGGCCAACATTCAAAAGACAAACAACAACAAATGTTGGCGAGGATGTGGAGAAAAGGGAACCCTCCTACACTGCTGGTGGGAATGCAAATTAGTTCAACCATTGTGGAAAGCAGTATGGATGTTCCTCAAAAAACTCAAAATGGAAATACCATTTGACCCAGGAATTCCACTCCTAGGAATTTACCCTAAGAATGCAGCAGCCCAATTTGAAAAGGACAGATGCACCCATAAGTTTATTGCAGCACTATTTACAATAGCCAAGAAATGGAAGCAACCTAAGTGTCCATTAGTAGATGAATGGATAAAGAAGAGGTGGTACATATACACAATGGAATATTATTCAGCCATAAAAAGAAAACAAATCCTACCATTTGCAACAACATGGTTGGAGCTAGAGGGTATTATGGTCAGTGTAATAAGCCGGGCAGGGAAAGACAAGTATCAAATGATTTCACTCATATGTGGAGTATAAGAACAAAGAAAAAATTCTGAAGGAACCAAACAGCTGCAGACTCACAGAACCCAAGAACGGACTAATAGTTACCAAAGGGAAAGGGACTGGGGAAAATGGGTGGGAAGGGTGGGTAAGAGGGAGAACGGGGCATTACAATTAGCAGATGTAATGTTGGTGGGGCACGGGGAGGGCTGTACAACTCAGAGAAGACAAGTAGTGATTCTATAGCATCTCACTATGCTGATGGACAGTGAGTGTAATGGGGTTGGTGCAGGGTACCTGATGAAGGGGTAGTTTAATAACCATAATATTGCACATGTAATTGTAGTTTAATGATACCAAAATAAATTATATAAAATAAAATAAAAGCAATTTAAGTGCCCCTTTGATAGATGAATAGACACTAAAGATGTGGTACATATATACAATGGAGTATTATTCAGCTACAAAGAAGAATGAAATCTTGACATTTATGACAAGATGGATGGACTTAAAGGACAGTATGCAAAGTGAAATAAGTCAGAGAAAGACATATACTATATGATTTCACTCATGTGGAATCTGAAATACAAAACAAATGAACAAACAAAACCGAATTAGACTCACAGAGTCAGAGAACAAACGAGTGTTGTCGTTGGGGAGGTGTGTAAAGGAATGGGTGAACAGGTAAACGGGGAAAACATTAGTGACAATCTTTGATATTTTGATATGGGTGATATTTATAGGAGCCTATACACATGTCAAAAATTACTGAGGTATACCTGAAGATTTATGTGTTTTTTTGTATTTACCTCAATTTTCAAAAAGACATACTATGAGAAAAAATAATAGTAACATTTATTACAGTTAAACAATGGCATAGCCTATATACATACTATTCTTTCACATATCTGTTACGTTTGAATTTCTCAACAATCTTAGGTCACATATGGCTTATATTTCATTATAATTTTAAACCAAGAAACTAACATTAAAGAGCCATACCACTACTTAGGGAAGGAGTTAAAAATAGATATCACTAGAAGCCTTTTTACCTTAGCATTACCTCTTGTTTTATATCAGGACTGAATCCATAGGAACTGGACTTCTATGTACTGAATTGTCACCCTTGAATTCATATGTTAAAGCCATAATCCCTAGTGTGATGGTTTGGAGATGGGGCCTATGGGAGGTTAGTAGGTTTAGATGAGGTCATGAAGGTGGGGACCTCATGATGGGATTAATGCATATATAAGAGACATCAGAGATTTCTCTGAATCCTATTCTACTTTTCCTTCCTCCATTCCCTCCTCTTTCTCCCATTCTCTCTCTCCTTCAACTGTACAAGGATACAGTGAAAAGGAAAGCCAGGAAGAAACTCTCACCAGAACTCAACCATACTGGTACCCTTATTTTGAACTTCCAGTCTCCAGAACTGTGAAAAACAAATTTATGTTCTTTAAGGCAACGAGTATATGTATTTTGTTGTGGCAGCCAGTGCTAATACATGGACTGTATACAAATATTAGGTGTTATCAACTGTTACACTAGTCAAACAATAAATATGAAAATTTATTGTAAAAAAAAGTTAAATTGCACTAATCAAAGAGAAAGGTTACATAAATAAGTGGAACTTGGACATGAGGACACACCTGAGTTACTAACAAAGTTTATTAAACATAAATTGTTGGTCTCATACACAAAGTATGATTCAACAAGTCTGGGTGTTGGCCCCAGAATTTGTATTACTAACAATAGTTCCCAACTGATACTGATGCTGAATGGTATTTTGAAAATGACTGATACAGACTGATTAAAGGTATAAATCACAATCTATTAAGAGCACTCACTGAGTGGCCTTTTGAACACAAACATACACAGAATACCGAACTGGATTTCTTTGGGTATCTTAAGTGGGGCATATTTTCAAAAGAAAGTATTTTAAATTTCTTCAGTTTGCTTTAATCACCACCAGGTTTAGGGCATTATTAGCCCACAGTTATCTAATTAGCAAAGAAAGTATGTTTCATTCCTTTAATTAGATGCAACAGAAAAACTAGGTTAAGAAAATATTATTTAGTGAAAGATCTTTAGTACAAAATTCTTAATCTGAAATATACAATTAAAAAGAGCAAGTTTTTATTTCTAAAGTGTAGTTGTAAAAAAATAATTTCTTATTTTGAATATATTTGATGTGCATCACTAAATTCCTGTGGACAATCCCTATTAACTCAGGAAGCTCTTTCTTCCTGGAAAGGATGACTATAGCTAGTCTAACATTAGGCAGAGGGAAACCAACAGATACAGCAACAAGATTATCAAAAAAGCCCATAAAAATTTAAAAATTACCATCTAACAGGGAAAAGTAACTCTAGCAGGTAGCCTTAAGAATATACACATGTGAAAAATAACCTTTACATATATGATCAATTAATATACGGTAAAGGAGCCATGGATATAAAATGGGGAATGACAGCCTCTTCAACAGCTGGTGTTGGCAAAACTGGACAGCTACATGCAAGAGACTGAAACTGGATTACTGTCTAATCCCATACACAAAAGTAAACTCAAATTGGATCAAAGACCTGAATGTAAGTCATGAAACCATAAAACTCTTAGAAGAAAACAGACAAAAGTCTTGGGAATATAAACATGAACAATTTTTCCTAAACACATCTCGGGCAAGGGAAAGAAAATAAAAAAAGAACAAATGGGACTACATCATGCTAAAAAGCTTCTGTACAGCAAAGCACACTATCAGCAGAACAAAAAGTTATCCTATATTATGGGAAAATATATTTGTAAATGACATATCCAAAAGGGGTTAACATCCAAAATATATAAAGAACTCACATGCCTCAACACCCAAGAAGAAAATAACCCCATTAAAAAGTTGGTGGAGGATATGAACAGACAATTCTCCAAAGAAGAAATTCAGATGGTCAACAGGCACATGAAAAGATGCTCCCCATCGCTAATTATCGGGGAAATGCAAATTAAAACCACAATGAGATATCACCTCACACCAGTTAGGATGGTCACCATCCAAAGGACAAACAACCACAAATGTTGGCGAGGATGTGGAGAAAGGAGTACCCTGCTACACTGCTGGTGGGGATGTAAATTAGTTCAACCATTGTGGAAAGCAGTGTGGAGGTTCCTCAAAAAACTAAAAATAGAAATACCATTTGAACCAGGAATTCCAGTCCTTAGAATTTATCCTAAGAATGCAGCAGCCCAGTTTGAAAAAGACATATGCACCCCTATGTTTATCACAGCACTATTTACAATAGCCAAAAAATGGAAGCAACCTAAGTGCCCATCAGTAGATGAATGGATAAAGAAGATGTGGTACATACACACAATGGAATATTATTCAGCTATAAGAAGAAAACAAATCCTACCATTTGCAACAACATGGATGGAGCTAGAGGGTATTATGCTCAGTGAAATAAGCCAGGCAGAGAAAGACACGTATCAAATGACTTCACTCATCTGTGGAGTATAAGAACAAAGAAAAAACTGAAGAAACAAAATAGCAGCAGACTTACAGAACCTAAGAATGGACTAACAGTTACTAAAGGAAAAGGGACTGGGGAGGATGGGTGGGAAGGGAGGGATAAGGGGGGAAAAGGGGCATTACAATTAGCACACATAAAGCAGCAGCGGGGGACACAGGAAAGGCAGTATTTATAGAGAAGACAAGTAATGATTCTATAGCATCTTATTACGCTGATGGACAGTGACTGTAGTGGGGTATGTGGGGGGAACTTGATAATAGGGGGTCTAGTAACCATAATGTTGTTCAAGTGATTGTACATTAACGATATCAAAATAAAAAAATGAAAAAAAAGAAGAATGCAGGGGCCCCAGTTTCAAAAAGACATATGCACCCGTATGTTTATCACAGCACTATTTACAATAGCCAAGAAATGGAAGCAACCTAAGTGTCTATCAGTAGATGAATGGATAAAGAAGATGTGACACATATACACAATGGAATATTATTCAGCCATAAGAATAAAACAAATCCTACCATTTCCAACAACATAGATGGAGCTACAGGGTATTATGTTCAATGAAATAAGCCAAGCAGAGAAAGACAAGTATGAAATGATTTCACTCATCTGTGGAGCATAAGAACAAAGCAAAAACTGAAGGAACAAATCAGCAGCAGACTCACAGAACCCAAGAATGGACTAACAGTTTCCAAAGGGAAAGAGGCTGCAGGTGGGTGGGGGGAAAGAAGGGAGAAGGGGAATAAGGGGAATTATGATTAGCACACATAATGTAGGGTGGGGCACTGGGAAGGCAGTATAGCACAGAGAAGACAAGTAGTGACTCTATAGCTTCCTACTATGCTGATGGACAGTGACTATGATGGGGTATGTGGTTGGGACTTGATAATGGGGAAAATCTAGTAACCACAATGTTGCTCATGTAATTGTACACTGATGATACCAAAAAAGAAAAAAAAGGAATAGTAAGCTTCAGTAATGTTTGCTCAATGAATGGCTGAAAGTATTTAAAATATCAGTAATGAGTTATATATAATGAACAATGTATGTATCACTTACTATATAGAATGATTTGAAATATATGTATATATAGACAAATGTACACATATATATGAACATGTCCATATACATATGTGTATAATATATACATACAAAGTCATCATAAGCAACAATGAAAAGATGATTGAAAATACTGTATTTTATGTATTGAATGAACTACAAGTTAAATTACGCTTGAGTATGGAAAGTAATTGTAATCAACAGGATATAAAAATATTTAATATAAATGTGAAGCAAGGTGATAAAGCAAATCTGAATTCAATTCCTAACTCCGCCATTTTCTGTGTGTAAACTACAGCAAGTCACTTGATCTATCCTGGTCTCTTTCTTCAACAATAGAATGTCCCTCAAGAAATTTCTTGCTTAAAGCAGAAATGAGACACCTAACGTTTTATGTATTTCTGCTTTTCCTTACGATATTTCGTGTTTCTCTCCTCTGTGAAAAGTGACTCTATGTCCACCTCACAGTTATTAGAATGCCCGAGGACAGATTCACAAACAACTAAGCCAGGTTAGTGGAGTTTGGTTAATATTGTATTTGCTTTAGACCTCTCTTAAATTCCAAGAAAAATGGGGTATAAAACTAATGCTTAAATCTAGGATATATTAAACCAAACTTACAGAATATTTGGACAGATAAAGCAATTTCATTTAAGAATAACAATTTAATTTTAATCTCTTATTTTTAATTATGCCCTTGATCTGTGTTTAGAATAGTATTGTAAATATATTCCAGTTAATCCCAAAGAATAATAACAGGAAAAATTACTTGTGGTTTCATTACAAAGAAATGACTATGTCTCCAAAGTATATTTTGTATATAAAGTTACCATAATATAAAAATAGAAAATAACTCCTATATCAGCACATCAATTACTCCGGATTTAATTCAAAACAAAAGAAGAAAAAAGAGAAAACAATGTGTCATATAAATCTTTCAGTATCCACACAGTAAGTCTGAATGAACAGTGTTGCTGCTTTTTCCACGTAGTATGGAGTATTTAGTAGTATTTTCTCTCTTTAATTCAGTAAAGGTAGGGAGAGAAGGTTTTCCTTAAATACAAAAGGAAAACATAAAATTAAGAAGAGAAAAAAAATAAAAAATCTATGAAATAACACAATGTTAAGAAGTAGCATTTAAGAGAAAATCAAAGGAAGGGAGAGCAGCTAAAAAGACTGAAAGAAAGATAAAGGGCAAAGGATTAAAAATTAAACAAAAAAGATTAAAGAAAGAAAGGCAAAAGCAATGCAGCAGGATTTAAGAAGCCAGTAAAATGACATGAAGTGATGACAAAGGAATAGCAAGTACGGAAGCTCAAAGTAATGAAGAGAGAGAGAAAAAAAATTAAAATAAAAGCAGTGGTAAATTGATTTTAAACAAAATATAGGAATGATCCAACGTTAACGGCTTTCAGGTTTTTCACCTTCTTGGCTGTTTCTGATAAAAAGTAAAAACAGTCTTATGTACAGGAGACTGAGGCAGTTTTTCAGATGCACAGGATACAGCATGGGTCAGCAAGAAGTGCACTGTCTCTGCAGGCTTTGTGATGTTGTATACAAGTGACTTTCCTTTCATTATTTTTTAAATATTTTTATCTTATTTATTTTTATTTTGGTATCATTAACATACAATTACATGAGCAACACTGTGGTTACTAGATTTCCCCCATTATCAAGTCCCCACTACATACCCCATTACAGTCACGGTCCATCAGTATAGTAAGATGCTATAGAATCACTACTTGTCTTCTTTGTGCTATACTGCTTTTCCCATGTCCCCCCGCTACATTATGTGTGCACTAATCGTAATGATCCATTCCCCCTTATCCCTCTCTTCCCACCCATCCTCCCCAGTCCCTTTCCCTTTGGTAACTGTTAGTCCATCTTGGGTTCTGTGAGTCTGCTGCTGTTTTGTTCCTTCAGATTTTCCTTTGTTTTTATACTCCACAGATGGAAATTACTAATACTTAATAGGTAAGGGTGAGGGATGTTACATGTCCTGCAACTTCCTGTGGGGCACTCTTTTAGGTTATAAATATATTTATAATAATTTAAACATCCTTTACATCAGGGACCATAGATGCTCAGTAAATGTGTACTGAATGAATAAATGAAGTATAATGCAAATAAAACATCATCATTCCAACATAGTGCACAGTTCTCCACTTATGTATATTTGTATGAAGGTGTAGAAATGCTTTCACTATACAAAAAGTAATGTATCCTGGTGTGACTACTTTAAGTTTATACAGCACCTCTTTAAAATACAACCTCTCCTGTAAATGTTAGGGTCAATGCAACTTTAAATAGTAATGTAGCAGTAAATAATAAAATCATAAAAACTCTACAATGAGTTTTTATTTGTGTAAACAATGTTAAGTGAAATACAAATCACCACTGACTGTCATATACACTGCTCTAGAAAAGGATCTAAATTATTTCTAAAACATAAAAGTAAGTACGTGTACAGCAACTGTGGAAGACAGTTTAGCAGTTTATTACAAAGCTAAACGTAGTCTTAACATACAACCCAGAAATTATGGTCTAGGTATTTTCCCAAGTGACTTGAAAACATGTCCACACAAAAATCTGCACAAGAATGTTTACAAATGCCTTATAACTGTCAAAATTTGGAATCAACCACTATGCCCACCAATCAATAAGTGGATAAACAAACTATGATAGATCCATACAAGGGAATGTTATTCAACAATATGATAGATCCATACAAGGCAAAACTATTTAACAATAAAAAGAAATGAGCTGTCATATCAAGCCATGAAAAGACATGTAAGAACCTTAAATTCATATTAAGCCAAAGTAGTCTGAAATGCTATATACTGTACAGTTTCAATTACACTGACACTCTATAAAAGGCAAGATTACAGCAATAATAAAAGATCAGTTGTCAGTGGTTTGAAGGGGAGGGAGAGAGAGAAAAACAGGTGGAACACGGCATTTTTAGAGCAGTGAAATCACTCTGTATGTAGCATAAAGTTTGAAACATAATGCTACATATTTTTTTTAATTTTTTATTAAGGTATTATTGATATACACTCTTATGAAAGTTTCATATGAAAAAACAATGTGGTTACTACATTTACCCATATTATCAAGTCCCCACACATATCCCAATGCAGTCACTGTCCTTTAGTGTAGTAAGATTCCACAGATCCACTGTTTCACTTCTCTGTGCTGCACTGCCTTCCCTGACACCCACCACACCATGTGTACTAAACATAATACCCCTCAATCCCCATCTCCCTTCCTCCGCACCCACCATGTCCAACCCCTCCTCTTTGGTAACCACTAGTTCCTTCTTGGAGTCTCTAAGTTTGCTGTTATATTGTTCCTTCAGTTTTGCTTCATTGTTACACACCACAAATGAGGGAAAATATTTGGCACTTGTCTTTCTCCACCTGGCTTATTTCACTGAGCATAATATCCTCCAGCTCCATCCATGTTGTTGCAAATGGCTGTTTCCTTCTTATGGCTGAATAGTATTCCATTGTGTATATTTACCACCTCTTCTTTATCCATTCATCTACTTATGGACACTTAGGCTGCTTCTATTTCTTGGCTATTGAAAATAGTGCTGCAATAAACATAGGGGTGCATATGTCTTTTTGAATCTGAGAAGTTGTATTTTTTGGGTAAATTCCAAGAGGGGATTCCCGGGTCAAATGGTATTTCTATTTTTAGTTTTTTGAGGAACCTCCATAGTGCTTTCCACAATGGTTGAACAAGATTACATTCACACCAGCAGTGTAGGAGAGTTCCCTTTTCTCCACATCCTCGCCAGCATTTGTTGTTCTTAGTCTTTTTGATGCTGGCCATCCTTACAGGTGTGAGGTGATATCTCACTGTGGTTTTAATTTGCATTTCCCTGATGATTAGTGATGTGGAGCATCTTTTCATGTGTCTGTCGGCCATCTGAATTTCTTCTTTGGAGAACTGTCTCTTCATATCCTCTGCCCATTTTCTAATTGGGTTATTTGCTCTTTTGGGTGTTGAGCTGTATAAGTTCTTTATATATTTTAGATGTTAACCCCTTGTCAGATATGTCATTTACAAATATATTCTCCCATACTGTAGGATGCCTTTTTGTTCTGCTGATGGGTGTCCTATGCTGTACAAAAACTTTTTAAAATGACGTAGCCCTATGAGTTCATTTCTGCTTTTGTTTCCCTTGCTCGAGGAGATGTGTTCAGGAAGAAGTTGCTTATTTATATTCAGGAGATTTTTGCCTACGTTGCCATCTAAGAGTTTTATGGTTTCAGGTCTTTGATCCATTTCAAGTTTACTTTTGTGTATGGGGTTAAACAATAATCCATTTTCATGCTCTTGCATGGAGCTATCCAGTTTTGCCAACACCAGCCATTGAAAAGGCTGTCATTTCCCCACTGTATGTCCATGGCGCCTTTATCATATATTAATTGACCATATATGCTTGGGTTTACATCAGGGCTCTCTAGTCTGTTCCATTGGTCTATGGGTCTGTTCTTCTGCCAGTACCAAATTGTCTTGATTACTATGGCTTTGTAGCACAGCTTGTAGTTGGGGAGCATAATTCCCCTAGCTTTATTCTTCCATCTGAGGATTGCTTTGGCTATTCAGGGTCTTTTGTGGTTCCATATGAATTTTAGAATGATTTTCTCTAGTTCGTTGAAGAATGCTGTTGGTATTTTGATAGGAATTGCATTGAATCTGTAGATTGCTTTAGGCAGGATGGCCATTTTGATGATATTAATTCTTCCTATCCATGAGCACAGATATGTGTTTCCATTTATTGGTATCTTCTTTAATTTCTCTCATGAGTGTCTTGTAGTTTTCAGAGTATAGGTCTTTCACTTCCTTGGTTAGGTTTATTCCTAGGTATTTTATTCTTTTTGATGCAACTGTGAATGGAATTGTTTTCCTGAGTTCTCTCTCTGCTAGTTCATTGTTAGTGTACAGGAATGCCACAGATTTCTGCATATTGATTTTGTATCCTGCAACTTTGCTGAAATCAGATACTAGATCTAGTAGTTTGGAGTGGATTCTTTAGGGTTTTTCATGTACAATATCATGTCATCTGCAAACAGGGACAGTTGAACTTCTTTCTTGCCAATATGGATGCCTTTTATTTCTTTGTGTTGTGTGATTGCCGTGGCTAGGACCTCCAGTACTATGTTGAGTAGAGGTGGTAAGAGTGAGTGAGCATCCTTGTCTTGTTCCCGATCTTAAAGGAAAAGCTTTCAGCTTCTCGCTGTTAAGTATAATGTTGGCTGTGGGTTTGTCATATATGACCTTTATTATGTTGAGGTACTTGCCCTCTATACCCATTTTGTTGAGAGTTTTTATCATGAATAGATGTTGAATTTTGTTGAATGCTTTTTCAGCATCTATGGAGATGATCATGTGGTTTTTGTCCTTCTTTTTGTTGATGTGGTGGATGATGTTGATGGATTTTTTAATGTTGTACCATCCTTACATCCCTGGAATAAATCCTACTTGATCATGATGGATGATCTTTTTGATGTTTTTTTGAATTTGGTTTGCTAATATTTTGTTGAGTATTTTTGCATCTATGTTCATCAGGGATATTGGTCTGTAATTTTCTTTTTTTGTGGTGTCTTTGCCTGGTATTGGTATTAAGTGATGCTGTCCTCATTGAATGAGTTTCGAACTATTCCCTCTTCTTCTACTCTTTGGAAAACTTTAAGGAGGATGGGTATTAGGTCTTCACTAAATGTTTGATAAAATTCAGCGGTGAAGCCATCTGGTCCAGGTGTTTTGCTCTTAGGTTGGTTTTTGATTACCATTTCAATTTCTTTGCTGGTAATTGGTCTATTCAGATTTTCTGTTTCTTCCTTGGAAGGTTGTATTTTTCTAGAAAGTTATCCATTTCTTCTAGGTTATAAAGTTTCTTACCATATAATTTTTCACAGTATTCTCTCAAAATTCTTTGTATTTCTGTGGTGTCCATAGTGATTTTCCTTTCTCATTTCTGATTCTGTTTATGTGAGTAGACTCTCTTTTTTCTTGATAAGTCTGCCTAGGGGCTTATCTATTTTGTTTATTTTCTCAAAGAACCAGCTTTTGCTTTCATTGATTGCTGGAGTCCAGCTCCAGCAGGTCCAGGAGTTCCCAAAGGATGAACAACATCAGTGAAATTGATGACTGAGGAGACAGACACTAGCAGAGTTGCTAAGCTGGCCTGGCCTTTAATATCAAGCAGCAATCTGCTTATATATTCTTTGATTATATAAGGTAAAGTATGGATATCGATCATCAAGCTGACACATAGCATAGTTACACAAGATTGGAAAATGAGAATAAATCATGTGGTATGCTCTACCAGACACCTTGTTTCTGAATAAGCCTTGTTCCTAGCTACTGCGGTCAGAAAGTTTTACAATGGTTAGGTAGGTGCCAAACTTTTGGTTTCGGAATAGAAGACTATCTAAAGTTCACTATTTTATTGTCTCTGTGGAGAGCCTTCATTCTTTATAGTTAAAACTCTATTCTTCACCTCCAGCAGGGTAGAAAGATGCCTTTCCAAAATGACATGATGACCTTTTGGCAGGCAGGGATAGGTTTAAAGGAGTGTGCCTCGGAACTATTTATAGTAAAAGTTATAATGGAGACCCTCCTGATTTGGAGCCAGGTAATGTCCTGTTCTCATTTGTTCTATAGTTTGCCAAGTTGTTCTTCTGGCAGGCTAGCCAGAGGGAACCATCTGTTCTTTGAACCCACCTGTCTCCACATTCATCAAATATGCCATCTGGAGGCCACTTAGGGGTGGGGGAAGTGACCTCAACTCAGGCAAATTTCCCATATATTTTTCCTCCATAAGCTTGAGTTCAATGCCCATGGGGCTTTATTCTTCCCCCATAAGGGGCAGTCACAGGGGCAGTGGTGGTCTTTTTCCAATTTCTTTTGGGGCCAGTGCCTAAATTTTTCAGGGAGAGTTGGACATGGCCTTTCCCCCAAGGGGCAACTTGAATTGAAACCAAAGTGAGCAGGTTTATCAAGAGGCAAAAATTGAGTAGGAGGGATATTGGAGTTGCTCCTCTGGGAAGGCCACTGTGCAGTTCCTTCTATCCAACTGCCCAGACTGTGTCATCAGGCTGGCGGTTTGACTGGCTCCCAAAAATTGATTCTTTCTATTGTTTTATTCTTCTCGATTTTATTTATTTCTGCTCTAATCTTTGTTCTGCATATCCTTCTACTGACTTTGGGCCTTATTTGTTCTTCTTTTTCTAGTTTCGTTAATTGTGAGTATAGGCGGCTCATATGGGATTGTTCTTCTTTCCTGAGGTAGGCCTGTATTGCAATATACTTTTCTCTTAGCATGGCCTTTGCTGTGTCCCACAGATTTTGCGGTGCTGAATTATTGTTGTCATTTGTCTCCATATATTGGTTGATCTCTGTTTTTATTTGGTCATTGATCCATTGGTTATTTAGGAGCATGGTGTGAAGCCTCCATGTGTTTCTGGGATTTTTCATTTTCTTTGCGTAATTTATTTCTAATTTCATACCTTTGTAGTCTGAGAAACTGGTTGGAACAACTTCAGGCTTTTTGAATTTACCGAGGCTCTTTTTGTGGCCTAGGATATGATCTATTCTTGAAAATGTTCCATGTGCACTGGAGAAGAATGTGTATTTTGCTGCTTTTGGGTGTAGAGTTCTGTAGATGTCTGTTAGGTCCATCTGCTCTAATGTGTTGTCCAGTGCCTCTGTCTCCTTACTTATTTTCTGTCTGGTTGATCTGTTCTTCAAAGTGAGTGGAGTGTTGAAGTCTCCTAGAAAGAATGCATTGCATTCTATTTCCCCTTTTCATTCTGTTAGTATTTGTTTCACATATGTAGGTGCTCCTGTGTTGGGCACATAGATATTTATAATGGTTATATGTTCTTGTTGGATTGACCACTTTATCATTATGTAATGTCCTTAATTTTCTCTTGTGACTTTCTTTCTTTTGAAGTCTATTTTGTCTGACACAAGTACTGCAGCTCCTGCTTTTTTCTCACTATTAATAGCATGAAATATCTTTTTCCATCCCTTCACTTTTAGTCTGTGTATGTTGTTGGGTTTAAAGTTAGTCTCTTGTAGGCAGCATATAGATGGATCTTGCTTTTTTATCCATTCAGTGACTCTATGTTTTTTGATTGGTGCATTCCGTCCATTTACATTTAGGGTGATTATCGTTAGGTTTGTACTTATTGCCATTGCAGGCTTTACATTTGTGGTTACCAAAGGTTCAACGTTAACTTCCTTACTATCTAAGAGTCTAACTTAACTCACTCAATATGCTATTACAAACACAATCTAAAGGCTGTTTTTTCTTATTTTCTCCTCCTTTTTCTTCCTCCTCCATTCTTTATATATTAGGTATCATATTCTGTACTCTTTGTCTATCCCTTGATTGACTAGGGATAGTTAATTTAATTTTACATTTTCTCAGTAATTAGCTGTTCTACTTTCTTTACTGTGGTTTTATTACCGCTGGTGACAGTTATTAAACCATAGGAACACTTCCATCTATAGCAGTCCCTCCAAAATACACTGTAGAGATGGTTTGTGGGAGGTAAATTCTCTCAGCTTTTGCTTATCTGGAAATTGTTTAATCCCTCCTTCAAATTTAAATGGTAATCTTGCCGGATAAAGTAATCTTGGTTTGAGGCCCTTCTTCTTCATTGCATTAAATACACCATGCCACTCATTTCTGGCCTGTGAGGTTTCTGCTGAGAAGTCTGATGATAGCCTGATGGGTTTTCCTTTGTATGTGATCTTATTTCTCTCTCTGGCTGCTTTTAATAGTCTCTCCTTATCCTTGATCTTTGCCATTTTACTTACAATATGTCTTGGTGTTGTCTTCATTGGGCCCCGTGTTGGGAGATCTGTGCATCTCCATGGCCTGAGAGGCTATCTTCTTCCCCAGATTGGCGAAATTTTCAGCAATTACCTCCTCAAAGACACTTTCTATCCCTTTTTCTATCTTTTTCTTCTGGTACCCCTATAATGTGAATATTGTTCCGTTTGTATTGTTCACACAGTTCTCTCAATATTCTTTCATTCTTAGAGATCCTTTTTTCTCTCTGTGCCTCAGCTTCTTTCTATTCCTCTTCTCTAGTTTCTATTTCATTTATCATACCCTCCACCATATCTAATCTGCTTTTAATACCCTCAATTGTGCTCTTCAATGATTGGATCTCTGACCCGAATTCATTTCTGACTTCTTGAATATCTTACCATACCTCCATGAGCATGTTAATAGTTTTTATTTTGAACTGCTTTTCAGGAAGATTCATGAGGTCGATGTCACTTAAATCTTTCTCTGGAGTTGTATTAATAATTATACTTTGAACCAGGTTCCTGTGGCATTTCAAATTTGTATATGGCACCCTCTAGTGCCCAGAAGCTCTACTCTCTGGAGATCCTCAGCCCCTGAAGCAATGTCGGGGGTTGCAGGGGAGTGGTATTGGTGCCTACAGGGAGAAAAAGCTGTTTCCTGCTTCCCAACTGCTATGCCTGACTCCACTGCCTGAACCAGTGGGCCGAGCAAACAGGTATAAGCCTCTATGCTTTGCGTGTATAGTTGCTGTAGACAGATCTTCCCTCTGGCTGGCCTAATGCCAAGGTAGGGTTTGACGGTTTGTGAGCCAGGTGGGGCTGGCTGGGAGAAAGGTGCAGTAGGCTGTGTATCATGGAGGGGGTCCTTGTAGCTGTGTAGCCAGTCAGGGAGCTGGAGTACCTGGAGATTGTGAAAGCTCCCAATCTGCTGGGCAGAGTGCACCCATACAATTTTGTCTACCTGTCCTTTCTCCTAAGCAGTAAGCTCTGTGGAATCCTTTCCCCTTTAGCAGCCCTCTTGCTAAGGACTTCCTTGTTAGAAGGTCTCTCAGACTGCCAGCCTTTCTTTTGTCCCAGAGCAGCCAGATATGGATCCCTCCTTTCCACAAGCAGCTGGATTCTCAGTCTCTCCAGGAATTTTACCTGTCTTAGCTTTCCAATCCCCTACTCACGAGAGTACTATGCAAGCACCAAGAAATGTAGGTTTGTGCTCCCAGAGCAAATCTCCAGAGTTAGGTATTCAGCAGTCCCAGGCTTTCACTCCCTCCCTAGCCCATTTCTCTTCCTCCCATCTGTGAGCTGGGGTGGGGGTAGGGCTTGGGTCATGCCAGCCACAGCTTTGGTATGTTACCCTGTTCTGTGAGGTCTGCTCTTTTCTCCAGGTGTATGCAGTCTGGAGCAGTCCTCTTTCCTGTTGCTCTTTCAGGAGTAGTTGTGTTAATTATATTTTTGTATTATATGCGGCTTTATGAGGAAGCCTCTGTCTCACTTCTCACACTGCCATCTTTAATCCTAGATCAACACTGTATATTTGTCAAAACCCACAGAATTGTACCACACAAAATATGAACACTAATGTGAACTCTTGAATTTATTTAACTATAATACATCAATTTTGGTTCATCAACTGTAGCAAAAATAACACACTAACTCAAAATGTCAATAACAGAAGAAACTTGGAGGGGTGTAATATGGGAACTGTGTGTACTTACTACTCATTTTTTCTGTAAACTTGAAACTTCTCTAAAAAAAGTCTACTAGTTATAAAATGTTAATTTATCATGTTATATGTTCATAATCTGTCTGTGGAAAAGTGTTATGGGTGGAATGATACCCTATGCTCTCTAAGCATTTGTGCTTAAGTGTCTGGCTGCATATGTGCCTCTAGTGAAAGCTCAATTTTTATCCCCATCCTCACCGCAAATCACCCTCTAGGGAGGTGGGGAACTAATAAGTATACATGAACTTAAATACTTTTATTGGGCCACGAAGCATGTTCTCTCTTGGGATTTTTTATTATTATAATTCCCGAGTGCTTCCTTATCTCCTTCCATGTGTATCCAGGTAATTCATACATCTCTTTCAAAAATGAAATGTGAACTTCCAGTTCAAAACCGACTGGACCACATGTATTTACTTCTTCTAACTCCATAAACCATATAGAAATGACAGCTAAACACTGGTCAATAATGGAATAAGTGTATAAAGATAGAAACAACAACAGAGAAGACAAAAGAAACAAAATTTTGGAATGTGGAAAGCTAACATATGAATTATAGTTGAAAAAGCTGAATCCTGGGACAACACTGGGGGCAAGCCAAGAAGCTATCTGATACATAACGCAGAAGCCCCAAATTCTGTAGCACTAGGTACCTCTGGAATAAGACCGAAGACATTTGAGAAGAATTAGACTCCTTTCCCTCCCCTATTCCATTCAACCAGACAACACCCTTCCCTCATCCCAAACAGAAACTCATTTTACTATCTGACACCAATTCTTCTTATACTGAATTTCCTTACAATTTCTCCTATTGAATGCATTTATTTTACTTTTTTTTTTGGAAGAAGGATAGCAATGGTTAGTAAGAGACAGAGAAAAGGAAGAAGGTAGGGAGGGAGGTAAAGAAGAAAGGAAGGATGGATAGGGGGAATCAATAAGACATAAATACATTAAGAACTGGGAGCAGACATAACTTAGTACTACTCAGTGATGAGAGAAACAGTAGTAGGAGATGGCACTCACCATGTAAGTTATAAACATACTAACACTTCCCTTGGGTCCTCACAGTCCTACAAGGAATAATGGGATACATCAAATGAGTGCATATGCCTTCCTTTTTCCTCCTGAACTATCTTAACTAACCCAAAATAAAAAGTCCTCAATAAATATATTAATAAACATGTATTCATCTGTATGAAATTATCTGTAAAGAATCAGTACAGCCAAGAAAAGAACAACACTAAAAGCAATAAATTATGGAATTATATTGAGCCACAAGTGGAATAAAGAAAAAAGAATGTCTTTAACCATTATTGGAACCACCTGCTATTTAATATGCTCTAAAGAATTAAAGGAATAAAAGTAAAATAGTCAAAAGCAATTCTACTCTCTTCAAGAAGAAAATTACCAAATTTTTGGGTCCATAATCATCCTCCAAATAATCACAAAGGTATAAACTATATTTTAATGTTTTCTTCATTTTTATAGATCACAAGCTCACCCAGGATAAGATAATCACTAGTTATTTAACATAATTTAGAAAAATGTTCTCATATTATCACTGACTTAGTTAGAGAAAGAAAGTCTGTACACAAGCCTTTCACCAACTCTATTAAAGAATACTGTTCCCACACATTTATTCTAGGGATGCAAGGATGGCACAATATTCATAAATCAATAAATACCACACACCACATTAAAAGCATAAAAACCACATGATCATCTCAATAGATGCTGAGAAAGTATTTGACAAAATTTAACATCCATACATGATAAAACTCTCAATGAAATAGGTATAGAATGTATGTATGTCAACATAATAAAGGCCATATATGACAAACCCACAACCAACATCATACTTAATAGCAAAAAGCTGAAAGAGCTTCTCCTTTAAGATCAGGAACAAGACAAGGATGTCCCACTCTCACCACATTATTCAACATAAAACTGTAGGTCCTAGCCATGTCAATCAGACAAAACAAAGAGATAAAGGCATCCAAATTGGTAAGGAAGAAGTTAAACTGTCACTATTTGCAGATGACATGAGATTATACATAGAAAACCTTAAAGAATCCACCAAAAAAATATTAGAACTAAGGATTGAATTCAGAAAGGATACAAAAATAATACACAAAAACCTGTTTCATTGCTATATACCAACAACGAACTAGCAGAAGAGAAATCAGGAAAACAACTCCACTTACAATTGTATCAAAAGAATAAAATACCTAGGAATAAACCTGACCAAGGAGGTGAAAGACCTTTACTCTGAAATGTATAAGACAGACATGAGAGAAATTAAAGAAGACACCAATAAATGGAAATCTATCCCTTGCTCAGAGATACAAGAATTAATATTGTCAAAATGTACATCCTCCCCAAAGCAATTTACAGATTCAATGCAATCTCTTATCAAAATACCAACAGCAAACTAGAACAAGCAGTTCTAAAATTCATATATTCACAAAAGACCCTGAATAGCCATAGCACTTCTGAGAAAGAAGAACAATGCTGGAGGGATTACGCTCCCTAACGTCAAGCTCTACTACAAAGCCACAGTAATCAAAACGATTTGGTGCTGGCACAAGAACAGACCCATAGATCAATGAAACAGAATAGAGAGCACAGATATAAACCTACACATATACAGCCAATTAATATAAGATAAAGGAGCCATGGATATACAATGGGGAAATGACAGCCTCCTCAACAACTTGGTGTTGGCAAAACTGGACAGATACAAGTAGGAGGATGAAACTGGATTATTGTCTAACTCCATACACAAAAGTAAACTTGAAATGGATTAAAGACCTGAATTTAAGATGTGAAACCATAAAACTCTTAGAAGAAAACACAAGCAAAAACTTCTTGAAACTAAGTATGAGCAATATTTTCCTGGAAACATCTCCTTGGGCAAGAGAAACAAAATAAAAAATGAACAAGTAGGACTATATCAAACTAAAAAGCTTCTGTACAGCAAAGGACACTGTCAGCAGAAAGAAAAGGCATCCTACAGTATGGAAGAATATATTTGTAAATAACTCATCTTATAAGGAGTTAACATCCAAAATATATAAAGAACTCATATGCCTTAGCACTCAAAAAAACAAGTAACCTGATTAAAATATGGGCGGAAGACCTGAACAGACATTTCTCCAAGGAAGAAATATAAATGGCCAACAGGCACATGATAAAAGATGGTCCACATCACTAATCATCAGGGAAATGCAAATCAAACCCACAATGAGATACCACCTCACACCAATTAGCATGACCATTATCCAAAAGACAAGAAATAAAATGCTGGCGAAGATGTGGAGAAAAGGGAATCCTCCTACACTGTTGGTAGGAATGTAAATTGGTGCAACAAATATGGAAAGCAGTATGGAGCTTCCTCAAAAAACTAAAAATAGAAATATCATTTGATCCAGTAATTAAACTTCAAGGAATTTCCCAACACAAACAAAATCCCTCATTTGAAGATATATGCACCCCTATGTTTATCATCACACTATTTGCAATAGCCAAGATATGGAAGCAATCTAAGTGTCCATCAGTAGATGAATGGATAAAGAAGAAGTGGTACATATACACAATGAAATATTATTTGGACATGAAAAGGAAATAAATCAAGCCATTTGAGACAACATGGATGTACTTAAAAGGTATTATGCTAAGTAAAATAAACCAGGTAGAGAAATACAAATACCATATAATTTCACTTATATGGGGAATCTAAAAACAAAGCAAAAGAAAACCAACAAAATATTCTTTTGGATAATGGTCATGCTAATTGGTGTGAGGTGGTATCTCATTGTGGGTTGATTTGCATTTCCCTGATGATTAGACTCATAGACACTGAAATGTGACTAGTGGTTACCAAGGGGGAGGGGTTAGGGTTGTGGGTGAAGACAGTGAAGGGGAAAAAGGGGCATGATAATTAACAATCATAATAAAAGTTGGTCATGGGGATGGTAGTACAGCATGGGGCATAAAGTCGATGATTCTGTAACATCTTTCAATGCTAACAGATAGTAACTGCACTAGAGGGGGTGAGGATTTAATAATATGGGTAACTGTTGAAACACTGTGTTGTACATCTGAAACCAATATAAGGTTGTATATCAATGATATGTCAATAAAAAGTCATCAAAAAAAAAAGAAAAATACTTTTCCCATAAAGAGAGATGGGAAATAGGAGATATATAATTATGGGATTTATTTTTCTACATGTAATGTAAAAGGGTTACTGGTTAAATGTGTACATCATTGTAATGAAGCTTCCATTTTAATGTTAGAATCAGCTTGATAACCATATTTAAGTCAGAGAATAATAATAAAAGGCTACTGACATTCTGTAACAGGATGAAAAATATTTATCAGAAGTTTGAGATATAGCCTTCTATAGAAATGGCAAAAATACTAGTTTAAATAGTTGTTTTATATGACAGAAAAGCAATTATCTTATGATTTTGGTATATAGTAATCATAAGACAAAGTTATCATGAAATAGTGTTAACTGAGTATAGGCTTATGATATGGCAGTTGGAAGGTGTAACATATGAAAAGAATTTAAGCACTTTTTTTTTTTGAATTCTGATTTTCTGGGTGGTTCCCCTTGTCATATAATGAACTATTACATTTCATTTCTGATTAACTAAGGAGATTAAAGAATTCAACTGTAGCTCATGGATTACTCTGAAAGCTACTCAATTTAAGTATTACAGCTAGTCTCTTGTTTTTCATTGTCTAACACATGAGTTTATGAATAAACAAATAAGTTCATATATTTCAAATAGTAGACCATTCAAGTGTCCCCAATTCTTTCATTCATTCAACAGATATTTACACATCTACAAAGGGTCAGGCCCTATACTAAGTAATAGCTCAAATAAGACTTACACATTCTTTGCCCCGGTGAAATTTTCAGATTAGTATGAAAACAAGCATTCAACAAATATATTTGCTACAAATAAGTAGGTGAAATGAGCTGTGGAGGAGAACAAGAAACTAAAGGAGTGGGAGTTACTTTACATAGAGAGGTGAGCAAAAGCTACCAAAGAAGGCATCATTTGAACTGAGACCTAAAGGATAAGAAGGATCAGCCCAGGCATGGACAGGAGCATTCCAAACAGTGGAAACAGCAAGTGCAAATGACCTGAGGCAGTGAGGGTTTCAAGGACTGACAGAAAGCCAGCACTGTCAGGCAGAGTGAGCAAGTGAGATGGTGGCAACAGATGGAGGTAGGAAAGCCAGGGAGGAGCCATTATAGAGAACTGTTCAAAGCCAAGGTAGAAGCTTATATTTTATTCCAAGTATATGTAAAAGCTGTAACACTGAGGAGTGACATGATCCAATTTACAGTTTTAGTAGAACACCATGACTGTGCTCTGTACAAAATAAACTTCTGGTGGGGATTCTTAGCTGTTTGGGATGCCATGAGACCTTCTGTCAGTCTAACAATGCCTATGAATCACTTCTTGGAATAATATTTTTAAGTACATTAAATAAAATACATAGAATTACAAAAGAAACTAATTACACTGACATCCATTTCTATCAGGAATCCCAGGAGACAAAGGATCCAAGGTTGAGAGTGCCTGCTAATAAACATGAGTGAAGATCCTCAAGAGTTAGAAGGCTGTTGAAGTGGATATGGAGAGGTCAAGATGACATCAAGAAAACTTGGGGTTTCTGGGTTCTTTGCTTATTAGTGATGCCCAAATTTCAGAGCATGGATAAAATGTGTATGTTCCTTATAGTCATCAAACTTATCTGAACTATCATTTGTTTTTTCTAAAGAACATTTTTTTTTTTTGTCATAGGGGACCCAGTTTAAATTAGACAATTTTTCTAATACGAATTGTTCTATGGGCAATCTGTCATTCTGTAAGCAGTGATAGATTACAATGATAAGCAAGGATAACCAGAGCTAGTATTTATTAGCACTTGCTATGTTCCAGGCACTAAGCAAACTACTTCATATTGCAATTCTGGTTTAATTTCCATAACAAGCCTCTGAGTTAGGCTTTATTTTGGTCCCCTTTTTACAAGTGAGGAAATGAAAGCTCAGAAATATTGAGTAATTTGCCCAATATCACACAGCCAGTAACTGCCAGTACTGAGAATGGAACCCTGAACTAAATCTAGAGCCAAGTGTTCCTGAGCCTCCACTAAGTGCTCAATAATTGGGTTGGCAATAATCAGAACTCAAAACAAGTATAAATCAAGGCCCAGATTTTAAGGGGCCAACAAAACAGTTTTAAAGGATAACAAATATATATACAACATTAGTGGAATGTGGGAGACCATAAAAATATGTGCTTACTTTTGTGTTGCAAACATTAAACATTCAGAAAGAGGAGAACACTTAATTTTGTGGGAAATGCTTTAAGTATAAAACTTGAACTTTTTCTTTAAAAACTAGGTAAACTTTAGATAAGTTTAAAGTGAAAGAAGCGTATTTTGATAATGAATGCAATGAATACTAACAAAGTATTAGGGTACAGTCAACAGATAAACTTAACAGCAGACATTCTAGATTTCTAGCCCCTGAGCTGTGAGATTTTAGAATGCTACTTAACTCTCATTACTCAATATTCTCACTGATAAAATCAGTTTAACATCTACTTATGAAATCATATGCATGTATGCTGCAAACCAAAAAGCAGCTTCCTTCACAGTTGTCCATATATATTAAACAGCATGGGAATGGCTTATTTTAACTTTGCCAAAAGTCATGGACCTCATATAATGTTTTTATTTGTTTCTCTTTTGCCATAGAGCTCCAGAGAAGCATTTTGTGCTTTGTGATTATTTGTGGCATGTTTCATTTGGAACTTCTGATATCTATACATCTATGAAATGCTAATGGCAGACCCAATCCTAAGCACTCGTTTCCACTCATTCTCTTCTTGGAATCCAGTTCTATCAAACCAGCTTTTGAGTGATGATGATAATGGCTAATAATGACTTAATGTGTTATTCCCTCCATAAAGCATTTTTGTTTAATAATAACCCCCAATGTCCCATACTAAAAATTGGAAAATAAAATAATTTCAGGTCTTATGGAAATAATGAGGTAGAAAGCTGAAATTCTGGGACAGAAAGGCCTTTGGGTCTTCCTTAAGCCACACTACTAAGAAGTTGTTGGCATTTTGAGGAAACCACACTAATCAGTCCAATATTAAAACAAGAAAGAAATATCATTTAAGAACCTTAAGATGTTGCTGTCAGATAACCATTTCAGAGGTGGGCATTTTAAGACTAAAAAAGAAGGGTTTGATCTTTTAAGGTTTCTTAATAAAGGAATCTAAAATTAAAATGGCAAAATAAATGAACAAATGGGACTATACCAAACTAAAAACTTCTGTACAACAAAGGACACCATCAGTAGAACAAAAAGGCATCCTACAGTAGGGAAGAATATATTCATAAATGACATATCCGATAAGGGATTGACATCCAAATTATATAAAGAACTCATGCACCTCAACAAACAGAAAGCAAATAAGCCAATGAAAAAATGGGCAGAGGAGCTGAACAGACACTTCTCCAAAGAAGAAATTCAGATGGCCAACAGGCACATGAAAAGATGCTCCACATCACTAGTCATCAGAGAAATGCAAATTAAAACCACAATGAGATATCACCTCACGCCAGTTAGGACGGCTGCCATCCAAAAGACAAACAACAACAAATTTTGACGAGGATGTGGAGAAAGGGGGACCCTCCTACACTGCTGGTGGGAATGTAAATTAGTTCAACCATTGTGGAAAGCAGTATGGAGGTTCCTCAAAAAACTCAAAATAGAAATACCATTTGACCCAGGAATTCCACTCCTAGGAATTTACCCTAAGAATGCAGCAGCCCAGTTTGAAAAAGACATATGCACCCTATGTTTATAGCAGCACTATTTACTATAGCCAAGAAATGGAAGCAACCTAAGTGTCCATCAGTAGATGAATTAATAAAGATGTGGTATATATACACAATTGAATATTATTCAGCCATAAGAAGAAAACAAATCCTACCATTTGCAACAACATTGGTGGAGCTACAGGGTATTATGTTCAGTGAAATAAGGCAGGCAGAGAAAGACGAGTATAAATGATTTCACTCATCTGTGGAGTAAAAGAACAAAGAAAAAACTGAAGGAACAAAACAGCAGCAGACTCACAGAACCCAAGAATGGACTAACAGTTACCAAAGGGAAAAGGACTGGGGAAGATGGGTGGGAAGGGAGGGATAAGGGGGAAAAAGGGCTATTACAATTAGCACACATAATGTAGTGGGGGTGGGAGTGGGGTGGGGGGATACGGGAAGGCAGTATAACACAGAGAAGACAAGTAGTGATTCTATAACATCCTACTACGCTGATGGACAGTGACTGCAATGGGGTATGTGGTGGGGACTTGATAATAGGGGGAGTCTAGTAACCATAATGTTGCTCATGTAATTGTATATTAATAATAGCAAAATAAAAATAAATTTTAAAAAATGGCAAAATAGCAACATCTGTTAAATCTGAATGGTGGGCACATACATAGATTCTGCTAAGTTAGTTTCTGTCCATTTTTGTATGCTTTAAACATTTGCTAGCCAACAGTAATAAATCCTAGAGTAAAAATAAAGAAGTTCTAATTAAAATAAACACAGAAGTGTGTTCAACAGCTAATTCCAATTTTAATGTTTGTCTTGTTTTGTACCACACTAATCTTCTGGCAATTGAGTATGACAGCTTGCATAAAACACATCTGGGTGCAACAAAACACTCTCCCCCAAATTCCTATGAATTCAAGACTAGGTCAAGATAAGGCTTTGGGGGCTTTCCTAAAACCAATAATTATAACAGAGCATCATTAATTAGCTATTTTTTAAATCTAAGATATAACCTTTGAAACTATGTTGATATACTTTGCCAAAACCGATATAATACAAAGCACACATGTATCATGTAAACTAAACATGTCAAGAAACTTAATAATACGAATTGATATTTACCCTGCAACTTACAGTTTTCAAAGTACTTTGAGCTACATTATTTCAGTTAACAGTAGACACCGTAACTTGCCTATTCTGTAGGGAAATGATACAAGTGTTAATTCACCACAAGTCTTGACATGCCAGGTGAAAAAGCTAGTCTATGGCATACTTTGAGTTGAAGAAGGCTCTCTTAAGAATCTTAACTTGTTTAAATTGCTTAATATGCTAATTGTATAAATGAGAGTTGAATATATGACTGTGAAATATAATTTATTTATATTTTCCACAGTTTAACTGAAGGTTTAATACTCTGTGTTTCCATGTTTAAACTTGTAAACCTTAATCTGAGAACAAGTGATTAAAGAATAAGAGACAGTAAAAGGTGAAACAAGAATGTCATCTGATTATTGTACAGATTAAAAATTGATGTAAAAGTACTATTTTACATATAATATGAGGCAAATATCTATCTAAACAACTTTTCAAAAAGGTGCATTTTTTTTTCTTTACAAACACACAGCCCAAGAGCCTTCACTTCTGGGATGCTGACCTCTACCAGTACCACCAATTCTGACAACCCCTGCAGGCAACCAACAGCTGCTGATCTGTGCAATGTGCTCTTTGAACTGTACAAAAGCCTTCAGCCTTCCCTGCCTTCTGCAAACAAAAACTGCCAAGTGCAATTATTTCTCTGATACAGCATAACACAAGTGTTACTTCTCCCCATTCCATAACTTCCCAAGTGTTGGCAATGGCCCATAATGTCTACATTTATAAATACAAAAAAGAACTATTTTTCCAAATAAAAATTAAATTTATTTTAGAAATATAATAGATAAACAACATAATGTGGAATTCAACAGGCACCATATTCCCTTTTGTGTATATGTTTTAAGAATTCTGTTTCTACAGACGGATTCAAGGATTGAATGGGATTAGTCCTTTTAATTATATGACTAGGATGTTCACTTGAAATATTTCTTACAAAAAAAAGACAAAAACAATAGCTGTTTATATCCAATTCATTTACCAAAAAAAAATAATTAGAACTAATAAGAATATGTCCTTCTAAATCTGAATATCTCTTGATATTCAAAAGAAAATGAAAAGTAAAAAGCCTAAGAGTTGCATAGATATTTTAACTCACCTACTAGTTAAATGCTAGAATGGAACATTCTTCTAGCTTAAATCCAACATAAAATGCTTTTCTTCATTGAGTGTGCCCTTGGCATGATGCATACCAGAGTATTTTTCTTTCTTATGAAGATAATAATAAAGCCAATATGGAAGAGTGAATTCTATTTTTCATGTATACTAATGCTTCCAACTATTAGTATGTACAAACTATCAGCTGCATCACTCTATTTGAACATATTTGAAGTTTTGTCCCTAGAATTAAGTTGAGAGATAAGACACAATTATTTATTTTATACACAAAAAATTATCGTCAAGTAGAACCAGGTATTATAGCAAATACTAAGAAAAATAAGGCATATTTTTATTCAAAAAGAAGCTATCAAGTCAAGAGAAGCAAGACACAAATGCATAAAGCAATTAAAGTATAAGAAAAAATATATGATATATATTTGCCATTATTATTTAAAAGGAATTTGTTCCTTTCATGGCTTATTTTACTGAAGTTGAGCCTAATACCTTTTTTGAGGACAGAGGCAAGTCAGGGTGCTTACAAAGCAAGGCTGAACCTAAATTGGCTTAGATATTGAAACACCTACAGATATGGATTTCTTTCCCTTTCTATCAAATATTTATCTTCTACAGCAGTCAAATCACTTATCACTGATACCTTTTTACTAAATGGGTCATATTGTATTTCATCTTCTTATTGATAAATGCATGCATTTAGTAAGTACTTATTAAATAATGTGTCTAGGAAAGGATAATTAAAGACTCAAGCTCTAAAATCAGACAAGGTTCAAATTCAGGCTCTGTCACTTAGTAACAAGTGACAGGTGCTTAACTTTTCTAAGTCTCATGTACATTGTCTCTAAATGTACAGAGGTGATATAAAGGAAGCTATAATCAACAATTTTGAACATTCATAGCCTCCAAGGAGCTGTGCTTGAACTGAGTCTTAAAGGACAATAGGTGTTCATCTACCACATAAGCAGAGGAGCATTTTCCAAACAAAGAGACTAGGGGCTCAAGATATCTTTGGGGACATAAAGAGAAGTTCTGAAATATTTTAAGTTATAGACTGTTAGACTAGAGAGGGCTTATATGTATGTTACTCTTTAATACTTTAATATATATAAATTCATTTACTAGAAAAACCCTTAAAAAGAGAAAAAATGAAACAATCAAGTTTGAAATCTTAGGATCAGCCTTATCTTTTCCCCCCTTCTTTATTATCAAGTCCTAAAAAAGGGACAACATGTAAAAAGCTACAAGGCACAAAATGACTTGAAGCCATCAATTAATATAATAGGCAAGAGAAAGTAGCGTAAGAAAGTCAGAAATATGCTGAGTAGAGAATAATGACACTAGAGGGGCAGGCATATTCCAATTCTTTTCTTTTTTTTTTTTTGTCTAAAGTTTTCAAATGTATAAGCATGTTCCAGTTCTTGCAGGGAATTGTTGACTGCTCTGAAGAGTTAGTTTTGATTTTACCCTAAGTTCAAGGGAAAACAAATACAAATTTTAAGGAATAAAAATCATCTTTATTTTTAAAGGTAAGTCTTGGTACCTAGTGAATTAGAGGGGAAAAAAGATACAAATTGAGAAAAACAGGAAGTCATTGCAGTGGGCCAAGTGGGAGTTTTAGACAAGGGTAGTATCAGTGGGATGTGGAGAAAGAAACACATCTGTGATTAGATTTAGAGGTTGAATTAATGGGCCTAGGATAGTGAAGATGAGGGCAGATGTCCAGGTGACCCAATATTTCCAACATAGGCAACTGAATGTATAGTGATGCTGACTATTCACTAAGACAAAAAGCACTGTGAGAGAAGCATACTTTTGATAGGTGGGGCAGGAACTGGCAATGAATTTAAATTTAGATGGATTCCTGTGGGACATTTAAGTAGAGGTATCAAGGAGACAGCTGTAAATGTGGATCTCAAACTCAGAAGAGAAATATGAACTAGAGATACAACAGTGGGACTCCCAACACTGAAGATGGTAGTCAAAGCTTTGGCAGTAAGTGAGCCCATCTAGAATAAAGTACACACAGAGTGAGAAGATAAAGACACAGCATAAAAAGACCTAAATTTATGAGGTGAGCAAAGAAAGGACTCACAAAGGAGACCTAGGAAGAGGAATAAGTGAGAAAACATGACACGAGAACATGTGATGATAGAAAGAGGAAACAATCAGCAGGGTTAAATATTTCAAGGAAGACAAATGATTGGAAACTGTCCTTTTGAATTAGCAACCGTGACATCACTGAGGAGCTTCTGGGTAAGCTTAGCAGGCTAAACTCATGCAATTATATCTATTCCCAAATATGAATACAATGGGAATGTAGAAATAAGAAGTTATGAACCCATGACCAAGATCATAACAGAAGAGGTGACATCCACTAAGAAACGCCAATGCATCTTTGTGTGTACAACATAGTCTTAGCACAGATCCCAATGAAAGTTGTTCAAGGAATCCATCAGTGCTGTATTCATTCATTCAATCCCCATCTTGTAGAACACGAAACTGGTCCAAGGGTCAAAAAAAAATGCAGAGGAGAAATTACATACAAATTATACCCCAGAAAAAAATTCTCGGAACTTATGTTCTCAGGAACAATGTCCCTGTTTCCCTCAAACTGAACTTAAACTAGCAATAATCATATTTCTAGATTTTTTTAAGGTAGATAAGGACCCAAGGTACTACAGCTATAGTTTCTTGGTTTTCTCTTTTTTTAAACCCAAACAAACTATTTTTGGCTTAATTAACAGACATCATTTTCTTTAAGAACAGCCTTAAAGAATGTTAACTGCTCAGCCATTATTCATATTCATTTCAGCAGTCTTCTAAAGTATTGCCCCTGAAGGCAAAAGACTAACATTCACCTTGCAGTGCAGTGTAAACAGACAGTCCTTTTATGAGAGAAAACATTAAAATCACTTTATTCACCAGATATTTGTTAAACATGGACTATGTACTAGCACCACTTTGGGCACTAGAGACACAAGGTTGAATACGGCACATAAGAGTTTATATAATACTGCATGAAAATGATGAGAGTGGGACATAGGATGGTACTTCATGACATGAATTCTTAGTCTGCATAAAACAAAAATTATAGCTTTCATATAGGTTTTGGCATATAAACATCATATACATTTGCATTCATTTCAATAATGAAACTACTGAGAAACTGCACTTCTGAAACCACCTCAGTTCATGATCTATATAGATTTAAATGCAAACACTATAATTAGATTTATAATAAAAACTGACAGATTCAACCTCAGATCACTTTTCTCATAAGAAGATACTAATAAAAACTGTAATACAATTAAACATTATTTTGAAAGTTCACAACAAAATGACAACTGTCTTTTGCACAAGACTGTTAATAACCAGGTATGTATAAAGGATTTTGAAAAATTAAGAAGCTGGCAATAATTGAATGTTCAGTTAAAATTTACCTGGACAATTTTACTCTGAAAAATCTATGTGGATTTGGAGTTAAAATTTGGTTTGTTAATTCAAAACACATTTGTTAGTGAAGAGAAGACTGTACTGATGTCCATAATGAAAAGGAGGGAAGGACAGTGACTGAAAGAGATTCTGTGTAGCAATATGCATTTCTCATCTGGTAAAAGAAACTAGGGATTGATTAAATCAAGACTAATTAAAGACCCTGAGAAAAATGGCAATGAACGAAACAGAATTATTAAAAAATCATGGCAACAAATAAACTAACTAGATTTCTTTCTCTGATACAAATGCTGACCCACCTCACTGACAGTGTAAAACTGAAGAATCTAGATTAAAAGTCTTGCTTTAATCATTCTACCAACACTAACTCAGTCTGTTCTTATATCTAATAGACAAGTATAGTGGTATTATCTATGAAAAACTACAAAATGAGAGCACCATAACATTTTCATAAAACTCAAGAGAACAGAGAAGCAAATTTTGACTCCATTTCACCATTTTGCTTAAGGTCAAGCCTTCAATGAGAATAAAATCAAAAACATGTAAATCTAATAATAAAATTATATAAACTTTCCAAACTATCTCAATATATGATGCCAATGGATGATCAAAAATCAAAATCAAATATACGCAATAATTCCGTTATGCAAGAAAAATTTAGCTCTAATTAAAGAAAGAAATTGCAATGATTGAAAGAAGTTACGTTTAAGTGGATAGTGGGATGAATTTTAATGGACTGGAATGAGCATTTACAGCAACATAATGATGAGTAATCTAACAGTAAAAACAATAATAATGGGAGCTTTACTTAATACTACATACCAGGAGCTGGGCAGGATGTTATATCTTTCCCCATTAAACTTCCCCCAAGTCCAATGGTATTAATTTTTACATAATGCCTTTTAAAAAGCAACATTTATACTCTGTACTTGATGTGCATGATTTATAATGAAACTAAAATTACCACTTCATAGTATAACCTCATTAGAGAGACATTTAGCAATATAATGCAAAAATAAAGATGTGGTATTCTAAAACTGAGACATTCTACTTCAAATTATGACATTTGCAAAACTCAAATATGTGCACAAGAAGAAATATACAGGTATGTTCACTATAGTATTGTTTGTTGTAGTAAAAATTGGAAAACAACCTAATTGTTCATCTATTAAAGGTAGGGATTTTAAAATAATCATGCTGTATTCAAACAATGGAATGTTACAGAGCAAAGCAGTTAAAAACTACTTGATTAGTACTCACCAAATGGCAAAAGTGATAAAAGACAGTCTCAGGGCTGGCAAGATGTGGAGCAACTTGGAAGTCTCAAACATTGATCATGGAAGAAGGGTAAACTGGGATAACCACTTTGGAAGACTGTGTGGCAGTGTCTACTAATGTTGACACTATCACACAGATAACCTAGGATACAGACACTAAGTTGACATGATGATATAGACTAGCATACAAATACTCTGTCCTAACTATATAGATATGCATAACATGCAAAGGGTATTTACAAAAATCTTCAGAGTAGTATTACGCCCAATACTCAGAAACAAGAAAAAACCCAAATGTCCCCAAATAGAATGGAAGTAAAAAAACAATAGTATATTCATGTAATGGAATACTAGATAACACTCAGGATAGACACTTTACTACACACAGTAGCATGGAGGAATCACATCTATGTTGACAGAGGTCAGTATATGGTTTCCCTGGCTGGGAGTAGGAAAGGAGTAACTAGAAGGTGGGAAAGGAGGAGGAGAATTCTAAAGTACTGTAATGTACCACATGTTGACCTCCATACCGATTACACAGATATGTTCATTCTATGAAAATTCAACAAGATAAAATGTGTGATTTTTACAGTTTTCTATATATAAGTGCATAAATGTACAACATATATTTCAATAAAAGCTTGCTTTAAAAAATAAAATTAAATCAGAACTGTGTGTATTAGCATGAATATTCTAATTCTGAAAAAAGAAATTTTTCAGAATGGAAAATAGAAAGATTTTAGGTCTTAATACATTTAATGCCTTTTGGATGAACCCAAAATATACTCCATATATAGAAAAAATGGTACACTCTTATTTGCAAAAAGATAATCTACGTCTTTTAAGATGTACAATAATAAAATCATTAAACATTTGAGTTCAGCAGAAATGAACTTTTGGTGGTATCTGTAGTGAACATACTCCTTTAAACTATTCTTTAATACCTGACCCAAGGCTACTTTGCTGCTCCAGTACCATGTTCCATAGGGCTGTACTCAAAATGGAGCACATAAATAATGGTTGCATGGCAGAATTGTCAGCTTCACAAAACTAGAACACTGATACACCCACTAAACAGAGTTACTTATCCCAGGAGTACTCAGTCCATTATTCCAGATACCACTTTGCATCATTAACTTGGAAGTGGACTCAATATGCAACTAATTGGTCCTTCACATAGATTTGGAGGTTAACGCCCATTTTGTGTTTAACAAGTTTTGTCTTTACCATATTGTCTTAAAATCTAACGAGGTATAAGAAAAACACAAGTTTTAACCAGTTTGCTTTTTTCTTTTAAATAATAATCTTTTAATAGAGGTCATGCTTTCATGATACTTAGCTCAATGGATTTTATCCTTGTATTTAAGCTTCTATTTCTTTCTCACAACCCTCCCTTCAGTGTATGAAATCAGCCAATTTAGTTAAGATTTGAGGTAGTTATTTAGCAGTCACAAGACACAAATTCAGGTAAGATATTTACACAAGATATATGGGCTACTTTCTTAAGATATTAATAGCTGCTTCTGCTAAAAAGCCTACTTCATTATTAGAGAACATGGAATATCATACCTCATTTTGTTGCATTACAGTTCTGTCAAGATTCAAATTGGTTATGAAGACAGTTGTACAAAGCTGCCCCAAGAAACTGGTGCCTTGCTATTTAGTGAAAACTAAGTTACAAATGTCAATTTTTCAGATTCAACTCCTATCTTGCATTTTTTGTCTTGTTAAAACTGACATGTCTCTTTCCAGATATTTAATAAATTATTTTGTTATCCATATTCCCACACATCTCAAACTGACCAATGCACATCTGTCTGAACTCCAATAAGAATACAGTGGTATATCATTCTCTGAATTATACATTCAAGGGGAAAATAAAACAACACTTCTATCATCTGCTGGGAATTTGTAAGTGAAACAAATATTCTTTAGATCTCCCAGGTAGGATAATATAAAGGTACAGAAATACTAAGACACAAAGAAATACTAACTTTTAAATAAATATTTCCATGTGGTGATAGAATCCGTATTTCCTGAACTCCAGAACTACATCCATTCCAGAAATATCTACTTCAAAACTTAACAGAGACTAAATGGTTACATACTGCACATTGCTGTATAGAGATAAAGAGATGAGAGAGAGAGGGATGGAGATGGAGAGGAAAGATAAATGATCTATAGAGAGAGAAAAAGAGAGACAAAAAGATAAATATATACATGTGTATAAACATGTATCTACATACAAACTATTCATATTTCCTTATTTATACACATACTTCTACATATATAAAAGGGACAAGAGAGAAACCATTACCATTTATTAATTTCCTGCTTTGGGCCATGTCATAAATGTTTGATCATTTAATCTTTACATAGCCATTTAAGGAAATTATTATTTCTTTTTTTTCTCATGCAAAATTTACAAAAGATCAAATTAGAAACTATGTCGAAGAACAAACATTTGAACCTGGTTCTGTTAAGTGCAAAATTGAGACTCTTTCTTCAATGGTATGCTTAAAATAAGTTATAGATGGATGGTAAGTATTGCTTTGTGTCTCCTTAACATAGAAAATAATTTTTTTCTGGTGCTATGAAGATACATAGTTGGTTTTTGAAAAAAAAATCTGATTTTATTCCTAAAATTTCAGTATGGTAAAGGAAAAGTTGCTACAAAGATAATTCTCAAATATGTTTAAAATGCAATTCCTTGGTAATCTGGGTTTTGGCCAAGAGAAATCTAAATCATAGATATTTTACAAATGCCAAGTTTTCAGAGAAACAAAAAATAAATAAATAAATGCAGTAGCAACAGATGCATGCTCCCCAGACATGTGTGTTGAGCCTAGCTACACCCAGAGTCTGAAGAAAAGGGGAGATTTTCTATTTCATTCTTACAAATAATAAATTCCTGGTTTCTGTTACTGTCAACAAGTTAAATAAGATTATATTCACTCCTTGGAAAATTAAACAATAGCATGCTGAGAGAAAGAAGAAAAGGAAAGGGGAAAAGAAAGAAGAAAAGGAAGAAAAATGTATAAGGGACTAGAAAGAAGAATATATCTGGTACTTCTTAAACTGACATTTGGAAATTTCTACTCAAAAAAAGAATACAAAGAGAATCTGTGTTTTTCATTTTTTAAAAGAACATAGTAATGTAAAAATTAAATTAAAGTCCAACTTACGTGGAAACGTGCTTCTGAGGATGATGGACCATGGCAAAAAATATTTTAAAATTTAAGGAAAAGAAGCTATGAACAAACTCAGTAAAGATGAGTGGTTCATTACTACAGTATCTATTTTTAAAGTCTGAACTGAAATATCTATCAAAATAAAGACAAGTTTATGCTAGGTAAATTAACTGTCACAAAAAGTACTAAATATATGCAATTATAGAAGTCCTCTTCTATGGACATTAGCACTTTTCCCACATAAAACACACTGCTTGTAATACCACAAAATATTGTTTTTAAGATTCTATCTTTTTAACTTTGAGTATTCAGTGTAAATAGATCAAATGTGAAATTTCACCTTTTCTCAGAATTCTACTTAACAGAATCATTAAGACTGTTTCGAATCTATTTTAAAAATTATGTTACACGTGCAAAAATGTAAATGATTTATCTTTAGAACAGTTTTAGATCTTATAGGAAAATTGAGCAGAAACTATAGAGAATTCCCATTATACATCCTCTTCCTCATCCCCAAAAGACACAGTTTCCACTATTATTATTTCTTTAACAATACTGTGATACATTTGCTACAACTGTTGAACCCATATTAAAACACTCTTACTAGCTAAAGTCCAGAGTTCACATTAGGGTTCAGTGTGTTGTACAGTTGTATGTTTTGTTATTTTGTTTTTAATTTTATTTTGGTATTATTAATATACAATCACATGAGCAACATTGTGGTTACTAGATTCCCCCCATTATCAAGTCCCCACCACATACCCCATTTCAGTCACTGTCCATCAGCATAGTAAGATAGTTGAATGGGTTTTGACAAATACATAATGCAGTGTATCCATCATTATATAACCGTACAGAACAGTTTCGCTACCCTAAAATTCCTTTGTGTTCCACCTATTTATACCTCCCTCTCCCCAAACCCTGGCAAGCACCGCTCTTTTTACTGTCTCCATAGTTTTTTCCTTTCCCAGATTATGTTGGATTCACACAGTGCGTAGCCTTTTAGGATGGCTTCATTCACTTAGCAATATTCATTTAAGTTTCCTCTATGTATTTTGGGGTCTTAATAGGTTCTTTTTATCTTTTATACTGAATTGTATGGCTATATCATAATTTGTTTACCCATTCATCTATTGAGGACATCCTGGTTGCTTCCAAGTTTTGGCAATTATGAATAAAGCCTCCATAAACAGTCTTGTGCCAAGTTTTGAGTGGGCATAAATTTTCAACTCATTTCAGTAACTTACCCAGGAGAGCAATTACTAGATTGATTATATGGTAGGTATTGTATTATATGTATGTTTAGCTTCATAATAAACTTTGAAACTGTTTTCCAAAGTGGCTGTATCACTTTGTATTCCTGCCAACAATGAATCAGAGTCTTTGTTACTCCAAATCCTTGACAGCATTTGGTATTTTCAGTGTTTTGGATTTAGCCATTCTAATAGGTATGTAGTAGTATGTTAATGTTTTAATTTGTAATTCCCTAATGAAATAAATATTGAGTGTCTTTTCTTACATTTATTTGCCATCTGTTTATCTTCTTGGTTAGAACTGACCCAAGCTCTCACCCATTTTTAACTGGGTTATGTGTTTTCTTATTATTTACTTCTTTCTATATTTTGGATGCAAGCCCTTTATCAGAAATGTGTTTTACAAATTATTTTCTTCTAGTCTGTGACTTACTTTTTCATTCTCTTAACAGTGTCTTTCTCAGAGCAGAAGTTTTTTCATTTTAATGAAGTCCAAATTTTTTTTTCTTGGACTGTGTTTTTGGTGTTTTATATGAAGTCACATCCAAACCCAAGGTTACTTAGATTGTTATTTTCAGCAGATTTTTAGTTTTGCATTTTACACTTACCTATATGATCCATTTTGAATTTATTTTTGTAAAAAGAATAAGGCTTGTGTCTGGATATCTATGTGTGGATGTCCATTTGTTCCAGTACCAATTATGAAAACACTGTTTTTTCTCCAAATTGCCTTTTGTTCCTTTTTCAAAGATTAATTGAATATATTTGTGTGGGTCTATTTCTGGACTAACTCTGTTTCAATTACTTATTCTTCCATCAATACCATACTGTCATGACTACTAAAGCTTTATAAAATGTCTTAAAGCTAGGGAATATCAGTCCTCTGACTTCCTTGTTCTTCAACATTGTGTTGGCTATACTGGGTCTTTTTTACTTCTCTATATAAACTTAAGAATCAGTTTATCAAAATTCACAAAATAATTTACTAGGTTTCTTTTTTAGGGATTCTGTTGAATCTGTAAATCAAGTTAGGAAGACTTGACATCATAACCATATTGTGTATGCCTATTTATTGACATAAAATATTTCTACATTTATTTAGAAATTCTTTGATTTTCTTTTATCAGAACTTTGTAATTTTCCTAATACTGATTTTGTACATATTTTGTTATATTTATACTTATCTCTCTTCCTTCCCTCCCTTCTTTCCTTTCTTTTTGGTGTTAAGATAATGGTATTGTACTTTTAATTTCAAATCCAAGTTATTTACTGCTGATATACAGGAAAGCAACTGACTTCTGTACATTAGTCTTGTTCTCTACAACCTTGCTAATTGTTTATTAGCTCATCAGGTTTTCCTGGTTGATTCTCTGGGATTTTCTACATGGACAATCGACAAAAATAGACAATACAAATAGACAGCTGTATTTCTTCTTTGTCATTCTGTATGTCTTTTACTTCTTTTTTTTATCTTACCACCTTAGCTAGGATTTCCAGTATGATGTCAAATAGAAGTGGTGAAAGGAGATATCTTTGCCTTGTTCCTGATCATAGCAGAGAAGAATCTAGTTTCTCACTGGTGGCTTCATAATGCACATATCCATGCAACTACCAGCCCAGTAAACAAACAAGATGTTGCTGACACACCAGAGGATCCTGGACCTTCTACCACCTATGCACAATTTAACCATTATCTCTACTTCTGTTGTAATTGCTTCTTGCATCCCTAGACACATAGTCTAATTTTGGAACCTGACATATATGAAATAATGCAGTAGTATTCTTTTGCATCTGGGTTTTTTTACTCAACATTATGTTTATGAGATTCAACTGTGTTATTGTTGGTATACTTTATCCATTCCCTGCCTGCAGAGCAGAGATCAGCAAAAATTTTTAGTGAATGACAATTTTTTCCAGTTCTTCATCAACCTCAAACCAGTAAGTGTGAGTCCACTACTGATCCATGAAATTTAAATAACTTTTTAAAGTTCCATTACACTTTTCAATAATAAATATTATAAAGTTGTAAGTGAAGAACAATTATTTCATGTCAGTGAAAGGAATAATAATGTTAGTCTTTCTCCAAAGTCTTCAATTATAGACTCTAGTTCAAGGGTAGAAATATTTAGAACTGCATCTTTTTTATACATAGTTCCTGGTGAATTCAAGGATTCTAATTCACAATTATAACTTATAGGTTGTCAGAAAAGGCCACAGTGTTTTATCACTCCATCAGATGTTCCAAACAACAAGATTAAACATGAACTTAGAAATTAAGGAGGTTTCTCACTGCAGACCACTTTGACAACTTTGTTAGATGTTATGTCAATAAGAATATCACATTCACCCATAGAGATTTGTGTTTCAATTCTGGAGATAACAGGGGGAATGTGTGGTTTTGTTGTATAACTCTAATAACTATTTATTTTCTACCACATAATTCGACTTCTTAAAATCAAAATAATAGCCTAACACTGAGTTATTCCACTGAAGAATGAAAAAGCTTACCAGTTGTAAGGCAGAAATCAAATTTCTAGCAGTAAAGTCATCACGTATGAAGTACTTTTTCACAGGGATGCTGCACCAGGTAACATTCCAGATAAAAATGGTGAAGAGAAGAAACTTCTTCCTAAATAACTTTCCTAAGACAAGTATTACCTTTAATCACCATTTTTTCTATCAATTTCTAAGCAGCAACTGAATTCTGTTTCTATATAATCATTCATACATACATCTTTTTAAATTCTTCCTAACATGACAGGGTATCAGTCTTTCCAGTATACTGAGCTGACAAAATTTATGTATTTTTATAGTAGATTATGGATACTAATTCAAATGGCACAACTGCAAATAGTAAATCAAAGTTACCTTCTTTTCATTAGAATACTCTCAAAATTCTTAACAGTTCTCCACCAAAAGATAAAAATTAAAATTAATCAATTTTGCATCAAATATTGATTGTAAACCATTACCATATATTAGAAAATGTTAATACAAATAGAAATTTTAAATTACCAAAACACCTATATATTTTGTACAGAAAAAGAAATCCAAATAGCACTGTCATCACATATTTTTCTAATACTTGAACAGCCACAAGAACTGAGGGATGGAAAATGCAGAGTACAGATGACTTACATTTGGAGGGTTAGACTTTAATTCTCTCTCCCAGGACTAAAGAGTCTGATTCTTTGTGCTTACAATGCTCCTTCCTCCAGGGTATTCTTCTACTTCCAGAATAGATCAGGACAAAGCTTCAGTAGACTTCTATTATTTGTTTGATCTAGAGGGAAATTACACTTTTAATCAATTATTACAAAATACATCAAACTTTTTTCTTACTGTGCTGGGGGTTGGGGGCTTCTCATTTTCTGTTGGATCTGAGGTGAACAGAGAAAATAGGAGTTGCCATGGTTGATTATTATAATAAATAAATCAAGTACTTTAAATCAACACAACTAAAAGAAACCCACATCTATCTCCTTTTTCATTTTTATGGCTAAGCAGCATAGCAAGAGAAAACTAATATTCAAAATCCAAATGACTACAAAAGCCTACTCAAATGTATTTTTTAAAAGACTAACATGATTTTGCAAATCCATGAGTTTGAATGGACTGACAGAGACGATCAGGTATCAAATATTTTTACTCATTCATTTTAATGTCTTAGGGCTAAAGAATTACAAGATGATTAGAAAAGTGTAAAGGAAAATCCATTTTTAAAGATTTTAATGGAATAATAAAAAAAGATGATTTCAAGAGCATGAGACAAACCAGAAACAGATAGCAAAGGGTCTGTAGGCAGGGCAAGATATCTGGGCAAGAATTTTAAAGATGATACAAAGGTTGGGAATTGCTATTCAAACGAAGCATGTTGGTCCAATTAAAGTTTATAACATAGATACATTCTAAATCTGGTTTCATGTTAATTCTTTAATCTATAAGATGTAAAAATACAACAAATCCTACCTTTACAAGAGAACAGAAAAGTGATGTACAATTATTTGACCTTTGGTGGTATGAACATTCATAATTTTAAGAGAACTAATTTTATTCTACAAATTTCATCAAATTGTAGGTTTCTGATAATGGATATTTTCTGCCTCATTAAAATGAAATAGTAAGATAAATGTCTTCAACTTATGCCATGCCCTGGATCCACTCTTGCCTTATCTTAGTCTTTCATATTGGTTTCCATTAAAGAATAAGTTAGACTATGGGATGAGTAGTTGGAGAAAAATTGGAAATAAAATATATATGTTTAGGTACTCACAAATTTAAGACTATTACACTTGTGATCATTATTATTTTTAAAAAATGAGAGTGGGAATATAGTAAAGAAATGAAGCCAATCAATATCTGTATCAGAAAGCTAAATACAAAAAAACAAAATACATGTGGTCAGAAGAGTACCTCTTTATGCCATCACTCTGATAGCAAATTGATACTTGTGTGATGATCCCCTTGTTTTTAACCTTTGTAGGTGTCATTTGCAATATGACAATAATTTTCTGGCATACTTGACAATTATTTCAAGGCGAAACAAAAACACAAATCTGACTACCAAAAATTAAAGCTATTGAGGGAGAAAACTCACTCAAGGCTAAATTTTAAGATTACAGAAAAAAGTATATTTTCTTTTTAAATGATTCAACTAATCTTGGTCTGAGTAAAACAGTCAGACACCATGAAATTTATCAACATGCACTTTCTATACAAATATTTCCACATAGTTTTTCAAACACAGGTAGTTCTACTTTAGTTTCTAGAACACAGAAATGGTTTTGCTGTATTTTGGATGAGTAAAGATCAATGCACATTCCTTTAGGGAAGCCTTTTGAACTGACAAAGGATGAATGATTGAGATCAGTAACAAATACTTTTTGCTGTCCCGGACTGACATGTCATTTATAGCAATACCTATGCTAATTAATGCCAAACATATCTAACCACATGTGTCAGAGAAATATGCCAGACCCTTCAAAGAACACAGCTTGAGTGTGGCTAAAATTACATTATAGATATGGAAATACATCCCTTTGTGAAAAAACCTGACCTCTCTCCCTCTCTCCAGATACACACACACACACACACACACGTAGAATATACTCTGTAATAGAAATAAACCCACCCAACTGAAACATACAATTAGCTGTACCTTGTGTTTTTCATAGGTAAAGGAATTTTTATAAAAAGGAAACTCTACCTAGCAAAGTTCAAATACACTATAATCTTAACCCTAAAAAATATAGAACATAATGTACTAAAATGTACTAAAATACTAAACTATCATCATGACATTTCACTACATGACATTGAAGTTTGTTCCCAGATTCTCTCAACTACACTGGTAGATCGTTAACAATGGGAACTACATATTAATCACTTAATAGCCCCCATTCTCTAGGACAGAATTTAGTATATAATGGGTACCAGGTTTTTTTTAAATAGTTCAGTAATCAAAACTATATATAATTTTTTTGTCAGTGAATTCAGTATATACAAAGAAATAATTATTACTGTTGGAAACTAAAACCCTTTGTTATTAAATTAGATAAACTGGTAAAGAATTTATCTCAGTATCTAGTATCTAGCTAGGACTCAATAAGCATGAACTATAATCAGATGGATTGCCTAGGATAGATGTGGTTCATACTTATTATAATTATTAATAGTTATTCCTCTCCTTTTTAAAAGTGTCACAGGATGATAACCTTATGGATTCATACAAAGTATCACTTATTATTTAGTTATCATTGATTATTTATTCTTATCACAAATTACTGTTTTTCTTTTTTTCCATGATGTTGTTACATGTCAAAAATATTTTTTGGGAGATTAGAATGAACAGAAATCCATTATTTTAAAATTAATCCATTCATATAGATGGTCAAGGTTTACTAAATCCTCACATCCTTAAAGCTAAACATTTTATCATCAGCATAGGGATCATCTCCTGTCTGATAAATCCAAGTGTGATTTTTAATTATTCTTGGTTTGCTTAACTTCTCAAATTCATTTAGCTTATTTTTCACTCCTTCCTTCTTAAAACTCTCCCTTTGGCTTGCCTGACACCATTCTTCCTTGATAACTCTCCTACTTCTCACAAGTCCTGCTTTCAGTCTCCACTAATTCCTATTCTTACATGTAACTCCTCAATGTCAGTTCTCTCTAGACTTTATTCTGGTCCTCTTTGCTTTTTAATCTGCACTTTTTCTCGCATCAACCACCCTTGCTACAAATGATTCCCAAATGTATATAATCAGTATCACACCTCTATCCTGACCTACAGATTTAGAGTTTCTACTAATATACAATCTCCTATCTGTCTCTTATTTCCTTCAGCCTTAACTCCCTCTAATCCAGTCTGTGGTTTTTTTTGTGTTTTTAACTTATTTGCTTGTTTTCTGAAATGGAAATCTGGTAATATTCTTTCCAGACCAAGGAAGCAATCAACAGTTCAGGAGGGAGAGAAGTCCTGCAGAAGACTCAAAAGCAACAGAAGACAAAGGGAGAAATCCAAACTCACTAGAATGGTAGGCATATGTTCTTGGCATGTCATTTATAATTCAAGCATGCTTCACTTATAAAAATTATTGCATGTAGTGGTTGGGTTACCAGTCAAATATTACTGGATAGAATAATATGATAAACATCAAATATATCATAAGGATCACAAAATAAAATACCTAAACATAAAACTGTAAAGCAGTTAGGTGCAAGATAAAAGAAAGCTGCTGGGTTCTGTGGTAAAGCCTCTAAAGAAGGAATTTTTGACTCCCATCACATTACTGCATTTGCAGTGTAGGAACACAGGCTTAGTTTCACCAAATGTGAATTTTCAATAAAGGTTGGAAAAACATTAGGTGTAGGTGTGTGTATGTATGTGAGAGAGAAAGAGACAGGGCCAATTTTTATGATTTAACAGTGAATTTCATCTTAAAAATAAATGTCAATAATATTTGCAAGCTCTACAAGGGGCATGAAGCACCCCTTTTTTACCTCACGGTTAAATTGAAAGGCTACCCTGTGACCTAAAATCCATGTATAACATGGTTATTTAAGGAAAGTGTGGTCTGATTCAGAGCAACCAATAAAAAACTTTTGGTATACAATCATTTACATTTTGAGAAATGCTTCCTATTTAATTTTATTACCTAAACAGTCTGTCAAAGCAATTTTCCATCCCTCTTTGACTCAGCTTCTTAATCTTCATCCTCTACTGCCTCTTAAACATCTTTAAAGTTCAAATTAATAATGGCTTATGTATCTTCAGAATTTTATCTGACCTTGTTTTTACTCAAGAAAACTAAGTTTTCTTAAATATATGCCAAAAAAATACCATATGTCTCTATAAGGCATCTTAAAAACAACTATGTCTCTTCCACCTCCTCAGTGATCATCTTTTTCCCATTTCTCCAATGACAGTTTCAAATTCATATCCCTTATATCCACCAAATTATCTTCACACACCTCTCTCATCATTAATCTTTGCATTTACACCAGTCTTAATAAAGTTTTCCAAATATGTATTATGTTTTTATAATCCATTAGACTTACATAGGTAAAGGGGTGAAACACATTAGTACCTAAATTCAATAAAATTGACTTCAAATCATACAAATATTTCTTTGGTGCCTTTTCTTATTAGTGTATCAGTTAGTATTGTTTAACAAGAAGGGTTCCTCATTATCTATCAAATAAACCAAAATTTATTAGCCTAAAACCTAAGGCCCTTCATCTTAGGATCATATCTGCTTTTACTTTACTTGGTTCCATTAGTCTCCTCTACATTCCAGAATTAAACTGAACATTTCGTGTTTGCCTTTATCAGCTTTTCAGATCTCAGTTTGCTCCATCTAGAATATCTCTCTTCTCTCAAATGCTATTTGTTCACATTGTACCATAGCTTTCATGACTTAATTCAATTACCATCATCTTCATGAAGCACTCCTTTATTTTCTTAGTCAGAAGTAATCAACTCGCATAGCATTTTCTATTCAGCTCTCTTCAGCTCTGTTGAAAACTGTTCACTTAATCTACCATGTAATACATTTGCCTACATATCTTATTTCTCACATTTAATTAAAAGCTATTTGAAAACAGAAAATAAATTTTACTCATTGGGTCTTTTTTTAACAAACCAAGCATTATTATTGAGGAAGTACCGAACCATTTGGCAAGGAACAGTGAGCAAAGGAGAAGCAGAGCTATGGTGTAACTCAAATAAAGATGGTGAAGTTAAACCCTTCTTAATCTTTTATGTTCATCAAGTCAAGGAAATAATTTTCACACCACTATTTTTAAGTTCTAAAATATCGTGTCAAAAATACATCTCATGGAAGACAACCAAGTTATTATTTGATTTACTTCTGTAGAAAAACTAAACAATCTATACTAAGATAGTTAAATAAAATACTTGGTTTTAGTATTTTATTGATCTATATCTAATACACAATACTATTTGGTTTCAAGTGTACAACAGTGATTCAATAATTATATATATTATGAAATGTTCACCATGATAAGTGTAGTTACCAACTGTCACCATACAAAGATACATTATTGACAGATTCCCCAAGGTGTACTTTTCTATCCCCATGACTTATTTATGATATAAGTGGAAGTTTATACTTCTAAAATGCTTGGTTTTAAACACTGCTCAAGTTCTGAATCAACGTTAAAATTTAGAAACCAAAATTATAGGTTGTTTTTTGTGAAAATATTGTTATACAGCAATTTGTTTTAAATGATATAATAAATCTCTCATGAGGACCACTAAAGTAATTCTCTGTGTCTCATGCAAAGTAGATTCAAAACTAATATACCCAACAAATTTGGGGTCACCCAAGGAATTGTTAAGAGCTAGAAAGAGAAGTACAAAATTATAACCCAAATTCTAATTTTCTTAGCAGTAAATTTTAGAAAATGGAATATTTTCATTTAAGTTTTTTAAGAGAGGAGAACTTACCTAAATAATCTTTGGATCAAACCTGGTGCCTGACATAAAGTGAGTTGTCAACGAATGACCAGGATCTTCTAAAAGGGAAGACCCTGCACTGTTGACTCACCCTCTCCCTCACCCCCCCCCCACCCACCTCCCACTGTTGACAGGAGAGATTCATTGGAGAAAATAACGTACCCAAGATCTAAGAAAGTGTCAGTGGCAGAGATGGGACTCATTCAGTATAACTGTCCTGAGTAGTATTTCCTTTTGGAACCAATCTAAACCAAATTTACCTGAAATCTAGTTAACATATAATAAACACATATAAATATTTAATTTCTCTAACTGTATTTCAAAATTATTAATTCCCACTAAATAAAATAACCAAAATTAGAAAATATTTTTACATGTTATCTACAGAGTATGCTGATAAACACTTTAAATTTCACATTAAACATATTTCACTTATGCATTATATATGTTTATAACTGCAGAGTCAAATAAGGATATCATACTTTCAAAACTAAGAATCTTCCATTCTTAAAAGAGCACTTCCAGTACCAACACCATTTAAAGAAAATATAGTCATTTTGGGCATAATTTCTGAGTAGGTGATTGCATACTAGCTTATTTATGAGGTGGAAAAAAATATCAGAGCAAACAAGCAGGAAAGGGGGGAAAAAACTACCTTATCTATATTGCTTTGGCAATTGAGTTTGGACAACAGTATTTTCTAAATGCACCCTATTCAGGGCTGGATATGTAATTACCTTCAGTTCATAGTCTAGACATTAATGCTTTCATAGTATTTAAGACTCCTTGTAACATGCTTGCAGCTTTAAGTAAGCAAGGCTTACTTAAATCTTGACCAGATAAATTAGCAAAGAATGCAATAAAAGCTGCAATAAAAGAACTTTATCCTACAAACCTTCAAGTTGCTGCTAAATGAGATTTCTTTGAAATGCAGATCAGTTGAACTAGATTAGTGAATTTTAGCTCCTGTCAACATCATAACAAAATACAAATACAATTGTTCACTGGCCTTATCTCCATGCTTCCATCTGCTGCCTTGTTATTTACTTTCCTTGATTTACTATGCAGATCTAAATAAGGCACATCAAGGAGGGCTTACAACACAATGGCTTCTTAAGCTTTACATCAAGGTATTTGAAACTGAAGCCAGGAAAGGGCTGCCATCAAAGACATATCTCTAATGAACTTCCATATCAGAGAAGGTTTGGTATTTAATACTGCTGTGAAAAGAAAGAGCTACAAATCAGAATGCCCTATGAAAGAAAATGCCTACAAATCTTGATGAGATTAGCACCTCTGAGAATTAATATCCCAATAAAAATGATGTCTGGCACCTTGAAGAGTTAACTTCCAACCTTTGCAAATAAAATGCACTGTGTCAAGAGCAGGGAAATCATTTGACAAGGTTAAAAGGTCAGGGAAGAACTTTTAATTTTTCCCTAAAGCTACAAAATAATATTTTTTATTCCTGCTTATTGTAAATCTATGTCAGAATAAACACATTTCACAATAATTGACACAATTAACAGATTTGTTATATTATTCTCCATGTCATAAGCATTTTGCAGTATTTTTCTAAAAAAAAATTAGCAACAACCTCACAGTAAAATATGTAATCTAAACTGACAGGATGCAACATTTGTTCATCAATTCTAGTACTTCCCTTTTCTTCCTCACAGCAATCTAAGCCAACACAGAGTAAAAGTCTTCAGTCATTTTGCAAATCCTAAGATACCACTACCCTTTTACAAGAGATACAGTAAATAAGAATTTCCTTCCACCAGCTTCTCCCCCCAAATTGTTTCCCCCCTTTATTTCTAAAGTGCCTAAGTTGAACAAGACAATAATTCACAAACATTAGTGAAAGTTTCCAGATAACTCTGCTTGCATTACTATTTGACAATTTCTTGCCTATAAGCAGTAAGGTCTATAAACAAATGATACTTTTTTTTTCCTAAAGAAAGCATTTCAATCATTTATGTTGTTCTATAGCAAGGGAAGATCCCACAAGCATGTTCTGTTCTGGATCAATCAGCTCCAAACCAAAGTAGACATGTTGTCGGCTCCAGTGCCTGGAAATCCTGCTGCAGGCTCACCAGATGATGAAAACTGAGGTATGCAGTGTATGGGGGCCCCACGCGGCAATCGGTAGTTTCTGGGCATGTCAAACTTCACTACTACCCTACAGTCAATGACAGCAAACACCTTCCCTGTTCTTGCCTCCAAACATAAACTTGTCTCTCTACCCCCGCCCTCCGAATTAGAGGCAGTCTTCCAGAAAGAAAGCCCCAAACAGTAGAAACTTCTCATGACTACACAACAGAAATCACACTTGTATTTTTGCAGGATTTCATTTCATGTAGCTGATGTTCCAGACTTATTTACAACCACAAGAGACTGTTACCTCTTCTTGTTTAATGAAATGACAAAACAACAGATTTGCATATGCAAAAGCAGATGCTGTAACAAGTTTGACTACTCTTGACCTAAAGCATGTAAAAGAGGTTTATCCGCAACAGCTGTCTCAAAGGTATTGGTGCTCTGATGGGCAGTCAAAACTCCACCATCTGTAGAAGTGTGTATTCAAAATGACAGTATGAATTAAAAACTGATCAACAGACCTTCCCTCATCTTTATCTGCATGTTGAAATCCTAAAATGTGTATATACTGGACAGTTTTACCTGTCAGTCCTAAATAAGATAACTAAAATAGGAATGTTGGCATGAAAAAATGTGTTCAGTTGATCATTTCAGAACAATTCTTTTCACCATGCTGACTACTTTAAGATAACAGATACTAAATTTTCATCACAGAATTATTTTATAGAGCCAAGTTTTCACAGGATTAATAATTCTAATTGCTGGGGTAATAACCAAAACAACTACTTTATTGAATTTCTGCTACCCTAATTGTTTTCCTTAACTATTTTTACATTCAAATTGTATTTTTTAGATATTAAAAATAATGAAATTATTTGTATGGGTTTCCGATTCTCTCTTATTTTTAACTTCAATTTAAAGTTATATTTTTCTGCTGAGATTACAATTTTCTCTAAGAGGCTACTTTTTTCCCTTACACACTAAAGAACCAGAGTCTGAACATGACCCCTTACTGAATAGAATGACTTGTTTTTGTGTTATATTCGCAGAAGGTAGCACCATATGCCCCAAGCTCCAAGTTGGATGTTCTTTCTGCAGTCTAATTTGCTTGTCAAAAGATGTTATAATCATAAACCTACAATGTCTAGATAAACTTAGTACATATAACATGAAAAAAAAACTATTTTCCTCACTTTCTATAGAAAGAACAAATTAATCTCAACTAAATACAAAAGGTTTATAAAGTTCAAACAATCTCTGAATTATAAATAAAAGAAAATAACATACACAAACATATACACTTATCTAAGTTTAGATTAATTAAGAACATACCTCCTATCCTTTTTGAAAGACTAGAAGCAGCATGAAGTGCACAATTTTTGAGCTGACTTAAATATCTTAAGAGGTTTCACAAAAATCAAATTTAAATCAAGCTGCAATTTATTATAAAAACTAACCTTTCAAATTTAAATGAGATACATCCACTTATTTTACATGACTTGTAATTTCAACTGTTAATCTTTGAAATTTTGTTTCAGCATCCAGGAAACTTAAAATTTTGCAGCAACAGTGTTCTTTTGTTTGTGATTTTGTTTGTCTGTTTTTTTCTTGATGGGGAAATGGTATCTAATCATAGGAAGGAAGAAGGAAAGTCTATACATGCAGACAACTAGTTTAAATTTTTCCTTTCTTTTTTTCCATGTTTGGTCTGGTTGCTTAAACATGGAACAATTAAAATACCATTCAGAGAAAAAAGCAAGGGTATTCAGTGGCTGTTTCTAACAAGTGAGATGTGAAATCATTATGACTCCTTCAAAGCCTTTCCAAATTTTTAAAAACTAAAATTATTTACTCAATAAGCTGTAACTGCCTTTTCTGTGCCACAGTAATCCATCATGTGAATAAATATTTAGACAATATTTTAAATGTGTACAATGTACTTGTTGGAATGCCACAGTTCCAGGCTGTCATGTAAATACAATCTGATCAAAAACATTCTGCTGTACAACCCAGCTAGAAACACCATAGTTCAGCCAAGGAGAGAAAATTAGTATCTAGGAAAACATCAACAGTAGAGAGTGACCACCAGTGACATAAATGACTGCAATTCTAAATAGTTTTAAAAGTTGTGTTTGTTGAAGTAGATGACCTACAAAGAATGTGCAACTATTTTAAGCAGATATTAACAAAGCTTAAAAAACTACCATTTGTGAATAAAGATGATATATCTATTTAATAAACAACATCATGCAGCAGAAAAAAACAAAAGCTCCCTCTCCCCCTGCTTTGCTGGGGGCTAAAAAACATGACTATCTCTTTACACCCTTGAAACAAATGAGGCATAGCAGGCCATAAGGTATTATGTATTACCTGTTTTAATAATTAAATTAAAATTGAGGGAGCCAAATTGATCATTTAAAGCTTACCAGTGGAGAGTGGGAACTTAATGTCTTTTTGCAGTTTAGTTTTTTTTTAAGTTAGCACCTGCTAGAAAATATAATTGCACATTAAATGATACTCAAGTAATCCCTCAATCTTTCTAATTTAAAAATGCTGTTGATGATATTTATAGAGTATATACCAAGAGTCCTCAAATCATTCCTTGCACCATGTTTCACCATGGTATGTTTACCACATCCTTAATAATTCAAAATGTTCAAAGGTAATGATTTTCTCATTTGAGATAAAAGTAATAAAATTAAACCAAATTTTATTCATGATTCTGCTGTATTTTATTTTTAATTTATTTTTAACATACTTATGTAAAGCAGGTAAGTCAAAGATCTCACTTGTTAGCTTAAGAAGCTCTAGCTGACACATATTTTAATTGAAAAGGATAGAAATATTATTTTATTATTTTAATGAATGCAATTTGGTAGCCAGATAAAAGAATATTCAAAGCATAGTGGTATTAATAATAAGAGAAATTCTTGGTGGTAGTTAAACAGCTAATGCTGTTGATGTTACTCTAACCTTGGCAAACTGTGTGCTAGAAAGCACTTTTTTGTAAAGAAAGTAAGATGGGAGTTTATTGTACTTTTCAGAAAGCCGTTTTAGTTTGTATTCATAGGGAAACTACTAGTTTTCTTATGAGTTTGTGTGGAAGAGCTTATGCTAATAATCACATATTATACAGTTGTTTATTTATGATAGTATGTCAGAAAATGAAAGTATTCCAAGGAGAAAAGAAGTCAAGACTACTGTTCAAAAAGTAGCAGGTAAAATATTGGACTCAGAAAAAAAGACAAGAAGCTCTATGAGACTAGAAAAAAAGATGAATTCAGCACTTTTCCCAATGGGAGAAACATTCAATATTCCATGAAAAAACAGGATTCAGTAGCATCGGATTATTTAAGGAGTTCTTAATACTGACTCCCATTCTGCCTCTAATGCCTAATCATTTAGTCAAAAATATCTGCACATGTACCATGTCCAGACACTGTGTTCAGCATGAGCAATTCAGTGAAATAGCCCACAACCTGTAGAAAATCCAAGGGTAGAGAGTGGAACAGAGGAACAACTGCATTGCTCAATTCAAATATTAACTGCATGGGAGAAGAACTGAAGAAACTATAAAAATAAGGATTGAAAAATGGAAAATGGATATCAACAAAGAATGAAAATATAGGATGGTAACAATGGAGATGAAGCCAACAGGATATACTTGATATATAGTTATAAATTAATGTCCATTTCACTTTGTGATTAAGATAAAGGAACAAAAGAGGGAAAATTGAAAATGACTTTCAGGATTTTTGGCTTGGTAGATGGCCATGTCTTTCAACAAAATAAGGAATATAGCAAGGAAAAGTCTAGTAGGGTTTACACTTACAGGAGAAGCTTGTAAGGTGGCCCTCAATGATCCCCACCTCTGGTATCTCTGTCCTGTACAATCTCCTCCCCTGCAGTGTGGGCTAGACCTCGTGCCTTAATGGACAGAATATGGCAAATGATGGGAAGTCATTCTATGATTAGGTTTCAAAATAACTCTGATTTATGTCTTTCTCACTCTCCCATGTGCTCTGATGGAAGCCAGCTGCCATGTTATGAGTTACCCTAGGTTAGACCCACGTGACTGCCCAAGCGATAGGCCCAAATCTTTTAGTGAATAGAACACACACACACAAGCAAACTCTCTCCTAGTATTCAAATACTGTAATCTGGTTAAGCAAAGGAGTCACTCACAAAAATGACGAATTAGTTAAGCTTCCATACACCTGTTTGATATTTTCACTCACATCTTTCCCCTCCACCAAACTATCAACCAACATTCATATTGCAACTAAACACATTCATTCATCAATTGTAACCATAAGTAGACAGCATACACAAGAATTTGCAGACACAGCAAAAATCAATGAAGGCCAAAAATCAATTCAAAACCTTTAACATGGAGCTTGAGATTTCTTGAACTAAGAATAATTTTATAGTAGCAAAATATCATTCTTTATATATGTGTACCTGCCTTTGTATGTGTTTGTGTCTGTAACTGCAGCTTCTGTAGAGGGTGAATTTCATTTACTTTACAGCCAAAGGGTAAGATAAAATGAACTTCCTTGTCCCTCCTAGACTTAGACAATTTATCCAGATTCAGAAACTAACTCTGTCATTTTTAGAGGTGGATCTGAACTAGGCAGTATGTAACCTTACTATTAGTTGTTTAATAAATACAAATTGAATTAACACTAATTGATTTTTCTGCTTTACCACCCTAATAGCTAGTAAGATTCTAAATCTCATCTTGTATATTCTTAGCTTAGAAGAGTGATCTGCTTATGAGATTCAATGAATGTTTATAGAATGAGTGAGTGGATCAATGAATGAGTCACTCTATTAGTACAGGCAATGGTAGTAGACTGACGAGGGTGTGACTGATGAAGCTTGAAAGGAAAAAAATGGAAGAATTCAGGGATATTGTTTTAGGGTATGCCATTCATCAAAGGAATTTTCTTTTCACACCTTTTAAAATTAAATTTTGGTAGCACCTTTAGAATATTTTTGATTATAAAGGTCAGAAACTTCAGGAATGCTAATTGCTAGTATGACACTATGATATAAATTTGTCATGGCATAGAGTAAGGAAAACAATAGTTATTGTCATGCTGTGTGTGACAGGCAGGGAAAACAACAAACATTATTTAACAGATTGAAACAGCATCATTATCACCATAGAGTCATGGAACTTATGACTTGGAAAGGATCTTAAGGTCATCTAGTCCAACACCAAGCTCAACAGATGACCACCTAGCCTCTGCCTAACCATTTCTAATCATCATTACTTGTGGTAGGTAGCCAGTAATATAGTTGAATAATCTTAGCAGTTAATGGCTTCTTAGAGAATTCAACAAAAATCTAGCTCTTTAAAAACTGCTGTTTCTGATCCAATACTCAGAATTTACATAAAATACATCTGCTTCTTAGGTGAAAGAGAACAGAGAAAATGGTACTGGACACGATACCTGAGGATCTGGATTTGGGCCACCAATCAGTCACATGTTAGTTTATTCTTGGTCATTTAACCTCTGAGCTTTATACGCACATAAGGTAGGGTTGTTACGATGATCAAAAAAAATATGCGACAGCACTTTACAAACTACAAAATGCTGAAAGGTACTAATTTTCATTTTGACAGCTTTTTGTATGTAGTTATTATTTCTCTTCTGTTTTCTAATTTCTAGGTGCAACCACAGTTATCTTTTGTAGTGTGATACAGTTTTGTGCAGAAGGCAGGAGACACACCTTACTTATCCTGACCAATACACTAATTTAATGTTGCTACTCCATGTAGCACCATTTTTAGGAACAAGGGCAAATTATGAAAGGAAACTAAACATCAAGAGAATCTAACCAAAAGGCTTTATAATATTACTCTGATAAACAATGCCTTTTAAAGCAGTACTAGAAATCCTATTTCTAAATGGTAAAAGATTTTCCATCATTTTTGGAATATTGCAGGACACCGTTTGGTTTCGCCACCCAAGCTAGAAGTGAGCTTTTTAAAAATATTTCAATTTTTCTTTCAGAATGCTTTGTCCTCAAGTATACCTCTGTTATATTTAATTTTACCTTTCATTAACAACACTTGCCTATACTTCAGCCTACACATTTACTAATCAACATGGAAAAAGGAAAGAAGGAATACACTCTAAGACCAGACCATATGCCAGAAAATAGAGTGCTTTGAGTTAAGGTGGGTATAACAACAGCAAATGTCAACCAATTCCTTTGGAAGAGATTTTTTAAAGTTAACATAAATACTGTAATACCATGCCAAATTTAAGCTTACTTTTCCAGACTTTTCTACTTGAAAGAGACCTTCTAATAATCCTTATTGTTCACGGATACTTGAAATTTCATCGACCCTCTCATTTAAAATTCATAGCTTATATATTTTTTAAGTTCTAATGATTCTTTGGTATTTATAACAGTAAGAAAATTGATATTTATCAATACTGTTCCTGAAATATATGTGCTTCCAAAGCTTAAAACTGCTGAGCAGAAATAGAAGAATCTGATTTTTTTTGAGATTGTATAAAATAATCATAAATTTCCTCAGTCATTAGCTGGAAAAACTTCAGTATGAGGTACTCTTTTGGCCAGAAATACCTTTTCAGAGAGTCTCTAGCAAATGTTCCTTATAAGGTCCTATTTCTCTGTTGTTATATAAAGTATTTTGCTTCTCATAGCTCTCCACAATTAATGATGGCAAATCACATAATGGTATTAGGGGAAATGCTTCTTCCCCACTCAAGTTATCTCCTGAGAGTATGTAGGGAGCTTACATAACCCATTTGAGTTCTTGGTCTTCTCTCAGTGCCATACTACCTCTTGCTGGGGATGGAAGAATGAACTATGTTATTGTTAAATTTGGGCCTCTTTCTTCTTATTTAATGCTGAACCTATGTGGGGAAGAAAGGTGATTTATTGGGCCAGTTAAAGATACTTCCTTTCCCTCATAATGAAACTGTCCAAAGGGGATTGTCAACAGCAGAAGTCAAAACAGCTTAAGAAAATGCACTGTTAGCTGTCTTCTATATAATTGAGGTTTCAGTATGTATATTTTTGTAAAAATCTTATATAACTAAGTACACAGGGGAAAACATACTGTTGTGTGTCCCAGAACAGAATGTTGAAGCACATGATGAGTCACAAATGTTACAGGCATGCCAAGATGCTGATCCCTTCTGCCTTAGAGTGGCTAAAGGAGCCTGGGGCCTCAGGCTGATCAGCACTGGCCACAAGTTAACCCAAGGCATCTCCATGCAGTGCCAATATCCTTATGTATCATGGCCTGAATAAAGTTGGGAGGCACTATCGCAGAAGTAGTAACTGAGTGAAAAAGGGCAACTGCTTAGTTACCTGCGAGTGGCACGGCACATCCTTGGTCAGGATGTAATGTGCTGGAGATATAAAATGACAGACTACTTTACTGTGGGGTAAATTACAGAATTCCCATACAGTTCACAAAGAAAGAAATACCTTGGTAATTTTTCTGTGTCCCAGAATAAGTAAGGCCCTCACTACCCAGTATGTGGAAATCAAGAAACTGGATGGTGAGGTCCTCAAAAGATTTAAACAAGAGTAAATAGTTCACCTCTACTGACAGACCACACTTTTTTTTCTGGGCAGATATTTGTCTCCGCCTATTAGTATCATCTCACTTGCATTGCAATTATGTAAATATAAAATATTTTTTATAAAAATATTAGAATTGAGCTCATTGTCAGCTGGACTGTAGAAAACTAAGAATTGTTAGGAACTAACTTTATATTATTTATTTGTATTTAGAAGAAAAGCACAACAGAAATCTGCAGGATTACATGTTTGGAGCTCTCCATACATAAAGTTTTCATACCAGCTTGATTAATGTTCTTCACCCTCGGTTATTTTCTCTGCTATTTGAGGATTACAGAGCCAACAAAATCCAAATGCTGTTATAAGAAAGGATGGGTTTTAAAAAAAGAAAAATACTTGAAAATACCGTAACACAACAACAATTTAAATAATGGCTATTTTGCTTAAGGTATATTGGTGGAGAGTATTTACCCACTTCCCAAAAAAGTAGTGAGCTGGGATTCTAGCAATCTGAAGAATAATTTTAGTATACCTGACATAGCAAAGGATACAAAGCATCAGGAAAATGAGCATGAAATAATCACATACCATAATCTAAAGGAATAAACTTTCTAGTTTCATTTAAGATAAATAAAAAAAGTCGTATGTTTTATTCCCTATATATTTGGGCAAATGCCAAACCTGATGACAGAGGAGAACTGCTTCCTGCAGCATCCCCCAAAACAACCACTCTCAGTAAAGCTTAACAGTTAAGTGAAGAGGATCTAGAGCCTGGGTACTAATGCTTAATATTGGGCAAGATTCCTAAGCTTTCATTTCTGCAGCTCTAACATAAGAATAGCAACACCTACAAAACAATTGTTTTTAAAATGAAGACATGTGAAGTACTTAAAAGACTGTAGTAAGATCTAAATAGTGTTAAATGTTTTTATTATTCAATATTACTACAAGGCTTTGCCACCCTCCTAACACCCCCCCATACCCAATTTAGCCACACTAAGCTTAGAGATGCAAAAACATTAACTTCTTAAAACATTAACTGCAATACACATTTTGTTCATATTGCCTTAAATTTTTAACCTTATGTCCTTTTTCCTATCCCAGGATCCCATCCAGGACGTCACATCACATCTTGTCATGATGCCTCCTTAGGCTTGCTCCCTTGGTTGTGACTGTTTCTCAGACTTGTTTTTTGCTGACTTTGACAGTTTTGAGGAATACTGGTCAGGTATTTTGTACAATGTCCCTCAAATGGGATCTGTCTGATGTTTTTCTCATGATTTGATTGGGGTTAATGGATTTTTTTGGAGGTAGGGGGAAGACCAACAGAGGTAAAGTGTCATTTTCTTCACATTATATCAAGTATACATGTTATTAACATGCTGCATCACTGCTAATGTTGACTTTTTATCTGGCCAAGGATGGGTTCGTCAGGTTTCTCTAATGTAAAGTTATTCTTTCTCCCCCTTTCCACGGGATACTCTCTGGAAGAAAGTTACTATGCACAGACCACAATTAATGAGCAAGGAGTTAGGCTCTGAGACAGGGACCGTGGGTGTAGTCAGAGTAGGGTGAAGGCCTCCAGAAAAAGCAAGGCAGGATATCTGCAGTCAGAGCAATGTAACTACATGCAAGGAAACCCCTACCAAAATCTGTGTTAAACATTAAGCTCTAGGGTCATTCTTCAGTGAGATCAGTTTATGTTCCCCAGATAAAGAAGAGTAGCACATGTTTTTATTATGCTAATCATTTGTAAGATTCACTTTAGCATGCTAAAAGGCCCAGGCCTATGTGCTGTCTTTCCTCTTTCAGATCTGATGGGGTGGTTTTGCAAACTGGGCAACTAATTTAGCATGCAGCCCCAGCTGTAAACAACATATTAAAAGGCAAGAAAGATTCTACCTTAAAGATAAGATTGCATTTTAACACCCAGGAAGTTTAAGAAGTAAGATTTTTAACTTACTCTTTAGCAGACAATACCTCAGCCCACCTTGGGGGCTGGGCAGGCCGCCTTTTGATATGCTCCTAGACCAGGACACCTGTGTCCCAGAGAGAAGTCCGGGCAGGAAATTCCTTGTGTTAAGTTAATTCTAGATATTCAGACACCACTTAACAAGTCCACACCCCTAAGCTTTTTTCATGTTCTCAAAAAATCCTCATCTGCCTATAAAACCCCCTAGACAACACACCACCCCGGGCTCTCTTGTCCCCTCCTGGTCTGTCCTTTATCTCTAAATAAAAGCCTGTATCTTGCTCTCCTACCTTGAGTGTTTGTGAAGCTCATTTTTCGATTTCGTGAACAAGAACCCCAGCATCATCTTCATCTCCTTGAGGGTGAAGTATCTACATAAATTATTTAATATTCTTCTATACAGGAAATGTCTTCTCTCCCACATACTTATTCAATCATATACTTATTTATATAACTATGGTATGAACTCAGGATATTTATTTTATGTATTGTGTTTTTACTTGAATGTTTCCTCATTTTCTGGCATTACAAGAGCTCTAGGTTCATCATGTATTATTTCCTGCCCCAATTCACGAATAAGCCTCATTTCTCCAAGATCCTTGGTTCTTTAACTAAAGAATGGAATTAGAAACCAAGATACAGACACTATGTATGCTTGTTGCTTTTAGTCCCTCTCAGTGGACAGGGAAATAACTGTGTATACCAATGTATAGAAATATATCTATAAATACTTCTATATGTAACTATCTGTATGAAGATAGATAGATATAGATAAAGCTAAAATTTTTATTAAGCTAAATCTAAAGCCCATGTCTCCAGTTCTAATCCATTACCACCTGGGTCATTTTAGTCTCCTCTCCTTGCTTATCTGTAAACTCTTTAATTTTTGATAAACACCTTGTCCTATTAAAATACTTCATAAATGAGAAATTTTTCTCAGTAAAACTTCTTGGACTTCTGCATGTCAAACTGAACCTTCATAACTAAATTTCAACCAGGATACAACTTAAGTAGACTTCAACAAAACTCAAAAAGTTTACTATTTAATATGCTCAGTAGCAATACCAAAAGCACCTTTCATCTACTGGTTTCTGTGAGCACTTCTTGAACACAAGTTTATTGAAAATATGTCTCTCTTATCATCTAAAATCATGTAAGGAAAATACTTGTTTACTTCCTCATAATACTTGTCAAAGATAGCCCGAAGTGTATTCTCTGAGATTTATAACAAGTATGCCCCAGAAACCATTCTTCTCTAAATTTGAAAGTTAATCCTTTACAGATCCATTTTACAATAATGAACCAACCGAATATTTGTTAAGCATACCTTCAACTGTCTTAATCTCTATATCCTTATTCTTAAAACTTATACATAATGCCATCTATTGTCCTCAGAACAGAAATATACTCATAACAAATGGAGATATGAGAATCAAATAACAAACACTTCAGTTGGAGTACTTAACAATTCAAGCTATTGTCATTTTATTTTTAGAATAAACCATGATAAATCTTGATGAATAGCAAACTCATTAAATTCATTACGTTTTTCAAGAACTGTTTTATTTTAAAAACAAGAATTTAAAATCTACAAATGAGGTTCACATCCCTCAGTATTTTCAGCAAACATCAGTCAGTTGTTCGGATTTTTAAAGCTATAGCTGTATACAATCTTTAAAGAGTCACAGTATCTCTGATTCACTGAGGAATAATACTGGCTCATTATCGCTGATGTTATTGTGAGAGAAATACTGTCTAAAGGTAATAGTCTCTAGCCTCTACCATAGTAATAAAGTGATAGCCAAATTAAACTGTGTGAATAATTCATTATAACAGGTTTGATTTTGTTATTTATAGTGTTAACTTTAATTTTTTTTTCTGGTGGCTAGTTTAAATTTATTTACCTAAATGTCTTTACAATCCTTGAAATACAATCTCAAAAGAGAAAAGTATCTTCAAATAGCTATTGCCCATTTTTAGAAGCTATAGAATTTACAGTCTTGAAGACTTTTAAAGAAAAGCTAACTTTTATTACATAACTATAATATTTTACTTTTATTATATACAAAGTATTTTACTGTGTAAACAGCATCAAATTTTAGGTTAAACTGAAAGGACCAAACTAACGCCATGACAGGCCTCAGAAAGCCTCAGAAATCAGAGGGCCTGAGTTTCAGTTTCCCTGAAACCACCTGAAGGAATAAAAAAATTTTAAGTAAGCTCTGACCCTTGGCCTGAGTCATAAAAACCGGCCTGGACATAATAGTTTGCAAAACAGGACCTGAGTATATACCAGAAACCAACGAACCGTAAAGATAAAGTTAAGAATGCTGAAGCCCTGTGGGGGGACTCTAATAGAAATATTTTTGCTATCAACAGACCACCCCCTCCCCTCCCCTTAGGTATAGTTTCTTTCCCTTTAAAACCTCCTGTAAAATTCTGCTCGGGGTCGGACTCTGCTCCTGCGTGAGATATGAGTCTTGACCCCAGCGCGCTGGTGAAATCAATAAACCTCTTGCTGTTTGCATCAAGACCGGTCTCTTGTGAGTATTTGGTTCGCCGTCCATCCCGGGGCTGAGCAGGGCCTGTTTTCTGGGCCTTACAAAACTATACTACCTTCATTTCAAACCCTGTCCAATTCTGAAATTTTAGGTTTAGAAGTTAAAATGAAGGTAAAAGGTGAGACCATAAATTAATCAGTTCAAACCAGGAAATTTTAAATGGCAAAGTGCAGATCTCCAATATAAACTAGTACTGACATAAATTTGTAGTAGAAGTTCTTCAGAAATTAAAAAAAAAACACATTGGATGAAATAACAGTTATGGTTCTAGGATACTGAGAGTAGTGGATAGAGGCAAGTATCAAGAATGTTCATGTGTACTATTCACTGGTTAAAGTACAATCACAGAAACCTTAACCTACAGCAGCAGTGAGAGAATGTCAAGGGCCACAATGCAGCCAAACCTCAGTGTCTCAGTTTCCTATGCCGCTCTTGAATTGTGTTATGTCACTGACTGGTGTATCTTGTTTGGAGCTTTATAATGAAAAACAAGGGGAGAAATATTAGGTGTATGAAGGACATTCAAGTAAAATGTGAGAAAGTCATAATTGCCTATAAAATTTCTTAAATTCATGTGGTGGCCCTCTTTTTCTCTAATTATCAGTGATTTAAGCAACAACTAGAAAAGAAGTTCAGACTGCTTCACAAACATGTGGGGATGGCACAACAGATCTATGGGCACTGATGGCATTTTGTAGGTGAAATAACAGATTTTGCAGATAATCAACTTTTTCAAAATCAGAGAAATTTCAAACATCACAGATTTCTCTTTGATCCAATATGTAACACTATTTGAGTCAATTAATGTACTGCTTTATGTATTTTAAATTTCAAAGCTACTCTCAATTCATATTTACTAATAAGTTATATATTATTAAATCATCTTTAATTTCTCTTATGTATTTTTCATCCAAGCAGGTAAAAATTTATTTCTCCTTGAGACTTTAGTTTTAGAAAGTGAAAGTGTGAAAGAACTGAGCAGTGACTATATAATCTAAATCTTACACTGTTCATAATAATAAAAAAATCTGTACCACCCTTGCGTAACTAACAGCAATGAAAAAAGCACCTTTTTAAAAAATTCTGGTTCCAACTCACATTTTGCCTTTTTATTTTTTTTTAATTTTGTCTTTACTTACAATATAGGCTTTAATCTTAACTTGAAAAAATGGCACTGGAGATCAGAAGCACAAGGTTGAAATGCTTTTATCATAAGTTAAGTTTCCAGTTGGTTATTAAATTAGCTGGCAAAATTAAAAACAATAGTATTTGATTCTAGTGAAAATCAGTAAAATATGTATCCATTGCTAGAGGGGTGAGAAATTGGTATAACTCTTTTAGAAAGAAATATGGCAATGTTCCCTATGTTTTACTCCATAAATCTACCTCTAGACATATACACTAATAAAATATTCAAAAGTAAACAGAAATACATGCACAAAAACTTGTTAATAGCTTTATTTGTAATAGTGAAGAACTGACAATTTAACACTATGGAGAGGATCAGGTAGCTGTGGTATATATTTATATATGGTATATATATATTGTAAATATATTGTAAAATTTTTTAGGGATTTGCAACAATTAAAAAAACATTATCTCTGGCTTATTTTTGCAAGATTACAGTATATAATACTTATACAAAATACATGTTAATTTATTATGCAATCGGTAAGGCTTCTGGTCAACAATAGGCTATTAGTAATTAAGTTTTGGGGGAGTCTAAAGCTTTGTGCAGATTTAGGCTGTGTGGGGGTCAGTGCCCCTAAGCACTACGTTGTTCAAGGGTCAACTGCATATGGTATAATGACCACAATGGTCATTAAATGATTCTTAAGAGATTATTGATCTCAGAAAATGTGTATGATATGTTGTTAAAAAACTTAAAGAATGGTATAGGAGACAGGACTTCTAGAATTGTGGTGTAAGAAACTAGGGGAGGCTCTTGCTAGAAGAGACATCTATTAACTGATCAAAATTATCAAAGACAATTATTCAAAGTCTCTGGAGAGTCACCAAAAGCTATGTAGCGACAGAATAATTTATTCAACAAAATCTGTAACAACTCAATAGGAACAGGGGGAGGTTGTGGCTTTCCAGCCAGGGACTGCATCCACCTTCCACAACTCTGTATTTAAATGATTAGTCACCCTCTATGGTGTTCCCCAACTTTGAAAAAGGAATTATCTTGTCAGCTTTCAGATCAAAAACCTTGAGTCAACCTTAACTCATACTTACTAACTTCTAACTTACACATGGAAGCTTTCTGCAACAGAGATGTAGAAAATGAGATCGCCAGTATTCACCGATTGTCTCATAAACCACCTTCAATCTGTCAGGGAATTTTACTGCCTAAACTTTCAAAACATACCCAGAATTTGATTACTTCCCTAACCTCCACTGCTATTAGTATTTTTGTTCAAGCTACTACCGTCTGTTTGTGTTCTTGCAATAAATTCCTATCTGGTTTCATCCTCACTCCCTTCCATGCCTTCATCCTTACCTCTCTACAGACTCTCTTCAACACACCAGCCAAAGTGATTTTTTTAAGAGATTAATCATAATGCATCACTCAGCTATCTGGTAGTCAAGAGCAGTCCACAAGGCCCTGTGCTCTCTATCCCACAATCTCTACTTCTGCCTCCCACCACTCTTCACCCATGCTTACTGTGCACCTGCTGCACTGGCCTTCTTGCCAATTCTCAATCCTGCCAAGATCACTTCTACTTCAAGGCTCTCGCCTTTGCTGTTCTCTCTGCCTTAGCATGCTGTCCTTTCAGATAATAACATAGCTCTTGTCCTTACTGCTTTCAGATCTTTGCAGAAATGTCACCTTTTCAATGAAGTGTTCCTTGACCATCCCATTTAAAATTTCAAACCCGACACTATCACACACACACACACACACACAAAATGCCTTCCTTTTTAATTTTTTTCCATGGCACTTACCATCATTCACGTTCTTTATTTTTTACTGATTCATTTTACTGTGGCTCCCCCTCATAAGACTATGGTCTATATAAGAAAAAGGATCTTTGTGTGTGTTGTTTTCTGCTGTATTCTCAGTGCTTAGATGCATGAGGAGAAACAAGTACGTGAATGATTGAATTAAATAAAAAGGATTCAATGTTTCGAAGCTCCTGCCTTACACAGATGAGTGGATAATGATGTCAAGACAGAGGCCAAAGTGAAAAGAATTAGGAAAATCAACATTACATTCTTTAACATAAAACCATGTATTATTTTATGGAAAGGTCAACTTCATTGATATTGATGTTAATATATTTTGACAGGTAGTTTTAGGGGAAGCAAGTGTAATTTTTGGTCAGCCAAGTTATGATTTAATATTAGTTCAACAAACTTGATGAAAATTAAAAAGTATCTCCTTATCTGAGAAAACATACAATAAAGCCTAACATCTATACAGTCATACTAAGAAAACTGCCAAACTTTATTTTAGAAAGTAATGAGCATATATTCTGTATATAAATCATATAAAATATTTAACATGTTTTCTCCACCTAGTCCTATCCTGCAGGTGTTAGACAATACTGACAAGTGACCATGGAGACAGTCACAAAAGAGGCCAAGTACGATGTCCCTGAGTGACATCTTTCCTCTCCTCAAATCACAAGGCCCTGGAGAGTTTGCACAATTCCAGTCCCCTTTATAAGAACACATAATATAGACACTTATTTCAAGAATCTCAAAGTAGATAAGCTTTTAATGGGCGTCTAAGAGTAAACAGGAAAGTCCTAGTTCCATGATCAGCTTGGCAATTCTTATTTGAAACTGCAAAATTATGCTTACTCTTTTTTGAACATTTCTGTTTGCACATCCTTGGTAGCAGACTCTGTTGACACAGTTATAATATTTTAGGGAAGTGAGTTAAGAAAAACCACTAATACTGCCCATTAACCTTTTCCAAAGAGGTTACTTGGATGTTGCTTTCAAAGTGTAAATGTGTGTGTGTTTATGTTCACACTTTTCTTTTTAGGGTGGAGGGATATTCATTAAAAGGTAAAGTTAAAAAAGGAGTTTCCATTTTTAAACAAAATCAAGTTCTCAATTTTACTCAACATAATATTTGATCTTAATAAAGCATAATTTGTAGTGCTGAAGCAAATGGACAGAGATAATTTAGAGTATAAGAGATTCATGGACTAGAAATTCTTATGCAGCCTTTTATCAAAAGCAAGTCACTCTACCTCAGTCTGACAGTTAACAACATATGATCTGGTAAATAAACACTTTCACACAGAAAAAAGTGCCATTAAAGGCCAAAACTGTCAACACAAATCCCATTCTTACAAGAGAAAAAAAAATACCTCAACTGTTGATCACCTCTGGTTGTCTTAACTAGCAAGGAGGTTGTCATGGAAACATTTCTATGAAGTTCACAGTGATGAAATACAAACACTTCCAGTTTAATTGCTATTAGGTTTTGCATACCAGAGTTTATTTATTCTCAGTGTGCATTATGATAAAATGTAGTATAAATAAAGCTTAAAATTATCTAGCATAACAAAGACATTTCCTTTTTAAAAAATTAAATGAAAATGGCAATTTAATTTTTTTCCAGGAAAAAGTAAAATTCCTAATTTTCTCAAATACCTACTCTAATGTCTTTGTACTTTTTATATAGTACCTGATTTATGAAATAGTTTCATGTTTTTATTTCTACAGAATGTGATTTACAAAAATACCTATTTTACACACTAAAAACACAAAATATGTTAAAAATCACAGAATGGCAGCAATGTAAATGTTCTGGTACTTTTTTGTATCAATAATAAGCAATTATTAATACTGAATTAAGACTTATGTTTCATTTTTGTGGTAAAATACTAGGAATTGTTTGCCCAGAAATGCTCTTTTTCTTAATTCTGCTTCCTTAAAAATAAGAAACCTACAAAATAATACTGAGGTAAAACCACCTTGTAGGCATTTGTAGAAAATAACGTGTTCACAGAATCCAATTAAATACATACTTAGTTGTGTGGAATTGTTAATAGAAAAACTTTCTAGTGTGCTCTAGAAAGAGATTTTCTAAAAGTTTGAACAATTCTTTTTTCTCAAGGAAAGTATTTAAGTTTTCTTTTACTACATTTAATGACATCCAAAAAACATATAGTAAGACTAAAAAATAATTCCAAAAGTTTTTATTAAGTGCCTAATATGTTCCCAGAAGTGAGATAATTACTAAGTAGAATACAAGCAAAGAATAAGGTAGTTCCTACTTTGGCAAAACATAAATTTTGGTTAATGGCAGAAAAGTAAAGGTACAGAAAACAACTATAGAACAACACAAGGTAAAATACAGTTAGGATTAAATTATGAAGTTCAACCTGTACCATAGGGTTAATCAGTAGTAAAAAGGATGGACTGGAATAGGATTCCAAGTTTTCACAGAAAAATAAGATGACATAACTTGCAGTTATACATTGTCAAATTAAAAGATACTTCCTTGAAATACTCCAAAAACACATATCAGTAAAAATGCAATTTTACAGTTTTCTAAAAAATACATTTTTTTCTTTTTTAAGTCTCAAGCTACTTACCAGCCAAAATAAGGGCTGTCATACGTTATTTACTCAAAGTTGTTCAGTGGCTAACATAAGAAGTATTTGCAGTATCACTTCAATATCCAATTATCAATGTGTGTGATTATAGCAAAGATGTAAAAACAAGTTGACATCAATTGTGCCTCCAGGTCTCAATAAACAAACAACACATACAAGTTATAATAATATTATCCTTGTTCAGGAACAATAAAATGTAGAGCTCCCAGTTCAAACCTTTGAATTTTAGTCCAGGATTTTCCACTAAATACCTGTGTAAACTCTGACAAGGCCCTTATATCTGTAAGGCTCAATTAAGAATGCTATTGCTATGGTAATTTCTTGCTCTATAATTCTAACATATTGGGTACTCAACTTCCTCCCCACCTTCCTGAATGGAAAGAACAAAAGAGAGTGGAAGATGTGATATCTCCAATATAACCAAGTCAAGAAGAAATGATTCTGGCAACCAGAGATCTAAGGTATATCAGTCAAAAGAAGCACAGTGTTTTTTAATATTCCAATAAGAAATGGAGAGGGTGAAAAGGGATCCAAGGAGAAAGTTTCTATGAAGAAGGAAGTCATTTCAGAATACCAGGGAGTCTAAAATATCATGATTCGGCATTTGATTGTTTAAAATTTCTGGATTTCCCCAGAGGACTTTCAACTCAGTTTTCATCATCAGCAAGCATTTACTGAACACCTAATTGTGAATGAAATGCTGCACACAAAGATTTACACAGTCATGGTCCTTGATTCCCTCAGGCTTTTTAAATCTAGGTCAAACAACACTAAAATGTACGTGTTCAGGACCACACAGATAAGAGACTAAATATATTTAACCCAGAAATTTTTTAAAATTCAGTTTTTGGAGTGTTTTGATCCCAAACTATTGAGTAATTTGAGAGTAAAAATAAACTTTCAGAACTAAATATATAACAATGTTTTTTAAATAAATTAAATGGTAGAATATTTTTTAATAAGGTATCATTGATATACACTCTTACGAAGGCTTCACAAGAAAAACAATGTGGTTATTACATTCACCCTTATTATCGAGTCCCCCTCCATACCCCATTGCAGTCACTGTCCATCAGTGTAGTAAGATGCCACAGAGTCCCTATTCATCTTCTCTTAACTACACTGTCTTCCCCATGATCCCACACAAACACCATGTGCACTAATCATGATACACCACAATCCCCGTCTCCCTCCCTCCCCACCCGTCCTCCCCACCCCTCTCCTTTGGTAACCACTAGTCCTTTCTTGGGAGTCTGTGAGTCTGCTGCTATTTTGTTCCTTCAGTTTTGCTTTGTTGTTATACTCAACAAATGAGGGAAATCATTTGGTATCTATCTTTCTCTGCCTGACTTATTTCACTGAGCATAATACCTTCTAGCTCCATCCATGTTGTTGTAAATGGTAGGATTTCTTTCTTTCTTATGGCTGAATAGTATTCCACTGTATATATGTAATGGTAGAATATGTATACTGAAAAAATAAGAAAGGAGAAGTCTAAGAATCTGCTTCATAAACAAGAGGTGACTCATTTTAAGGGGATAAAGAAGTTTTACACGGGTGTATTTAAAAGTAGTTTATATTCAGATAACAGATTGTCACCAGAAGTTGAATGTCCTGCTCTTAACAACTATATTTCTTTCATTTCAGGGTAATATTAGCCATGATCATCTACAGATGATTAGGTTAACTGAAGTGGGAGAAATGCATCGATTATGAGTTGGAGAAAATCCTTTAGGCCTGGTTTCACATTAAAACCAAGCTCTTTTACTGCCTCTGATGGTAAAACAACAATGATTATTGGGGTATCCTTAAACTTAAGAAGCAAAACAAAGCATGAGAGTTTACCATATGTAGTTCTCTGATCATGATTCAAACCTGTTAACTCAGCAGCATGTCCCTAACATTCCAACATATGCTGATAATTGTCATGCACCTGTCAATTTTCATTGCCAAAACCAGTCACCAATTGTTTATCACTACTATTTTGGTGCTAATAAGATATATAACAAGAAATATATTCCTTTTATTTCCATATTTCTTTTATTTTTATTTTCTAGTACTGACAATAAACATATGCAGCTACTGTGCCACATTAAATAAGGAATACTCTGGAAAGAGGGAAGGAAAGATAGGAGAAACCATGATTTTAAATTCTTTTTAAAACACAAGTTATAATCACAGTCACATGACAGAACATCTTTGAGCACAACCTCCATTAATGTCTAGGCAGTTGAAGAAGGCAAGAAATATTTTAGATAAAGTTCATAAACTCAAAAAATCTGCCCTTTTCTTTGCATGTTCTACCTTGCTGGCAACCACTTCTTTCTATTTTATCAATCTAATGCCTTCCTAGTCTCTTTACACTCCATGGATATTAAAAAGGAAAAGATATGATGTCATTTGCAATTGTTCACTGACAAGTAAAATTAACTGTTGATGAGTTTCACCCTTCTGAATTCTACATCTTTAAGCTATCATTATAGATTAGGTCTATCCCACCCAAAAGAAATTTTAGGCATTGCAGCAGACAGACTCAAAGACCCCAGTGATCTCTACCTCCTAGTATTTATGCCCTTACATGATACCCCTTTCCCTTGAGTATGAGAAAGACCTGTGATTGCTTAATTTTAACCAAGAGGGTACAGCAAAATTGACAGGATACCACTACCATGATTATGTTATGACATAAGACTGTTAACTTCCATCTTGCTTCCAGATTTTCTCTACTCTTTCCCTTGTTGACTTTGGTAAAGTAGGTTTTCATACAGAGACCTACATGGCAAGAAACCATGGGCAGCCCCCAGTCAACAGCCAGCAAGGGACTGAGGCCCTCAGTCCAGCAACCCACAAGCAAGTGGATCCTGCCGTAACCATGAGATTGGAAGTTGAAGCTTTCACAATTGAAGCTTCAGAGGAGATTTCAGCCTTATTGACACCATGATTGCAGCTAGTCAAGGACCCTGAAGTAGAGTATCCAGATTAGCCATGCCCTGATTCCTGACCCAAAGAAACTTTAAGATAACAAATATATCTTAAGCCACTAATTTTGCAACTCATAAGGCATCAACAAAACAGTAGAGATTTGAGGAGAGGAGACTGGGACCATCTAAAAGATCTACATATGGGGTAATTATTTTGACTTATCATCTCAAAATGACCTAAGTGGTAATATATGACCTCCACATAGCTTCATACTTATCCAGGCCCAAGCTTTAAAGCAATCACTATCTGAATACTATATAGCTGTCAAAAGTGCTACACTTAGGTGTCTCACTGCAAAATCATATATGTTCCTTCCTGACCATATAATTCTAAAAATCTATAAAGTATTTCATTTAGCACATGCCCATGTGTCACTATAAAAATTGCATAGGTTACTACATTATTTAATAATAACCACCAATAATTTTGGTTGCTAATCCCAACATCTAAGTCAAAATAATATTCCAATAACATCAATTAAGGGAGAGATACTTTATAAACCCTTCTATATTTTCACATTTCAGGAAAATGAAAGTATTTAAGAGGAATGCATGCTAATTTCAGTTACTATGCATTCACACACACATATACACATCTATACAGACCATATATATATATACATGTTCATATACATACAAATATAAAAATTCATACTGAAAACAGGTGGTATTATGTGTTAGAGTATTTACATAAATAAACCTAGTAGGTATCTATACATTATTCAAAACTTGGGTCAAGTGTAATCTCCTCCATAATTTTTTTTTTCTGGAACTCAAATTAGAATAGAACATTCCCATAGGTGCTAGTTATCTATTTGCACTTAATTCATTTGGTCTTGCTTTATACTTAACTATTTACACAGGTACCTCTCCTACTATATTTTAAGCTCCTTGAGAGAAATACTATGTCTTCTCTTTAAATCCTCTGAAGACCTAATATAGTGCCTTCCTCGTATGCAGGTATTTTTAAGGAATCCATATGAAATTCAAATCAATTATTATTTCTTCACATTAATCTGACTTAAGAAAGGCAGCCTTCTTCACTAGAATCAAATGTCTTTTGTTTTATATGTACAACATTCATAGTTCTTATAAATGTTTTGTGAAATAAGGATTACTATGTGATGGTCATGTCCCAAAGTTGGCATGTTATCAATCTGAGACCAAGAGAGAAAACTCCCCCCTCCACTTCTGGATAAACCACTCTAAAGCAGAGAAGTGGCTGGTCTTTACTTGTGTAGGGGGGGGTCTTGTGGGGAGGAAGGGCAGGAATCCTCATTCACTGAACAACAGAGATCCAAGGTGTTCAGGTGAGTCTTTATAGTTTACAACAACATCAGATAACACAGAGATTTCTGGAGGATTAGTCTTCTCAAGGGATCATCAAGCTCTTTGAATTCTCTACAGTCGTCAATTATGATCCCTTCCCAGCTGGAAACTTAAGAGCTGGAAGTCCAGGTTCCTTTGTTGCTGCTATAGGTTCACATTTTAGATTAACATAATATACACGAGCTACAGTCCAAGTCCAGAAGAGAAGATGCACACTCCACTTAAGTATGCAGTAATTTAAGGGGACATAATAAAACTGTTTAGTCATTAACTTGCTATTCATTCTGAATACTGACAAGGAAAAAATATGCATTTCTTACTTTTTAAAATATTTAATGAATTAGAAGATCTATGACTACGTCAAAGGGCTACATAATAAAAAGCAAATGAGAGCCATTTATTCATTCATCTACTCAATTATTCAAACTTTTGTTTAGTGTTAGATAGATGGTTAAACATTTTTTTTAATACTGGGGAATACAGCTACATGCAAGAGAATGAAACTGGATTACTGTCTAACACCATACACAAAAGTAAACTTGAAATGGATTAAAGACTTGAATAAAAGACATGAAACCATAAAACTTTTTTAAGAAAACCCAGACGAAAATATCTTGAACGTAAGTATGGGTAATTTTTTTCTGGATACATCTCCCCAGACCAGGGAAACAAAAGCAAAAATAAACAAGTGGGACTATATCAAAACTAAAAAGCTTCTGTAGAGCAAAGGAAACCATCAAGAAAACAAAAAGGCAACCTACCATATGGGTGATAATATTTGCAAATGATACTTCCAATAAGAGACTAACATCCAAAACATACAAAAAACTAATATGACTCAACACCAAAAAACCCCCAAATAACCCAATTAAAAAATGGGGAGAAGAGCTGAAAAGACATTTTTCCAAATAAGACATACAAACGGCAGCAGGTACATGAAAAGATGTAATCATGTCTTTCACTAATCATCAGTGAAATGCCAATCAAACCATAATGAGATATCACCTCACACCAGTCAGAATGTCCACTATCCAAAACACAAGAAATAACAAGTGTTGGCTAGGATGTGAAGAAAAGGAAACCCTCCTACACTGTTGGAAGGAACATAAATTGGTGCAGCCAGTGTGGAAAGCAGTATGGAAGTTCCTCAAAAAACTATCAATAGAGATACTATATGAACTAGTACTTCCACTTTTCGGAATTTACCCAAAGAAAACAAAATCTGATTCAAAAAGATATATGCACCCTTATGTTTACTGCCACATTATTGACAAAAGCAAAGATATGGAAGCAACCAAAGTGTCCATTAATAGATGAATGGATAAAGATGTGGTGCATGCATATATATATAATGGAATAGCCATAACAAAGAAGGAAATCCTGCCGTTTGTGACTACATGGATGAACCTAGAGGGTATTGTGCTAAGTGAAAATAATCCAGGCAGAGAAAGACAAATACCATATGATTTCACTTTTTTGGGGAATCTCAAAACAAAACAAAATAGAATGAAATAAAATGAACAAAATAGCAACAGCTCGAAGACACTGAATAGTGGCTGGTAGTTACCCTGGGAAGGGGTTAGGGTGCGTGGGTGAAATAGATGAAGAGGATAAAGAGCCACAAAAATCTCAGTCATAATATAAATTGGTCATAGGGATGAGAGCACAGCATAGAGAATGTATCCAATAATTCTGTAACTTTTTTTATGTTGACAGATAGAAACTATACTAGTTGGGGTGAGTGTTTTAAAAACATAAATAAATAAATAATAAAATATGGGATCATGCATATTTAGTGAAGAAATCCACAAACTAGCTGAAGGCTGAGCCTGTGATTCCATGATTGAAGTCACTAATGGATATGAGCACAGAATTAGGTACTAGAACTGTGTTTGAGTTCTAATTTCACTCTTTATTGGTTATGCTTCACTGGGAGAATTATTTTAATGTTTATTATCCTTGTTTCCTCATCCATAAAATACGTGCCTTACAGAATGGTGGAGATGATTATAGTAATCATGAATCATAGCAGTTATCACAGTTTCCTGCACATATTCAACACACAGGATAAAGATGATGATGACGACAATGATGGTGGAGGAGGAAGAGGCCATGACACTATACACACACACACACACTGAAATATTATTCAGGAAAAAAAAGGAGGAAATCCCACCATTTGAGACAACATGACAGATCTTGAAAACATCGTGCTTAGTGAAATACGACAAGACATATTGAACAAAGAAAAATTCATTGAAGAGAGAACATATTTGTGGTTAACAGAGAAGATAAGTGGGGGAAGAGGAAATTGGAAGTAGTCAAAAGGTACAAACTTCCAGTTATAAGTACTAGGGATGTGATGTACATGATGACTATAACTAACACTGCAGTATGATATATAGAAAAGTTCTTAAGAGAGAAAATCCTGTGTTCTCATCACATGGAGAAATTTATTTTTCTTCTTTTTTCCTTTTTATTGTATGACTATGAGAAGATGGATGTTAGATGATTCTACTGCGGCAATCATTTCACAATATATGAAAATCAAACCATCATGCTATGCACCTTAAATTTGTACAGTGATGTATGTCAATTATTTCTCAATAAAACTGGAAGAAAAATTTAATCATTTTCTGCAAATGTTACAGGCAAAGAGGCACACACACAGAGAAGATGGGATAAAAATGGACAAGGCCTTAAAAGAAAATCAAATTTAAAAGATTTTGATAAATCAGCTGCTAAGCATGTATGTTCACTTTGGAAGTTCTCTCATAATAACATACTAAAGACCAATTTCATTGGTGAAAAAGTCTCTTAATGTATGTAAACTTCCCAAAACATGGATTCTGTTATAACATAATATCAAAAATCTGTATAATAAGAAAATGTATATGACAGAAAACCCAAACACTTTACAAGCTTTTAAAAATGTCCTACAAACATTTGCGTATTTAAGAATAAACGCAGACTCTTTTATATCCATACTGAATATTTGTTTGCACCCAAAGCTGAGAGAAGTAGCAAAGTTGTCCATCTAATATTTATAATACATAAATGTGTAATACGTAACTACACAGAGAACCAGATTGTGCTCAAACATGGTATGGACACATAAATGAACACCATAGTATAAATCTAACGTGATGATAAAAGATCTTTATAATTATAATATATTTTATTAAATAATTAATAAAACTATAGTAGTCGGTTTTTCCAAGTTTGTACTAGTACACTTTTTAAAAAAACCATTTTGATTACTCTTTATATATTAGTTCAACACATGAAAAGTGGCAAAACTTGAGATGTGTTTATTATAAAATTTTTAGTGACCTGTTAATTTCTTTTTTTTGTAATTTATTTTGGTATCATTAATCTACAATTACATGTGCAACATTATGGTTATTAAACTACTTCTTCATCAGGTCCTCCACACCAACCCCATTACACTCACTGTCCATCAGCATAGTGAGATACTATATAATCATTACTTGTCTTCTCTGAGTTATACAGCCCTCCCCGCGCCCCCCCAACATTACGTCTGCTAATTGTAACACCCCTTTTTCCCCCTTATCCCTCCTGTCCCACCCATCCTCCTCCGTTCGTTTCCCTCTGGTAACTATTAGTCTGTTCTTGGGTTCTGTAAGTTTGCTGCTGTTTTGTTCCTTCAGTTTTTTTCTTTGTTCTTATACTCCATATATGAGTGAAATCATTTGATGTTTGTCTTTTTCCGCTTGCTTATTTCACTAAGCATAATACCCTGTACCTCCATCCATGTTGCTGCAAATGGTAGGATTTGTTTTCTTCTTATGGCTGAATAATATGCCATTGTGTATATGTACCACCTCTTCTTTATCCATTCATCTACTGATGGACACTTAGGTTCCTTCCATTTCTTGGCTATTGTAAATAGTGCTGCGATAAACATAGGGGTGCACCTATCTTTTTCAAACTGGGCTGCTGCATTCTTACAGTAAATTCCTAGGAATGGGATTCCTGGGTCAAATGGTACTTCTATTTTGAGTTTTTTGAGGAACCTCCATACTGCTTTCCACAATGGTTGAACTAATTTACATTCCCACCAGCAGTGTAGGAGGGTTCACTTTTCTCCACATCCTTGCCAACATTTGTTGTTGTTTGTGTTTTGGATGTTGGCCATCCTCACTGGTGTGACGTGATATCTAATTGTGGTTTTAATTTGCATTTCCCTGAAGATTAGGGATGTGGATCATCTTTTCATGTGCCTGTTGGCCATCTGAATTTCTTCTTTAGAGAAGTGTCTATTCATGTCCTCTGCACATTTCTTAATTGGATTATTTGCTTTTTGTTTGTTGAGGTGCATGAGTTCTTTATACATTTTGGATGTCAACCCTTTATCGGATATGCCATTTATGGATATATTCTCCCATACTGTAGGATGTCTTTTTGTTCTACTGATGGTGTCCTTTGCTGTACAGAAGCTTTTCAGCTTGATATAGTCCCACTTGTTCATTTTTGCTTTGGTTTCCCTTGCTCGGGGGGATACATTCATAAATAAGTCGCTCATGTTTATCTCTAAGAGATTTTTGCCTATGTTTTCCTCTAAGAGTTTTATGGTTTCATGACTTACATTCAGGTCTTTGATCCACGTTGAGTTTACTTTTGTGTATGGGGTTAGACAGTAGTCCAGTTTCATTCTCTTACATGTAGCTGTACAGTTTTGCCAACACCAGCTGCTGAAGAGGCTGTCATCTACCCATTGTATATCCAAGGCTCCTTTATCATATATTAATTGTATATGTTTGGGTTAATGTTTGGATTTTCTATTCTGTTCCACTGGTCTGTGGGTCTGTTTTTGTGCCAGTACCAAATTGTCTTGATTACTGTGGCTTTGTAGTAGAGCTTGAAGTCAGGGAGCGTAATTCCCCCTGTTTTATTCCTCCTTCTCAGGATTACTTTGGCTATTCGGGATCTTTTGTGGTTCCATATGAATTTTAGAATTATTTGTTACAGTTCATTGAAGAAAGCTGTTGGTAGTTTGATAGGGATTGCGTTGAATCTGTAGATTGCTTTAGGTAGTATAGCCATTTTGACAATATTTATTCTTCCTAGACAAGAGCATGGGATGCATTTCCATTTGTTAGTGTCCTCTTTAATTTCTCTCAGGAGTGTCTTGTAGTTTTCAGAGTACAGGTCTTTCACTTCCTTCTTTGGTTTATTCCTAGGTATTTTATTCTTTTGGATGCAATTGTGACTGGAATTGTTTTCATGATTTCTCTTTCTGTTAGTTCATCATTAGTGTATAGGAAAGCAACAGATTTCTGTGTGTTAATTTTGTATCCTGCAACTTTGCTGAATTCAGATATTAGTTCTAGTAGTTTTGGAATGGAGTCTTGAGGGTTTTTTATGTACAATATCATGTCATCCGCAAATAGTGACAATTTGACTTCTTCTTTACCAGTCTCGATGCCTTGTATGTCTTTGTTTTGTCTGATTGCCGTGGCTAGGACCTCCAGTACTATGTTGAATAACAGTGGAGAGAGTGGGCATCCCTGTCTTGTTCCCGATCTTAGATGAAAAGCTTTCACCTTCTCACTGTTAAGTATGATGTAGCTCTGGGTTTGTCATATATGGCCTTTCTGATATTGAGTTATTTGCCCTCTATACCCATTTTGTTGAGAGTTTGAATCATGAATGGGTGCTGAATTTTGTCAAATGCTTTTTCAGCATCTATGGAGATGATCATGTGGTTTTTGTTCTTCTTTTTGTTGATGTGGTGGATGATGTTGATGGATTTTCAAACGTTGTAACATCCTTGCATCCCTGGGCTGAGTCCCACTTGATCATATTGTATGATCCTCTTGATGTATTTTTTAATTCGGTTTGCTAATATTTTGTTGAGTATTTTTGCATCTGTGTTTATCAGGGATATTGGTCTGTAATTTTCTTTTTTGATGAGGTCTTTGCCCGGTTTTGGTATTAGAGTGATGCTGGCTTCATAGAATGAGTTCGGAAGTATTCCCTCCTCTTCTATGTTTTGGAAAATTTTAAGGAGAATGGGTATTTCTTCTCTATATGTCTGGTAGAATTCAGAGATGAATTCATCTGGCCCAGGGGTTTTGTTTCTGGGTAGTTTTTTGATTACTGATTCAATTTTGTTGCTGGTGATTGGTCTGTTTAGTTTTTCTGTTTCTTGCTTTGTCAGTCTTGGAAGGTTGTATTTTTCTAAGTTGTCCATTTCTTCTAGGTTTTCCAGCTTATTAGCATATAGATTTTCATTGTATTCTCTTATAATTCTTTGTATTTCTGTGAGGTCCATCGTGATTTTTCCTTTCTCATTTCTGATTCTGTTTATGTGTGTAGATCTCTTTTTCTCTTAATAAGTCTGGCTAGGGGTTTTTCTATTTTGTTTATTTTTTCAAAGAACCAGTTATTGGTTTCATTTTTTCTATTGTTTTATTCTTCTCAATTTTATTTATTTATTGTCTAGTCTTTATTATGTCCCTCCTTCTGGTGACTTTGGGCCTCATTTGTTCTTCTTTTTCCAATTTCAGTAATTGTGTCTTTAGACTATTCATTTGGAAATGTTCTTTCTTCTTTAAATAGGCCTGGATTGCAATATACTTTCCTCTTAGAACTGCCTTTGCTGCGTCCTACAAAAGTTGTGGCTTTGTGTCATTGTTGTCATTAGTCTCCATATATTCTTTGATTTCTGTTTTGATTTGGTTGTTAACCCATTGATTGTTTAGGAGAATGTTGTTAAGTCCCCATGTATTTGTGAGCTTTTTTGTTTTCTTTCTAAAATTTATTTCTAGTTTTATGCCTTTGTGATCTGAGAAGTTGGTTGGTAGACTTTGAATATTTTTCACTTTACTGAGGTTCTTTTTGTGGCCTAGTATGCGGTCTATTCTGGAAAATGTTCCATGTGCATTTGAGAAGAATGTGTATCCTGTTGCTTTTGGGTGTAGAGTTCTGTAGATGTCTGTTAGGTCCATCTGTTCCAGTGTGTTGTTCAGTGCCTCTGTGTCTTTACTTATTCTCTGTCTGGTTGATCTGTCCTTTGGAGTGAGTGGTGTGTTGAAGTCTCCTAAAATGAATGCATTGCTGTCTATTTCCTCCTTTAATTCTGTTAGTATTTGTTTCACATATGCCGGTGCTCCTGTGTTGGGTGCATATATATTTAAAATGGTTATATCTTCTTGTTGGACTGACCCCTTTATTATTATGTAATGTACTTCTTTATCTCTTGCTACTTTCTTTGTTTTGAAATCTATTTTTTCTGATACAAGTACTGCAACACCTGCTTTTTTCTCTTTGTTGTTTGCATGAAATATCTTTTTCCATCCCTTCACCTTTAGTCTGTGTATATCTCTGGGTTTCAGTTGAGTCTCCTGTAAGCAGCATATAGATGGGTCTTGCTTTTTTATCCATTCAGTAACTCTGTGTCTTTTTAGATTGGTACATTCAGTCCATTTACATTTAGGGTGATTATCGTTAGATATGTAGTTATTGCCATTGCTGGCTTTAGATTCGTGGTTACCAAAGTTCAAGGGTAGCTTCTCTACTATCTAACAGTCTAACTTAACTTTCTTGTTAAGTTATTGTAAACACAGTGTGATGATTCTTTATTTCTCTCCCTTCTTATTCTTCCTCCTCCCTTCTTTATATACTAGATGTTTTATTCTTTGCCATTAGTTAGTATTTGGATAGTCTGCTTTCTTTGCTATGATTTTATTTTCTCTGGTGACATCTTTTTAGCCTTAGTGTTTCCATCTAGAGCAGTCTGTTGAAGATATCCTGAAGAGTTGTTTTATGGGAGGCAAATTCCCTCAGCTTTCACTTGTCTGGAAATTGTTTAATCCCTCCCTCAAATTTAAATGAGAATTGTGCTGGATACAATATTCTTGGTTTGCAGCCCTTGTGTTTCATTACGTTAAATATATCATGGCATTCTCTTCTGGCCTGTAAGGTTTCTTTTGAGAAGTCTGATGATAGTCTGATGAATTTTCCTTTCTAGGTGATCTTTTTTCTCTGTCTAGATGCCTTTAATACTCTGTCCTTATCTTCGATCTTTGCCATTTTAATTATTATGTGTCTTGGTGTTGTCTTCCTTGGGTCCCTTGTGTTGAGAGATCTGTAGGCTTCCATGGTTTGAGAGACTATTCCCTTCCACAGCATGGGGAAGTTTTCAGCAATCATTTCTTCAAAGACACTTTCTGTCCCTTTTTCTCTCTTCTTCCCCTGGTATTCCTATAATGCGAATATTGTTCCGTTTGGATTGGTCTCACACAGTTCTCTTAAAATTCTTTCATTCCTAGAGATCCTTTTATCTCTCTCTGCCTCAGCTTCTCTGTATTCCTGTTCTCTGATTTCTATTCCATTAATAGTCTCTTGCATCTTGTCCAGTCTGCTGCTAAGTCCGTTGATTGCTTGTCTCATCTCTGCATTGTCTTTCCTCACTTCCCTCACTTCCTCCCTTAGCTCTTGCATATTTCTCTGTAGATCCATCAGTATGGTTATGACTTTTATTCTGAATTCTTTTTCAGGAAGATTGTGCATGTCCTTCCCATCAGGCTCCCTCTCTGGGGTTGTCTGTGTAAGATTTGTTTGTACCATATTACTCTGTCATTTCATGGCGATAGAAGTGTTCAGAAAAAGAAAAAAAGGAGAAAGGGAAAATAGAGAAAAAAAAAGCCTGCCGGGTGTAGTTTCTGTGAGGATCCTGTAGGTGGTGCTGCTGCTCCACTATCCCACAGCCACGCCGCTCCGCAGGCCCCTTTGTGATTCTGGCCGTGGAGGGAACGAATGGGAGGCTGCTGATTTCTGTGGGAAGTCTTTGTGCGACTGCTTTTCACAGCTGCAGTCCAAGGGGACTGAAATTCCCCAGGAGACCCAGCCTGCTTGGCTGAGTGCGCTGGGACGATCCTGCTCCTCTGTTGGGCCCCTGTCTCTTTAAGACCCCTAAAAAAGCACGCACTTTTCTTTTGTCCTGGGAACTGGCTGAACGGACCTGCCATCTTGGACCCACACCTCTGTCTCTCCAATCTCCGATACACCACACAAAGTGTGTCAGTGCTCCCGGCGCAGATCACCAGGACTGGTTATTTGGTGGGCCTGTCCTTCCACTCCCTCCCCACTTTGAATCCTCTCCTCCCGCTGGTGCACTGGGGTGGGGGAGTGCTCAGGTCCTGCTGGGTCGCGGTTCCGTATCTTACCCACTTCACGGGGTGCCAAGTCCTCTCAGGTGTATCTGCAGGCATGGTGCTGTCCTGTATATTCTGGTCTCTCTTTTTTTAGGAATAGTTGTATTTGTTGTATTTTCATAAATATATTTGGTTTTGGGAGATTTCCACCGCCCTGCTCATGCCACCATCTTCCCGGAACTGACCTGTTAATTTCTTATTGTGATTATAAACTGTATGTTAACTTAGTACCATACTGTCAGCTGCAAATAAACTTGTGAAAAAAAAATCAAGAAATTTGCATTAATCACAATGTTGGTCATTATGCTTATTAGAAAAATCATATACAAATGAGTCATTTATGTATAAAATTTATAACTGATGAACACCATACCACTCCTTAAAAATTCTGTGTATTCAGAAGCTACCTGTATTATATAATATAAAAAGTCTTAGATCTACGAAGCTTTCATGATGATCCATCAGCTTAGAAAATATTTGTAAAAAATTTTTTAAATGCAATATAAACATTTCAGCCCTGAACCTTCCTTCTATGCCTTTGAACCTTCTCTTTCATGTGCAGTACCTGATGGCCCACTGAGAACAGCTGCTGAAAGCCCCAAAGAAGGGTAAAACAGAATTTCTGACTCAGGAAATAAAAATCAGCTGAATAGGATTCCCATATGGCAATCCAGATCAATGGAAAAGCAAGACCAGAAATTTACAGTATCTATCCTACACAGTACAACATGAAGGTTGTATTTCATTGCTGGTAACAAAACTCCCAGTGGCCAAGAAAAAAAATGTAGATACAGAGATTGTAAACCCAACAATGAGAAACTACACTTTATTTTGACATTTTGCTCTTAGTGGAATTAAAAACTCCACTACCTTTATTTGGAATCAGTGATATGGTAAATAAGTTCTGTAACAGAAGTGCATTCTACTAAAACAACTAAAGGCAACCATGAGGTGAATTAATATCTAAAATCCTTATCAATTTCCAGCAACTATCATCTTACATGGTAACATCTTATGTGTTTTATGCCAAGAAAAATGATTTACTTTGATTTCAATGTGAAGAAAAACTTAGAATAGACTTATTAATACCATACCAAAAATTAATAATTAATATGCAAATTATAAAACAACCTAAAACATTTCATCACAATGCTATCAAGTTTTGATAGGACTTAGTAATCCATGCAGAACAGGAATTACCTCTCAATGCCCTTACTGGGTAGCATTGCAGCTGATATTTCAGTATTTGCTTACAAAGGCACTCCTTCCCATTTTGGACATGTTTTTATGCTCAGCATACCTATATTTGAATAACTTTTATCTATTTGGTCTGTTCTGACTACTGTGGCTGTACTGAATTCCCTATTCTACATAATTATTCTTTAAAATATTATGTACTATCAAAGCTCTCCAATTCTCCTTAACTCTGCACTAAACAACCCAGGTTCCTTTTCCCAGTCTTCTTGTGACATTGTTTCCCAATCCTTTGAAACCATGGTTACCTCCAGATAAACTTTAGTCTCAGTTAAAACATGACATTAAAAAGTTAATACAGTACTAGACATGGTGTATCCATTTCACAACAGCCTCCACATGCTAATCTAGCCATCACGTTTTGGAGTTTGCATTAAGTTTGTACAGACAAGATCCATATATTCACTGCCCACTAGATAGTTTCATTTGGATTTCCTACAGACTTCTCAAACTCAGAACATCCGAAACCGAATTTACCCTCTCCCTTTCCCTTCACTTCTCTGCTGCATCAAACTCCCAATTATCCTACATCAGTGCCTAAATTAGAAATGGCTAGAAATCTGCTAGCACTATACACTTCTCCCTCATATCTATAATGCAACTGACAATTAAATTCCATCAATCCACTATACAGTTTAAGAGTTTGGGCTCTAAGACAAATGACTAGAATCTATAATCATACTCTTCCATACCCAGCTGTGTGCATTTCAACAAGTGACCTAGTCTGTGACTCAGTTTCTTCATCATGGAAATACTTTTCTCAGAAGGCTGCTGTAAGGACAAAATTAATTCATATATGTGAAATGCTTCGAAGAGTGATCAACCCATAGCCCATACTGACTGCAATATAAATGTTAGCTGGGGTTATAATCATCATGGTCACCTCCTTAGTATCCCTCAGATCTGTTTTATCATTCTCACTACTGCTTATTTAGTTCAAGTCCTTCATATTTTTCACCCACATTACTGTTACAGCTTCAAAACTGTTTTCTCTGTTTCCTTTCTTGTCATATACTCTTGCTTTCATAACTTTGACCACTCCATTCCTATATCCAGATGCTTTAATGTCTTGTTACCATCCTTAGGATAAATGAAAATGACTGAGCATGGTATACAAAACCCTAGATAATTTAATAAATTTCTCTTGCCACATTTATCCCCTGTTCTTCTAGCATGGGATGTTTGAGGCACATTAGTAAATAATTTGTTTAAAAAAAGAGGCTCTCAATCTTTGTGTGTATGTTACTGAAGTTGGCCAAAATACTCTGAGGGTCTGCTGCCTACCCACTTACTGATCCCTTCTTGTGCTTACCCTCTAGTAGAAAAGGACATATCATTTATGATATGAGCTGGCATTATACAAGAATGTTTTCATGGGTTTTCTACACATCTGCTGTAGCAGGAAGGATATAGATCAGTACTATTCAAAGTATGGCTGGATGATCAGCAACATCTTCTGTGAACTTGTTAGAAGTGTTAATTATAAATGTTAAAAGGATTAGAATTTTTAGGGGTGGGGCCCAAGAATCTGTTTTGTAACAAAATCTCTGGGTGATTCTTATTCATGCTGATATTTGAGTTCTGATAAAGATGATGCATGGCTGATTTTTTACCCATAATTTACCTACTATAAGACATACAAGAACCAACAGTTTTATACAAATATGAATTACAAAACATATTAAGATACAATCCTGAAAAAAATGATGAATCTGAATTAATCCTTCATAATCCATAAGCAAAATAACAGCCTTTAAACAGCATGACCAATTTAAGACATCCTAGCTGATCTTCTAGTAACAAAACATTCTGCAAGAAAATATTGGTAAATCCAGTCACCTGGTTTTCAGCCATGAGCAGCTGGAGCTCTACAACTTAACCCTGGCTTCTGACAGAATATTAGAATCCTCAGTAAACTCCAGTAATGAGCTGAATTTTGTTAAGGAATGCTGTATTTTACTAAGCCTTAATAACTAACAGGTTATTAGTAATTCTTAATTGTTAATGGAAGTGAAAACCCATGCATATATTTTCACTTAAAAGAATGAAACATAGGCTTGTTTTGGTGATTAGTTCTAAAACAGACTCTGCTTGCCATCAAAAGATGGCCAAACACTGAGAATCAGTGCTCTACAGAGCCAGAACAACCTTCATCTCCAGCCTTTGTACATTGAGTCAAACTGCCTATAAATGATTCAGGTTTCTCCTCTGGGAAGCCTCTCCTCTCCCGTTCTTCCATGTGAGGTAGTTGTGACTTTTCTGTTTTCCTGTAGCATCCTGTGCAAACCTCTATAACTGTACTGAAATCTGTTAATTTTTGTGCCTGTCAAGATATTTTCAAAGCTTGATTCTGACTAGGTAAAGAAACAAGTACTCAAAAAAAAAAAATTCTAGGCTGATATATAACCATTAATTTATTATGTCTGTCTTTTACTATCTTTATCACATACTTTTCCTATCTTCAGTCATTCTGAAAACCATTAATTTTTCTCGTTTTGAAACCATGCTTTAATGATGACAAATTCCACAGACAATAAGAAATTATGTATAAGGACAGTATGAGTGGCATAAATTCCCTATTAATTCATTCATAATCTGGAATGAGAGCATGGTTTCTATTAAAACTTCACATTCTTTTTTGCCACTCTCATTCACAAATGTTACAAAACATTCAACTACTGTGAATCCAAGAAATACTAAGTAGAAATATGGTAACAGGCTGAGAATCAGGTTTTAATCTCAGCTTGAATAGTAAATAGTGGTTGAAATACCTCAATTTAGCAAGGCCTCAGATTCCCGAACTCTTAAATAGAAGTTTAAAGTAATAGATGCTTTAGATCCCTCACAAGGGGAGTAATGATAGTATTTGTCCCAACAGTGGCTATAAAGATCAAATAAAGTAAGGTATATACATATACTGTAAATATTCATAGAGCACTCATTATTATAATTCTGTGGTAAGAAGGAAATATATAGGGTGATCTGCTCCAAAGTAAAATCTGTGTTGTTAAAAGTAAAATTTTTCCCCTGAAATTATGAATTATTTTCACCTGCCAGGTTTACAGGAAAAGTTATTTGGGGACAGGCTCTTGCTATAGCTGTTGTGATCTGCAAATACATACAATGTAAAAAATTAGAGGGGTTGGGGGGCACTGTCCCAGCTTCAACAGGTACACCCCAAAGGATAATTTTAGACTGGGATTTGAGACTGAGTATGTAGACTGTGGAGGGCATGAGTGCCCTTGAGGAGTGGGAAATGAAAGGTCCAAAGCTTCAGGAGGAGATGATTCTCCTGTGAAGACAACCCATTTCCAAACTTCATCATGTTACCTCTAATCACTCTTCTTCCACATTAGTACTTAATTACCCTATGCATTTAAAATTTTTAATTTAATAAACTTTACCATTATCTTTGCTTATTTTATACTACAGTTCCTTATCTAATTTTCAGCTTATATTTTTTAAGTGTCACATTTTTGCTTTTTAACTCTTACCCTTATTTTCTAATATTACAGACCTCTTTTTTATTTTTCTATTGTTCTCATTTATAACTATCATTTTAAATGTTTTTACAGGGATCACTCTGAATGTCTTCAATGTTTTCACATTTTTAATTCAATTTCTAATTTTACTGATACTCTCATATTTAATCAACCTTCTTTCTTCCCTTTGTCACTTGTGTATTCCATGTATTATATTTTCATATAATTTGTCTTTCTGATGGCCAGCAAAAAGCAGTTCCAGAAAAGGTCTCACAGCACAGAAAGTCATTATAACCCAAAAAGGATGGCAGACTTCCTCCTTGTAAATGTTTCCTCTGACACTCTGATTCCCAAATAGATTCCTTAGCCCAGTCCTGGATGGCTCTCCAAAGGACCTTACACATTCTTACACAACCCATAGACGAATTCCCTCCCCCAGGGCCATAAGGCTTAGTCTGCAAATGACATCCAGATTTACTCCAATGGTGCCATTTAACTTCTTAAATTATCCAAGCTTTATGTGAGCCACTATATATATTTTGAAATTCCTTACTCTAAAATAGATAACCAACAGACTTTGGGGTCATTCTCTCAAGAGAAATGAGAAGACATTATAACCATAGGGATAATAGTGAAGGTAAGTATTTTATAAACATCATTCTGGCTGCTATATTAGAGTACCTGCCCGAGAAATATAACAGTGTCCATGGAAAACTCATTCATTCATTCAAAAAACATGTATTAACCAATTACCATGGGTAAGCACTAATACAACAGGAAAAATAAAAGGTAAAATAGGAAAAGCCGCATACCAGAAATATGTGGTTAATACATTATTTTAGGAGACTATTACATTAGGCCAAGCAAGAGCTGAGAAGTCTTAAGACTCTGCTAATGGTACTGGAGACGGGGAAAAGTAGATTGACTGGGGTGATATTTAGGAAGTTTTTGTGACACTGAATATTCAATGATTCAAAAGAAAAATCAAAAATACAAAAATGTTCTTTTCTGTTTGACACAAGGTTTATAAATTTTCAGTCGCTTAAAGTAGAGAATGCTATTCACTTTTCTTTATTTCAGTTTTTCAAAGATTTCAGTCTTTCTATTTGGTTACTGTTTTCAATCACTAATTCTGTTACACAAGTCAAAAATGTTAGAATTATATAACTTCAATATTTTCAGGCAAACTCTCAAGTCCATCAACTATCACTATTAGGTTCATTCTGGGAGCTGAACATCAATAACTACAAGGCATTGCAGTGCTAGAAATAACACAATTCAATCTTCATGAAATATAGTACAACTTTACATTCCAACCAAGAAAATCAAAGAATATCCAGGATGAGGTGCACAGTATACTGCTGGAAACATTTATCTATAGCACATGAGAGAAATTAGAGATTAAAAACATAAATTTGTAATTGTTTCAAAGGATTTAACTGAAGTGGAAATGAATAAAGTCTATTAGAAAACTATGTAATAATAAAGAAAAGTACTATGTATCTCATTCCCTCTCATAATCAAGCACACCAAGTTGTGCTTTGATGATGTAGTTTAGGCTTTAGAGAAACAGACATAAGAGATCCTTCAGAAAATCTGTTGCTGGAATGTGGTCAATATACATAAGCCTCTCTCGCCATATCAGTCATTATTCCTCTCATGGAAGGTCTGACACAAGAACTCTCTTTAAGAATTTAGTCTAAAGAATGGAATTCCCTTTTCTGAAGAATTCTATTCTTCCTTTTTTCAAAGTGGATATTCTATAATTAACTACATTCCACTTTAACTACCAGGACCCTCTGAGGTAAATTCGGAGCTTAACTATAGGTCTCTGAATCCTTGGTTTTAGTAGACATCCTTCACTGTTCTGACATTCTATATTGCCTCATGTATCTGGGTAAGTTCGTGTATCCTTCATCAACTGCTATATAACAACCAATCACCAAACTCACTGGCTTAAAATAATTTATTATTTTTCATAATTCTGTGAATTAGGTGTGTGGTTCTTCTACTGATCCAGCATGGGCTCACTCATGCAGCTGCATTCTCCTGGTAGGTCAGCTCAGGGCAGAGCTTACATGGGCCTGCTGGGCCTTGAACTGGGCCTTAAATTCCATGTCGTCCTTCATCATCATGGAGGCGAGACTAGGCCTCTTCACATGTTGGCAGCAGCTCTGCAAGGCAAGCTCCAATGTTCAATCACTTACCAACTTTCTACTTGTATCTCATTTGCTTTTGTCCCACTGGCCAAAGCAAGTAATATATACAAGCCAGAGTGACTGTGGGAGGGAGCAGACCTGGGAGGAATGATTCAGTGCAGGTCATTAATGTAAAAATCCACCACAGCAGCTAACGGGGTTGTTACTTATTCTTCTTCCAATCCTCCTAATACTTGAGCCCTGATATTGTTTAACAAAGTTTCTTTCCTATCTGCTCCATATCTTATCTTTTTAAGAGCTAAATTATCTTTATGGGTGTTCTAACTTCATACTAGTCCAACATATCAGTGAATGAGTGCTTATGCAGGATTCAAAAGTATTTAAAATTTTTAAATACACCATATGCCACAGCAAATGCTCACTCCTAAACTCTTAAAGCTTTCATGGAAGGAATAAAAATGCCTTTGAATTTAACTGCAAAAACCTTTAGAAACATCAGGGCCAATGAGTTCCCCCACCAGGAAGAAATGCATCATCCCATTGTTGATGTCCTATACTCAAGTTCTTGAGGCATTTTGTACCTTTAATTCATATTCATATTGAAAGGATTATCACACACATCCAAAATGCTTAAAATATTAAAGTTAAAAAGAACCATTATCATCTGACTTCTATACCAAGTACTCCAAAAGGCAAGACAAGATATTAAGTATAAAAATGTTAATCTGAAGAACAGTAAATAATACAAACAAGGCAAAAATCACCAAAGAAATTCATTAAACTTTTGTTTTACAAGTTGCTACTATTTTTAATATGTCCTATGGCAACTTAAAGATGTTGAATAGGCAAGAAAAAATTGAATTTTTAAGGACATGACAATACCTTTTATTATGTTTTAATATGTACTTTTTATCCCACTTTTTTTAGACACCAATTCAAATTCAAGATTGTAAATTTTTTTGAAAATGAAATTTTGAAAATTTTGGGAAAAGGTGTGTGCACATGTGACCTGAAGGATGGCTGAACTGTAATCAGGTAAGGTGGGTCTCTTTGGACAGACAAGGTTTGCACTATGACTAAGGCTAGCATATATAACCATTAAAAAGTCAAAACAACCCTTCTGGATTCAATTATGATGCCAAACAAAATGTTGCTCTGTGTGAATAAGGTGGCAAAATGCTTCAGAGATTTTTCACCAGGGGAGACAGAATGTGGATCTTTACTTATGCACAGAAGACTTTTTTTGCTGTTGTTAAATTAGGCCAACAGCAAGTTATTTTTAGATTACTTACTTCACTTTCTCTTCTTAATGGGCTGGTATACAAAATAGGACAGAAAATGTACCATATGTCACGGCAAATGCTCAAACCCTAAATTCTTAAAGCTCTCATGGTATCTTAAAATATGATTATTTCCATTCCGATGAAATGAAGTCTATTACTATTCTGACAGATACTTATCAATTAACAACAAATAAATTATACACTTCTTTTAAAGAAAAATATTTTTTGGAGAATTTTCTTCTTTAACCATTTTTAGTAAAAAAAATCAGTTGCAAAGGAAGAACTGAAGTGTGAATAGACGTGTTGACTTACATTTACAATTAAAACTTAACATTTAAAGCATACAGCATTTTCAAATTCTATAGTGACTAACACAGTTCTTGATTTCCTAAAGTTACAAAATTTAGATGACTCATCTACTTGCTCTTTCATAAAATCGATCCAAAGTCTCTTTAGGCAGTCTCAATTTTGTAGAAAGATAATCTTTTAAAACTTTTCACTGTATTTCAACATGATGCATTCTCATTTTATGATTATAATCATGTACCACAAAACTATATTAATATTTTGATTTACACTATTGTTACAAATCATGAGACAGAATGACATTAAAGACATATTAAAAAGAAATTCTCAGTTTTATCAGTAATATATATATAATTCAAACTGTTATGAAATACTAAATTTATTTTAAAACAAGATAATAAAATCAACAAATATCATTACACAGCAAAACATTCATTATGTTCCTTGTAATGATCTGATTTTAATGAAGCAAACAAAATTGCAGCACAACCAAAGATTTGACACCTCTTTGGTTTGGACACAGTTTACAATTAGGATGAGGAATACCAAGTGCTTATTTCCTCAAAAAAAAAAATCAAGTAAAATATCAAATTTGCTTATTATTTTATTAAGTTATAATCTTGTGAATGCTTCATACATATGTTAAACGTGCAGGTCTATTTTTTTCCTCTAAAGACAGGGCAGATATGTTGCTAGATATACACTTCATCATTCTATTCTATGTAACCTACTTTTAACAAAATTAAATATATGAAAAAAGAACAAAAACGAGCCATTTGGAACAACATGGATGGATGTAAAGGGTATTATGCTAAATGAAATAAGCCAGGGAGAGAAAGACAAATAACATATAATTTCATTTATATATGTTATGTACAAACAAATGAACAAACAAACAAAACAGAAATAGACTCATAAACACAAAGAAAAGTGATGGTTGCCATAGGGGAGGGGAGCAGGGGAGTGGGCAAAATAGGTGATACAGATAAATAGGCGTGAACTTCCAATTATAAAATAAAATTTATCATGGGGATAAAATTACAACATAAGGAATATAGTCAAAGATATAATATCTTTGTATGATGACAGACGGTAGCTACATTTGTGGTAAGCATTTAGTAATGTATATAATTGTTGATTCACTATGTTGTATGCCTGAAATCAATATTGTACATCAACTATACTTCAATAAAAAAATTAAAAATCAAAAAAATATTTTAAGATTAAATGGAACAATTAAATGAAATATCTTTAATATGGGTATTTAGGTATATGGAAATTAATTTCTGAAAAACACTGGTATGCTGATAAAACTGTTTTGTTGGCAAATCACAATTCTAACATATAACCTCAAAAAATTTATGATGCAAAACTAGGAAACGAAGATTATTATGATTGTTTAATGTTGCTAAACTAATACTATGAATGAAATTTTATCTATAAAGACAACCTTAAACATAAATTCTAATTCTTGCTTTTAAAAATACACTTAATCTGCATTTTGATACAATCCTAGCACCTTAATTCTAACATATAACCTCTAAAAATAATCTGGCCGAATGGCAGAAAGAAGAATATAGGTTGAACACAAAAAGTAGTTCTTAAAATTTTAAAGAAAGCATAGTTTGCCAATAAAAGTATTAACAAAAGCAAAAGAACTGAATTACTAAAAACGCAAATGGCTGCTTTTAGAGGAGAACAGACTTTCAGTACAGCAGAAAGGTTTACATGTAGTCAGAACCTGACCACACTTTGTGCCAGACATTGGTCTTGGTCCTGAAATGACATTTCATGTCTCAGTTGTAGTTAAGTTAATACTTTATAAAGCCAGGTCAATTACGTCTAGAGACCAACCCTGAAGGTTACAAACAAAAATGAGGCTATGTCCCAAAGATAAATACATTTTTATTGGACCTGCTTCATACAATTTATTATTTTTAGTCAAGTAAATAATAAATGTGGCAAGAGAATGGAAAAAGTTTTATGAAGTAGCAAAATATATTGACATTCTTATCAGGTGATAATGACTTTGTCTAAATAGTTTATTTTATTTTTATCTTTCTCTAGTGGCTAAATTCACATTTATATAGCACTAATTTCACCATATGTTAAATTTCATAATTTTACTAAAGCCAACCTCTAAGTACAATGGAATACTTGCCTTCTGTATTTTATGAAAAGGCATTTCTAAGGCTGGACTAGAACTTGAAAAATACTATTACAGAACTTGTGTACTGACTTCAATTTATCCATTATTCCAACTCAAAATGAAGCCCCTCCTATGACACAGTGTTGTTTAAGAATAGTTACTACACACATACAGGAACCACTTTTTGACCATGTGCTTTTTATTAAGTGATCACTAACATATGCTCCCAACATCAACGAGCTAAGGAATATGTATTACTTGCCAAACCTTTCTTCCACTGAGTACTTATCTCCTCAGTAAATAATCATTTCCAGACAAATGGTAAAGGGAATTGTGCTTCTTTGGCTACATTATTCAACATATTTTCCTAGTACCGAAGGAGAAGGAAAAGACATGAGTGTGAAATATCTTCAAAATACTCTTCCTAATGCTTCCCTAGTATCTGAAACCTATAAGGAAAAGTCCCATATTTTCAATCCAATTTCCTCAATGGGCACATGTGAATGGTAGTCAGTAGTATATACAGGATAGTATATTACAGGACCACGGCAGTACTCTGAAGAGCTCACACCATAGAAGAACACAGTGGTCTGGGCCATTAGACACAAAGAAAAGGATTCCAATTCCAATACAAACTGGTAATTAATTAACCTTATTATAAAAATAGGAAATCACTCCATTACAGAACCAGGAAAATTGGCTTCCTAACTTTAAAACAGCCAAGTTAGGAGTAAAATTCCTAGCTTCATTGTAGACCCAGGAAGAAGTCCTCAGAACAAGAGGTCAACAAACAAAATCTGCAGGAAAAGAAAAAGTGAAGAGGCTAGGAAACAGAACAGTCATAAGATCCATAGTTATTCAGTGACTGCAATGGGGTATAGGGGGGAACTTGATAATAATGGTGAATGTAGTAACCACATTGTTTTTCTTATAAAACCTTCATAAAAGTATATATCAATGATACCGTAAAAAAAAAGATCTATGCACCCCCCCCAAAAAAGAATAAAAGAGTCAAAGAAAAAAAAAGATCCATAGTTATTATTGTTATTATTGAAGTGATGGCATCTACCATCTACCAACATTATAGCAACCCAGCAAAAAAAATTACCCAGTATACCAAATTAAATGATATGGAAATAATTTTATCCAAATCCACTACCAGAATGTAAGAATAACAGGAGAGTCAAAAATGATACCTTAAAGGGAGGAATATTTGAAATTTATTATATTAGACTGCTTACAAAACATATTTCTCCAGAAGATAAGACTTCATTGTAATGATGAATTTATCTAAAAACACCAAGTTTAAAGTGAATAAGTAAGGTCTAAGGCTTTGATTAAAAAAGAAAACACTGTAAAACGGAGACAATCTTAAAATGGGCAACATCTAGTTTTGCCACATTTAATAGCTTCAGAGAACTTCATGAATAAACAATTGTAACTTCACTTGAAATTACCACAAAGTTCAAAATTAATTTTTAAGTTTCAGATTTCAAGTTTTCAAGAATATACTGGTTCAGGCAGAGACAATATTTGACTTCTGAGCACATCCACTAAGTCAGACTTTCCTCTAAAGAATATTCCTGGATCAGGTGTTTGTAATTTAACTGCCTGTCCAAAGGGGGAAAGATATAAGAAACATGAAATATTTGTTTCTGGTAAATGGCGTATTTCCCTCCAGTTCCTCAGAATCCACAGGGTCTGGTATGAAGGATGCTCTCTTAGCAGAACAGGTTGCCCCATCCTTAACTATGGCACTCTGTGTTTTAAGATGAAAACATACAAAAAGAAGCCAATAAACAAAATACTGCAGAAAAAAAAAATGGAGGGAATAGCTAGGAAAAAGAAGTCACAGGATCCCATACTTATTATTGAAGAGAAGACATCTACCATCTGGTTACTGTGTGGGGATATTTACAAATATTATTTTTAATTCATACAAAAAATAGCACTACACAGAATTTTCACCCATATTTTATAGATGAGAAAATTTAGGTTTAGGAATCAAATGATTTGCCCAAGACCACATAGCCAGCATATGGCTGAGCCTAGGATTTGCACTCCATCTGTCTAATGCCAAGCCCTCCTCTTGCCATGATGTCAAATCCACACCTCAGTTAACATATATTCCTGCTGGGCCTCCACTGTGTGCACCCATGCTACAAAGAACTACAAAAGAAACAGAAGATAATACTGCCTTTGCCCTCCAGGCAGTTAACATCTAAGAAGCATTCTGAAGATTCAGATACCCATTCATGAGAAGCAGTGTAGTATATATGGAGGAAAGGGCACCATACTAAGGGAGAGGAAGATGACTCACTCACTCTAGGCTTTGTTATTTACTAGCCATACATCCTTCGGTAAATAATAATTTCTATTATTTCCTCATCTGCAGAGAGCATATAATGCCTGTCTAATTATCTTACAGAATCAGTTCAAAGATCCAGTTAGGTAAGGTAAAAGCCTTATTAGCTACAAATTGTTTCACAAATGTGAAATGCTAATACTGTTGTGTTATTCAAGTGTCCAAAGTCAGGCCATTATACAACTTTGGGTAGATGTCTAAATTCAGCAATAAAAAGATTAGCTGACTTTCTTTTGTTCCCCTTCCTTATTGTTTTGGTTCTTTGGGAGTCAAAGAGTTAGTGCTCTAAGGGTGAGGAATTAACCAAATGGTTTTGGCTCTTGCTCCCAGCCTGGCCATACACTCCAGCCAGCTGCATTCCAAAGATGAGACCTATGTCCAAACCACTTCCCCTCACTACAACTGCACTCCATGTCAGTCCAGGCAGCATGCTTACTATTGGCCAAAAGGTAAGGCAGTCCTATTTCCTTCTCCCTCTCCTTTTATTTCCTCTTCTCCTTTCTTCGCCAGATTATAAAACTAGAACCCCATGCTCAAGTGTCTAGCCCATCCCCAAACCCAAAGCTGTACGTCAAATTATAAATTATTTCTATCAACTGAGAGAAAAGTATGAGATGACCCCTTTCCCGAGGGAGACTGGAGGAACTTGGTTTAGAAATCAAGTGATTGAAATTCTCTGAAGAAATAAGAGAATTTGCAAAACAAGAAACAGCCTTTGGCTGCCTGCGAAGAGTTTCATGAACTACAATGTACCAACCACAAACATTTAAAATAAATAATCTTCTGTCTTAAATACTAATGTTAGAAAATAATGTTCTATCAATTTTTTCATTTAAATTGATCAATATTTAGAACATTAAATTTATACTCAACTTGACCAATTTAAATGACCCAGGCTTTAAATACAAAACACAACTACCTCTAGATACATTTTTCTTCCTTTCCTTCTCTCTCTCCAACTTCTCTTATTTTAAAGGAAGCTAATAGTATTCTTTTCTTTCTATAATTTGTTTTCTGTATGTGAATGTATAGATTTCTTTTAGATTAATATAGAAACTCAAGATGTTTACTGGATCAATAAAAATATTGGAAGTAAAGATTTTGTTAGAACTTTAGAGGTTATAAATTTATTCTTATAGCAGTAGTTATAAATTTTATATTCTATATCACAATTTTACTTCTGATGACCAGTAAAATTTGGGTTCTATTTCAATTCCTTATTTTCTTGGAAAAAAAATTCTTTAGAAGTGCCATGTAATATTTACTCTGGTTATTTCTAAAAGTGTGGTCTTCACACCACCTTATTTGGATAGGATATGTAGGTTATTTTCTAAGAATGAAGATTTTTGGTCCCACTCCAGGGCTACTAATAAACAGATAATCTAGTTCAGACGTAGGAATCAGAATTTTAACAACCAATTCTTATGCTCAACAAAATTAACACAAACAAATTTTTCCACTTAAATTATATTTAAGATATTTCCTCAACAGCATCATCCATAACATTTTACATTTTATAAACTTACTATGGTAAAACAGATCTTTTTAGTAGAATACGTATTTTTTTTCTAGCAATAAATGATTTCTCCAACTAATAATATATTTAGCTTAGGTTGTCATAATTTATCCGGGCATTTTACAAGGCAGAATTCAACTGCCACATCAAAAAAAAACCACACTAAATTTATTAACTTTTACCACCATATATTAAATTTTAAGTTAATTAATAACTAGTTAAAATGACTAAATGTTTTTGTTGGGAATGTGATTTAAAAACAGAAATAATGGTATAGCTCTTTATGGAAATAGGTTACAAATATACATATTAATAGTTTTTCAATTAAATCTTTCTTAAATTAGTATCACTGAAGTGAACAAAAAATATTTTTTACCTCAAGTTCTATTTCCTCATCCTTTATTAAGAGTATCAAAAAAAATAAAAAGAGAACTCCACTCTCTGTGGAAGACTGTAATAGTTCATTAGCTATGTGTATCTCAGGAGCCCCCATACCTGACTGTTATTAGGTCTTTTCCACTTTTTATTTTTTCGGTCACACAAATATTGTAAGTAATGTAATAAAACCACAGGCTTGTCTGTATTTTCTCATATGGCCAAGCCCTGACTCATAAATATTTCATTTATTTTTGTCTTAATTATAAAAGAGATTTGCCTATATTTTTCATCCCTATGGCAAAAGCTCTCTTTTCTGAAAGCAATTCTGCCCATGACTTTGTTAAAAGTAATACATATAACACCATAAAAAAGATTTTCATTCAATATAATGACAACCACCTAGGCCAATACATCAAATATTTTTAAGACTCAAAAGTATAAAATTCATTTAATTCTTAACTAAGGTATTTCACAAGGAAATTCAGTATTATATGATAAAGTACGTTTTCTGAGTCTTAAAATGGTAAGAAGAGAGTTCACATAGTGCCTTTATTTCAGAGAAAACAAGACAAATTTAAAAAGAATTCAGAGAAGGAAGTTAGGGGGAATGGGTATTATGGGTTAGGTGAGAATCAAAATTACCACAAACTGCATATTGAAAATGTTGAATAGTGGAAGCAAAAAAGATTAAAATTCCAAGAAAAAACGATGTTGTTCAATTTACAACTCTTTAGCATGATAAAGCAACAAATGCTACACCTCTAATTCAGGCCTCCTGTCAGAAAGAGATGTGTATTCTGAAGGAAAAAAAAAGTGGAGATACAAATAGTTTACTGGAGAGCTGAGTACTGTGGATCTGCCCAAAGCAAGGAAGAACAAACATCAAGGAAAACAGCCTTACTATTCCTCATTGTTAGTCTTTTCATCTATCTTCCCATCTCCTCCAGCTGAGATTGTATAATCTAAAAAGTTTACATCAAAAATAAGAACAGAAACATTCCCCAAGACAGACTCTGCAAGGTTGGTTTTAGTAACCTTAAAAAACATAAACACCAGAACATGCAAACAAAAAAACCTAGCTGAAGGGCTACTACCATAAGTAAATGTAACAGGAGATTCCCCTTACCCAAAGGCACAAAAGCGAACCTAGTTAAATAGCCATTTTGTCTGCTTGAGAGCCTTGATGTCATTAGTTTTCAAATTTCTCATTCCAGCCAGATACTTCACTCACCTAATTGTACTCCAGGCCTCTGGTTTACCAATATCCCCACTTAACCATACAAAAGCTCTGGGTTGTAGTAAAGCTTCATCTCATACCTAAAGCTGCCTCTGCTAGTTGTGATGCTTCATGACTTCTCCCTGACACCTTCCTGACATTTTTATTTTGCCCTCACTTCTGGAAAAATGATGTGAATGTTGTCATTACTTGGCTGTGTAGATTTGGGACCCCTCAGCTAGTCATCCCACTTGTACTATCCAGATTTATATTTTAATACTGATAATGACAAAACATTGAGCATCTAATAAATTATTGGCTTAGTAATGTTTTATTCTCTCTGAAGACTTAAGCAGCAATAAGAACTACTACTTTGGATATAACTGCAGCGAAAAGGGAAGAACTATCATGAAAGAATTTTTCACAGAATTCTTAGAAGTCCATATCAGGTTTAAGTTCATAAATGCAAGCAAGTGAGCAAAATGTGGCATGGATTTTATTCACAGAGATAGAAAAAGATATGTCTATATTTACATAACTATACATGTGTGTGCACGCATGAGTATTTGTGTGTTTGGTAAAATACAGTCCATAGGCTAAAACTGTCTCACTGCCTGATTTTGGATGGCTGTGAGATAAGAATGTTTTTTACAACTTTAAATGGTTGAATGAAGATCAAAAGAATGTGTTGTAAATATGAAAATTTCATGAAATTCGAACTTTAGTGCCCATAAATAAATCTTGCTGGCACAAGGCTATATTCATTCATTTAGGTATTTTCCAGACCTGCCTTTATACTGCAGTGGCAGAGGTAAGTAGTTTTGAGAGACCTATGGCTCACAAAACCTATATTTACTAGCTAGCCCATTACAGAAAAAATTTTCCAACCCCTACTATATATGATGGCTTTGCATAAACTCTAAAATTAAAAAAAAAGGCTTGGTATAAAAACATCTTATCTATTGAAATTATGAATTATTGAAAGTAAAATTATGACCCTCCAGCCTCAGAAGACACTAACAAAGAAAAGTTAGAAAACATCTAAAAACCCGTAGAGTGACACAGGAATTATTTGACCTCAGAAGTGATATTATGCACCAAGGAATACAGAAACATCACTCAAAGCTTTAATAAATGCTTAAAATGGACTGAGCAACCCCCACAAAACCCCCCCCAAAAATCTAAGAACACTTTGAAATCTTATTTAAGTATGGGAAAAACATTTCAAAAGTCAAGAGCCTACTATTAGGTGACAATGGTATATTGTAATTGAGATGAATCTTAGGTAGTTTTTATCTACTCCACCAAAAAGGAAAGCTGGTGAAACTAAAATGGAGATCAAGTATGATAAGTAAGAAAACCAAAGCTCAGAAATGAAGAAGACAGTGAGTTACTTTAAGTAAGTTCAGATATATAAGACCAATGGATTACAATTTCAAGGTATTAAAAAAGCCAGCTTATAAATGTTATCACAGAACTGTGGCTGTTAAACTTGGGTGAGTTACAAACAACATAAGAACAGACAATACATAGAGACAAATGTTATTTTTTAAGATAAAAGGATTCTAGAAAATGAAGATCAGTGATCTTGACACTATTTCCCAATGAAATTCTAGGACAGGTTACTTAACAGATGGTTTGTGAGCATTTAAATATATTTTTTTAATCTGCCATGGATTTGTTAAAAAATGAGCCATGCCAAACCTTGTTTCCTTTTCTGGCATAATTCCAGATGAATGGATCAGAGAAATACATTAGCTATATATATGTCTGGACCAAGACAAGTATGGAGAAAGTCTATCATGGCCAACTTGGGGTAGGTCCACTTACTATTTATGTAAATTCGGGGAACTTTCTTAACATCTGGGATAAGAGGAAAATTTCATGGGTCTCTTGAGTTTCTGCAGTTTTGTGAGCAGAGGCACTATTAGATTTTGTTCTGGACCATCTTTTCATGGAAGTTTATACAACAAATAGTCTTGGAAGGGAGACATCATATCTCCCTCTAGAACAAAGAGAAGGTTTGCTTACAGACCATTATAAAAGATTGGGGTTCCTAAACTTGGAGTTCCTCATCTGTGATATGACTCACTGAGGTACAGAACCAACTTGAGCTACTCTGCAGAGTCCTTGTGGGACTTGGGGGACAAGGACCAAAAATAAACATGAAGCTCATGCTGCCTGCTATACCAGGAATAAGAAATAAGGAAGTTTTTTGTCTCTGATCCCAAACTCCTGTGCCTTCTGCAAGCATCCACAAAACACTGGCTGGCTAATTTGTCAGAGTGAAAGTAGGGTAAAATACATCATTCACAGTTCTTGACAACTTGTGACTCAACTTTGCCATTTGTAAAATGGAGATATAATATACCTCCTTATAAAGGAATTAGAAAGATTGAATTAATACACACAAATTGCTCAGAAAAGTGCTAACTTAAAGTAACTGCTCAGTGAATGTTAGCCATTATTATAATTAATTTCAATGCATATAGATATGTAAACAATCATATCCAAAGGATCAATGACAGGCCAGGCTCCACACTCATTAAGTTTGGAAAAGGCTCTAATCTTAACCCTATGCTGCTCAATATTTTCATAAATAATTGAACAGAACTATAAAAATGTATTAACCAAGTTTATGGGTAACACATATAACAGAGTCAGGATTTTAAGAAAATGTTGACATGCTGAATAAACTATAAAAAAAGTTTTACATGCAAATCCTATTTTAAAAATAAACTATTTAAACTGTATGTTAATTGCAACTTACATAAAATGAACTACAATTCTAGTAACAATGTAACATGACTAAAAAATGAACTTGCTATTAAGTTAGGAGAAAATGGAGATAAATTTTCACTATGTTCTGTGTCAGGGAGACCATATTCATGGTCTTGTATTTAGCTGTGGATACATTTTAAAGGGAAACTTCCACAAACAGAAGCATAGCCAGAAGAAAGTAATCTGGACTGTGAAGGGTGAAATAAACCCATATAGCATGTAAAGTATAACTGAAAAAACTGACTTCTTTCACCTAAAAGGAAATATTTATTGCAAATGAAAACTTTTCAGACATCTGCAAAGCTTCAATGTAAAATATTCTGTGTAAATCCAAAGGGCAGAACTAGAAATCATGGCTAATTATTCCAATTCAGTATAAGGAAGAACTTTCTATCAATTACATTTTTCAAATGTTAGATGTTAAGACAAGAAGTTCCCCATTCATGTAAGTTTTTTAAACCACTAGCCAGGACTATGGCAATGGCAATTGTCTCCTTCATATTCTTGAAACGGCTCACTTCTTGTCTGTCAAAAAGCCAACTCACAGGAAATTTCTCCAGGCCTCTTGTTTGTTTTCTTGCCTCCCTGGTTACTATTCCCATTTCAGGCTAGCTAGCCCCTTCAGATTGGCAATTTATTAGCAGCCCACCTGACTCTCTGATTACTTCTCTGATTATTCCCTTTCCATATACTGCAGCCAACAGGCAATTTGACAAACGCTCCTGGATAACAAACCCTAGTCCTATCAACCAACTGGTTTGGAAAGGAGAATGTTAAATTAATCTCATGATCTCAGAGATTCCTCTGAATTGTAGGATTCGTGGATTCTTTTGTCATTTACAGAAGTTGGTGGATGATCAGTGATTATGGAATGAATAAGTGAACGAATAAATGAGTATTATTAAACAATTGATAGCTTCTTTCTCTTTTAAGAACTAGCTATCTGAATGGATCTTACATCTTTCAACCAGTCAAAAAGATGACAGAGTGAAAAGACATGAACAATAAACACCTGTTTAATAAAACAAGTATGAAAGCAAGAAAGACTGCGGGTAGAAGTGGGAATGAGAGTAAAGAACTATGGTGGAGACTCCAAAATTAATTCTTAGAAGTGATTAACTAGAAAAGTCTATAAGCAAGGTTAATTTTTAAGCTAAAATAAAATTTAAGGCTATAATAAAAATATACTTGAAATGAAAAATGAGAGGAAAATTCTAAAATCCTAATAAATTATGACAGGAACAAGCAAGTACATTCTTGCAAAGGCAAAATGATACATACAACAATAGAGATGAATTTTCAAATGCATTATAAGTGAAAGAAGACTGACTCCAAAGACTATATACTGTATAATTCTAAGACAGACTTGAATGTGGTATATATACACAATGGAATATTATTCAGCCAGGAGAACAGTGGATATCCTGCTGTTTGTGATGACATGGTGGGACCTTGAGCACATTATGCTAAGTGAGATACATCAGATACAGAAAGACAGGTACTATATGATATCACTTATGTGCAGAATCTAAAAAAGCCAAAGTTGTAAAAAATAGAGACTAAAATGATGATTACCAGGGGATGGGGGTGGGAGGCTAAGACTAATATTTAAGGATACAAACTTGCAGCCTGCCAATAAATAAGCCCTAGAGGTCTAATGAACAGTATACTTAATATAGACAATACTTCATTGTAATAGGTAATGTGATAAATGTCACTACAACAGCAATGATATTACAATATATAAATGTATCAAAGCAACACACTGGACACCATAAATTTGCACAATGTCATATGTCAAACTTATTCAATTTCTTTTATAAACTCATAAAAACAAAAAAGCAGACTTCAAAGGCAAAACTATAGAGACAGAAAACAAATCAGTGGTTAACCTGGAACTGCAGGATGGGAAGGGGTTTGACTAAAAAGTACATGGAAAAATTCTGGAGCATGATGGAACTGTCCTGTAATTGTTTAATTGTGGTGGTGATTACAAAACTATTTATATATTTATCAAAATATAGAGAACTTTCCATTAAAAAGGAGTGAATTTTACTGTATGTAAATAATCTTTAATTTTAAAAAGGAAAAAATTAAAAAGCCTAAAATGTTTACATAAAAATTAGTCATCAAAATATTTTTATCATGAACTAATCAAAATAAAAGTAAATATTTAAGAGAAAATTATCAGTATCATATTTGCAACATAGTAGCCAATGGCTTAATTTAAAATGAAGTCATATGTACAGCCAAACAGCTTTTACAAAGTAGTAAAATATATTCTCCTTCATAGTTAACATGTAAAAAAAATTACTCATTCACATTAGTTTTTAAATACCCTCTCAAAAAATGTAATTCTAGTAATAAGAAACATTACTTTTTAATTTATATATCAGCTTGTTACCACATGATCTATTATTGTACATTTACACTTGAAATTTGGTCTTATGTCATCATAAAAACAAGTGTTCTCTAAAATTAAAAACAAAACTTACAATCTTACGTTATATTCAAGGAATATAACGTAAGATTGTACTTAGTCCTATTTTAGAACCTGGCATTGGTTCAGCCCAGTGAGAAATGAGATATTTTCAGGACACAATTAGAGAGATATCAAAGAGAACAGATATGTAAAATCAAATACCAGTTACAAATAACAAATTGCATTACCTTTCTTCTGGCTGCGGAACAGTTTGAGAGATGGACATGAAGGGCAAGGGATAGTTTGACATTATTGAAAATTACAAAAGAGCAAAGAGTTATAAGTGATATGAGTGCAACTTAAAAGCATACTTTTCTGGGAGAAATATTATCAATGGATCAAGAAAATACAGATTTAAAATAACAAGGTTAAATGTATGGAAATATGACTGTGAGCTTACATCACTGCTAAAAAGTACCACCATTTATAATCCCTTACCTTCTGAGAAGAAGTCTTTGTTGATACTTTCCTTGTTTGTCCACATAGTGGTCTGTCACAAGCAAAGCAGCCAGAATGAGAAAAGAGATGATACTTCGCATGAGACAGAACACATAATGGAGTATGTACACTTGGCATTATTGTATGCATTGCATGACTGGGGAATTAGGCAGCAAAGTAGTGAAAGAATGATCTATATGAGGTTCTAAAAAGTTTTTAGCAGTTCCCAGGGGGAAAAGAAAGATGTCTCAAGAGATCTGGGGCAAAACCTCCTACGTGGAACATTGTAAAAAACCCGTGTCACTCCCCTGAAGCCAAAAGATAATAAAGATATGCGGCACTCATATAGTTGGAAGTTGTGTTTCCTTTTAATGCAGCACAATGCTTAGGCTAGACGATGTGACAGTCCCACCTTTTGTGGGATCTACACATGTATGTCTGTGTGTGTAAAGTCTATTAAAAAGGGAGCTCTAATTTTAAAAAGACAAAGTTTACAAACAGCTTATCCAACTCCACATTTTATTTCTGGATTGGTGCCACCAACAGCTAACAATATGAATGAATGCAGGACCAGGCATAATTGTGAAGAAATTAATATTTATAGAATATTAATAATATGTGCTTTAGGGAAGAGAATGCCAGGTAGTTATTTTTCTTAACCCTAACATGATCAACTCCACATCTACTCTTCTCTTCTTGTTTCAGCATTCTGGTTCAATAAGGGAGGTTATGTTCCGGACTAACAAGAAGAGTGGTGTAAAAACATCTAGTGGGCTAAGATGACTGAAAAAAAAAAAGAGCTCTTAAATTAACTGAGCCCCCAGAGCTTCAGAAGAAAATTTATTTGTAGTTAATTTTTTTTTAGTTTTCATTGTTTTTTTTTTAAGAAATATCTTCTCCCATAAGATCAGTCTTAGGTGTATGTTTATGTAGTAGGAAAGAGAGAACATGTTCATACCTTCAAATTTGATTTCATGTATTTCATAAAAGGTTTCAGTTGAAAGTAACCTAAAAACTAATCATCACTTTTTAATTTTGGAGCAAATGACCCACCTGGTATCACAAAATAGTTATAGACAGACCAAGTACCAGAAATTAGACCCCCTGGCACTTAACATGGAAGTCTGCATAGTACAGCAAGCTGGCTATTTTACTATCTGAGGTAAAAAATTTATCTTCCAGAAGGATTCATTTTCATTCACACTCTAATATATATTATTATCAGAGAAATCCATTAACACAAAATTTCCTACTCAGAACAAGGAAAGGAGAATACACTGGCAATATGCAGGGCATTGAGATTCAAGGAGAAGAAGAGGAACAGAAGATGGATGTTAGTAATTTTTTTAAGGGAAAAGTGGGGTAATTATGTAATAAAACCCCATTTTGCCTTTCTTCAGTTTTCCAAGGGCCACATATTATCTGGTGGTATAATAATATGTTAGAATTATTTTGAAAGATCTCATAATACAGTCTGTAGGAGGGAAGAGGGAGAGGAAAATTAGAAAAAACAGGCAAAGGAAAAGAGACCTCCTCTTTTATTATCAATAGAAAATATTATAATCTCCTTTCTCTAGTCCAGGTACTTAGAATAAAATTTCTGAGAAAGAACAAAGAATCTGTGTACTTCTGTGGTGGTATTTATGGAGAATTGTATCACTAATTAATGCCTTGGTAATAGCTATCCAAAAGCATTTGAGCAAACTGAAGAGTGGGATTTTAATTTTGGAGAGAGGGATTTTCCATCAAATCATAAATCTTGAATCTGCTCTAAGGATGGATAATGAAAGGATGAGACAAAAGAGAAGTTGTAAACTTACAGTGTACGCAAATGCAAAGAAGTAAAGGCAGCTAAATCTAAAGGTTTTAAGAAGAGACTTTGACTTAACCCATTTCCCTCCTTTTCCCACAATCCCTGAAATACTTTGTATGCCCATGTTGTATCCATAGTATAGCACTTAGAAACATCTATATACACTGCTCACACTATTCATATTAAGATATAATGAGTTATATGAATGTCAGTTCAACAGTGCTAAGTGTGATATTAAAGCACTCAACTACTGAGCATTTGTTGACCAAAAGCATGATCACTCACAACTTTTGAAAGTTAAATGTAATATTGTTTCAGATCGAAAATAAAAAAAGATACAGAAAATTGAACTTGAAATTTATCTACCTGAGATGAAAGTTGCCTTGGCCAATACAATAGCAGTTTTCCCAAACATGATATGGTATAAAATAAGTGTAAGATAAAAAAGTAAGGTGAAAAGTAATTTCAGTTACACAAAAACAAGTGAGGCAGTGATATAGACAAGAAATAATGTCTTTGGCCTCCCACAAGTATTCATTTGTCTATTTAATGTTCATTCGTAGAGGTTCTCTCAAGTTTGAGGCACTGTTCTATGCACTGGGTTGGAACAGTGAATAAAACAAAATCCTTGGCTCCATGGAGTATATATTCTCATCGGGGGACAGATGATTAGAAAAACTTTTTAAAATGTCAATTGATGATAATGCTGTGGGGGAGGAAAGCACAGTAAGGGTGACAGGACATGATCAATAAGGATTTGTTATTTTGCATAGGATAATTGGAGAAGACTCCTCTTAATAAGGACATGTTTGAGCAGAGACCTAAAGTTACTGAATATACCTGAGAGTAGAGCATTCCAGACAAAAAGAGAAAAATCCCGAGGTGGGGATAAGCTTATCCTGTATTGAGGAATATCAAGGAAGCCAGTGTCTCTGGAGTTCACTGAATAAGAGGTAAATAATGTCAGATGAATAACAGGAGTCAAATAATATGGATTTACATAAGGTCTGTGTCTTTTACTCTAAGAGATATAAGAAGTTGTTGGAAGGTTTATACAAAACAATGACATAATCAGATATATTTTTAAAAGATCACTCTGCTGTTTGGAAAATAAACTGGTGGCCAGAGGGAGAAGGGGGATTAATAAACACCTGTTGCAACAACTCAGGTAGGAAATGATGGTCTATCTGATAAGATTGGTAGCAGTGGTGGGATTAAATAGATGTTCAAAACAAGATTTTGGGGGCCCATTTAGCTAAAGTAAAAGCAGACTGAGAAAGGAGAAAACTGAAGACAAAGGAAAAGTTAGCTACAGCAATACAGATATAAATCGACCAAATCCTGGAACATAAATTTGTGTGAAGTAATGGTGAAGAATAGTTCTTAAGGATGTTGGGAATCTTTTTTTAAATGAGATAATTTTATGACAGTCTACATATGCTGAGATGTTAAAATATCTGGATTAGTGTACTATAAGTTTCTCCTCACTAACTGCCAGTGAGAAATTTTATAAAAGCTTTCTTCAAAACATGTCTACCACTGATTTTTTCTTACCCCCTAAAACACATTTTAAGAAAGTTTTTTTATTTCTTAAATTGAGGGAAAGTTGCAAAAGGATGACTATGGTTGTACATGTACCAAAATGATATAAAACTAAAATGATAAAAAAACTTTTACAGAAAATGCCATCATAAAAGTTGAGAATAAAAAGAAGAAATGAATACCAGAAAAATGTTATGTTCTTTCTAGTAGCATCCTCTGAGGAATTCAAAGTTAATTTCCTCAACCTGTTAAAAAAAAATAACATTCTCATGGTAAAATATTTTAGACTTATGGTAGAAAAATCTCTAAAAAGAAACACTAAAAACTTAAATTTTAAATCAACATTATATTCTACAAAGTATATTTTAAGCCCTCTAAGGTAGAAATCAAGGGAAATTGAGGGACATTAATAAGCTAAAAAGACTGAGAGCTTTATTTATTTGCTTCACAGCAATGCACTTTTTCAACATTTAAATTTTACTTGCTCCTGCTAATAAAAATTAACCACAGCAGAAAGAAGACCTCAGCTTCATATGACATATTTATCAATATAATGGGAAAGTATGTTCTACAGATCCTTGATGACTATACGAAGAAAGGAAGTGTGCAACTGATTAGGAAGTTGAACTCAATCAGTAGAATATAGGTCCAAGAACACATACTTCAAATATCAAGGGATTCAAAAGGCTGAACTTTGGCCCTGATTAATTTATGGAGAATATGCACTTCTGATAAAATTCTAGATAAAATTTTGTAAAATGAGGCAATTTTGGAATTCAAATTGATCATGGAAAGCAAGTTGGACAAATGAATATAAAGGCAAAGTTCACAATTACAAAAATGAAAAAGTATTAGGATTCAAAGTGAAATGTGAGCTGCAAGTCAATAAAATATAATGTTGCTTTAAAAATAAAATAGGGATGATGCCAGTATACCTCATTTTAGAGCACAGATATACTCTGAATTTGGTTGTTGACAAAAACATATACAAACACAAATCCTAGTCACTCTGAAATTGAGATTATGCTCCTAAAAATAAATAGGCTAACAATAATACCACATTTGAAGAAATAATAAATTACTGAGGGATCCATTTACAGAAAAAGTTTTAATAAATACAATTACTGAAAATAAGTTACCACATATATATAGGTTTACTTTTTCATTTTAACAGTAATATTGGTGGAACATTATAAATCTAAATCTTCTCTAAGGACCTCTTTCCAGTATCTCAATATTCTAACATTAACCTTTTGGTTGGTCATAATATTTCTTAACATTTCACCAAAGTTGCTCTTTCTTGTTTGTTTTGTCTGGAAAATTGGGGGTCAGGGATGGATAATTACACTGGGCAGAATCGAGTATAAGCAAAAATGCATCAGAGATAGTAACAAACAGAAGTAAATAAACAAATGGAAGTTCCCACTTATTTTAACAGGAATACCTACAAGAATATTCTACAGCAAAAAATATGCTATTATATGAATATTTATATAATTCAATAGTAATGTATTTTCACAGAACCAAGGGTAGGCTTAAATAGTATTTTTAGACAACACTCGTAACCATGCTTAGTTAAGGTGCTTAAACAAACTAACAGTTATGGGGGTCCACATACAAGTTGTGAAACACAAATGAAGAGGCTCAAAGTTCGTAACAATTCCATAAGAAAGCAATGAAAATGACTTAAGCCTCATTAAAAAAAAAGTCCAAAGAATTTAAATTATTTTACTTGATAAATACTATGGAAGGGATATGACTGGAGTCCTACTATGTTAAAAGATAAACAGTTGGACCTAAGAAAATATTTTTGTCATCAAAAGATGGAATATGTCATCAAAAGGAGAAGAACAAAAGTAAGCTACAACATATAAAATTTGAATTAGGCATTAGATTACCTGCACACCATGAACACTCAGATATGCTTAAACAAAGTTTAAAGCACTTGGATTACTTCTTCAGATATTTTACGAATATAAACAATAATTTTTCTAAGTTCAACTTGATCAAATTTGTTAGAACTCTATGAATTAAGGGACACAGAAATGAGTTTACTTTCAAAATCCATGCAAATCTTAAGATATCATTGGGCCTAATTTGAGGGATAGACTTTTATCAAGAGTCTGTATGAATCTGGGCACTGGTTAGAATACTTCGGATCCATTCATTTATCACTAAGAGTACTATCAACTATCATAAAGTTAAAGAAAATAAAAAACAGCTTGAGTATGCCAACAATTAGTATTCAATAACTTGTAATGGAATTGATATCACTTCTGAGTTCACTGTGATTTGAAATTTTGTCTAGCAACAATCATGTCAAAAGAACTTCTTGGTGATATCCTCTTTTTACAAGTCAATGGCCTCTTTCTGATTTAATTAAGAGAGGCAGAAAATACATGACCACTTTCACAATTCAGCTTTCTATCAATATTATAACTAATAGCTGATCTAACATGAGACTGTCAACAGAAATAGACAACAGTGATGAGACAGAGCCAGCTATAAATCCTTTAAAATATCACAAATAATATCCCTTTTATGTAATTAAGTTCCATATCCCTCACATTTTCTCTTGAAATAAAAATGGTAAATTTGTCTCGTTATGTACATTAATACTGCCATATGCCCTGTGAGTCTCAATCAAACAATGAAGTTATTTTCACATATTTAAATACTCTTTTCAGAAAGTGTAATTCTGATACACAAAGAGTTGTTTTGTGTTTGGGAATTTTTGCTTGTAAAACAGGAATATAACTTCTCATTATAGGTTATCTGTAAATTTAAGGTTCACCTTTTTTCCTATTTTTATGGTGTGCACATATAACAATTCCTCCCTCCCCTTCAGGTTTCTAAAATATTACAAGGGTTTATTTTTTGAGGCAAAACCACTATGCTATCATGAGTGCAAAGAAATAAAACTACAATGACAGTTTACTGAGACATAAACGTTAATACATTCATATCATAATGTAATTAAAGGCCTCTTTCCACTCCAGAGCATGAATTCAATGAAAACAATATTCAGTTCTAGAATTTCTACTCTGAATCTCAAAATATAAGTTGGGGAATTTTGAAAAACAATAACTGTTGCTTGTATATATTTTCCTTTGATTATTCTAGTACCTGTTGTACTGTAATGGTTACATTTTAATAATCTGTATAAAATATTTATTGTACTTATATTTAAATTGTTAAACATTTTTCTCTTAAAATTCTTGTACTGTTGTACTTAAAAGTGAACTTGAAAATGATCTTTTAAAATTGTGTCCATTCACCTACAGGGAAATATCATCAGGTTTCTAGTCTCTTCTTTAGAAATTAGTAACTTAATCACAAAGATTTCTTTCACTTAGTTTTAGGTAACAATGAAATAGTGAGTTTCTTAAGGAAGAACTGTAGGTATAGTTAAGCAATAAAAAATGGAAGGAAGGTATGAAAGCAACGAAAAAAGGCTTTTAAAAGCTTTATGGTATTTTATGACAATGAACACAGGGTATATAACTTTAGACCCACTTTATTTATGATTTACAAATAAATCAAAATTGTAAGTTAATTGCTCAGTATTAACACTACATTTTAAAATTCCAGTACACTGAGAATATACTTATCCATAACTCATAGTGACAGAAAAGATAAACAGGCCCCTTGACAACATAAAACATTCCCCGGAGGCACGCCACAACGCAAAATTGAAGACGAAAATATCTGGAAGCTCATCTTTGCTTCAGTTTTGACCTCTAACAGAGACTTGCTATTAAACACACCCCTCCTGTCTCCACTGCTACCTAAGCAAACTATTTGAGTTAGGAGAGTGTGCAAAAGTGTGCCTTCTAGGCAAACTTTTGTTTTCTAAAACTTAATCCCTCTAAATACTTCCAGTTGGAAAACGTCCACTTGAGCTACTTGACACCAGGGCGTCACTTTCTTCCCTCGGCTTACCTGTTACTACTTAATTATTCTTCCAAACAGACTCTGGGCACGTCGGGGAAGTAGCTCTCGAAGCGCCTCTGGATCCATGACGACTAGATACGTACACATCTCCCACACACCACAGGCGTCCGCAGCCCCTCTCCCTGCGGCCCGTTCAGAGCTCTTGCCAGGCCGCGGCGCGCGCCTCCCGTCGCCGGCGCCTGCCCACCTGGGAGCGCACAGTACTCGAGGAATCCTCCTCAAGATCAAGAAACTGACTAGATTTCAACACGTGGTGAGAGAAAACGGGGGTGGGGTGGGGTGGGGGGTGGAGGGAATATGCGCATTACCGAAAGCAGCTGTCCGTTAAGTGGTTTAAAGCTTTTGGTTAAAAAGCTGAATAAACAAATGCACAGATGGGTCTAGTTCCTTGGGGATTCCGAAGCCTGAGGAGCTTCCCAAAAGGTGTGCAGTTCGGCCTCCCCTCGACTCGTCCCTGTGCGAAACTAGCGCTAGTTGCGCTCTCAGAAGCCCCGGACTAGCAAGTGTCTTTCCCTCGCGTTCCTCCTAATGAGTGTCGCCCGGCTCCAGGTGCCCTGAGAGACTTACCTAAGTGATCTCTGAGGAGGCTGAGGGCATAGAGCAACTTTTCCCCTGCTCTGGACAGGCCCGAGCGCCAGGCTCGGGGAGTTCTACTCGCGCGCTCGCACCGAAGTCGGGTGCGGGCCGCGTTTTAGCCCGCGGGGCGGGGAGAGGCGCGCGGACGGCGCGCGCCGCCACCCAGTGGGTCCGGCCGCGCCGCCGCCGCACGTGCGCCGCCTCGAACGCGAAGGGCCGTCGGGACGCGCGCTCGGCCGGGGTCAAAGTCGGCGCCCAAGTCGTCGCCCCTCGAGCCCACCTGCCCTCCGCTCGCCCGGGCCTCAGCAGACTCTCAGGTAAAAGTCTAACGAGAAGCCCTCCCTTCCCCCGAAAGTGTCCGCGCCCCTCCCACCCACCCTCCCAGAGGAACCAGGAGGCGCGATTTCACCCTAAACCCACCCACAGAGTGAGGAGACCGGAATAAAAGTAAGACCAGGACACACCCCTGGGAAATGGGTCATGCTAGCCGTGAGCAGGGGTGAGCGCGGGACTAGAGCCAGCAGCCGGGACGCGCGACTGTCTCGAAGCGTCACTAGGGGCCAAGAGTTTCTCCGTTGAGAAACAGGCGTGTCGCCCTCAGCCTCTCGTTCCCAGAGAAGGGCTTTGAAGATGAACGCAGAAGTGCCTAATTTAGGAGACCAGAACCGTGCACTTGCCCAACTGAGTAAATAAAGGTCAGCCATTGGATCAATAAAGCGTGTGCTTCCAACCGCCAGATGTTTTTACTCTTGTTTCTCCTCGTGGGGGGTGGGAGGGGGAGAGGCAGGGTGGGAGGAAGAGGAAAAGACAACAAACAAAATAAAAGCGTAAACACGCACATCTGGTGTTTCGACACACATTTTCCTCCAGCCCTGGTCTCTCCAGACGAGGCAACATTTTGCATATTCAAACTAAAAATCATCCGTGAGCCAACAGTCATCTCTCTCTCTCGACTCCCCCTTCCCCCATCACAAAGCCAAATGAAAAAGAACAACAAGTGGTGATGTTGTGTTCAGACCGCGACCCCGATGCGGAGCCGAAATTTGACACATGTCACACCCGCCCCGGCAGGCCGGCCGCAGCGGCTGGGGCGAAACTTTGCCGACGCGGGTGGAGCGCGCCGCCGAGTGAAGTGGCAGCCCGGCCCGGCGTGGAGGTGACGGGGACGGGGCGGGGTGCGAAGGTGCAGCCAGAGTGAGGGCGAAGAAACTTACCGCGGCCGGAGACGCCTGGGCAGCGTCCCGGGAGGTGGCACCGCGGGGCTGAGGCTGCAGCCCCCCAACACCACACCGCGAGTCCTGGCGGCTGCGGCCGCAGGTTGGGGGCGCGCCCGGGGGGGCCCGAAGGAAGCCACAGTCGGCGGACGCGGCCGCCGCATCAATAACCGCCCCAGGCGCTCACGGGCTGACTGCGGGCGGCGCGGGTCTCTAGCCGGGTCGCAGTGGCCGCCGCGGAGCTGCACGCGCCGGCGTGTCTCGCGCTTTCTCGGAGGCTCGCGCTGTCTCGCGCTGCCGTTCCCCCCACCCGGATCTGTGTGTGCGTCTGTATGTGTGTCTCTGTGTGTGAGTGTGCGCTGGCGGCCGCGCGCACTCGGCCGCGCGCGCGCATGTTGTTGGCAATGCAAACTGTATACACACTGCGCGCGGGGAAACCTCTCCTCGGAAAGGGGGGTAAGGGACACCTGAGAGGATTCTAAAGTACTGCTGGGCCACTTGTTTGTTTGGTTTTACTTTGTGTTGTTATTGTTGATTGTTGTTGATCCAAAAAGTGGTTTGGAACCAGCTGGCTAGGATGCCAGTCGCGCCCATCCACCTCTCTCCAGGTCCCAACTTCTTTAAGGGAGGGGGAAACGTGGAGCAGAATATTGTTCGGATTTGCAGTGGAGCCTCCTGGCTGACGTCAGGTCCACCTGCTATGTAAACAACTCGCTGGGGAACTTGTTTGTTCGGCGCCAGATCTTCCCCCCCCCCCCCCACCCCGCCCTTCTCCCCACCTCCTGCTCCGCCTTCTCCCGCCCGGCCCAGACAGCGAGTCGGTGAAGGGGGTGGAGGAGGGAGGAGAGAACAAAACCGTATGCTGTACTGGCAAAGCCGAGTTGTGTCTGCTGCTGCTTGGCAGCCCACAAAGTACGTCCTCTCAGCAGACGGAACTGCTGGCAAATGAAACAGGGGATTCCACGTGAAGTGCTGAAAGCCTCGAAGGGATCCAAAGCTCTCGGTGGCAGGGAGTTAAAAGTACATGGTAGTCAGAAAGGGAGACCCAAGCGTGTGTTAAAACGCAGATTGGCCTTTCTGTTCACGGTGTGCGCTTCTGCGGCCTGGGTTGGAGAGAGGCCGAGTGTCTTTCTCACTCCTCGTAGTCGTAGCTCCTTGTCTCACTTGGGCCCAGGAGTTCCTGTGCTTCCTCTCTTGGTCTCACCTAGGGTCACCGTCTTGGGGCCGGGCTGCGGGCCGGCCGGGGCGGAGCTTGGAAGGAAGGGGCCGCCACGCGGCGTCTTTTAGGGTCTGAGGCTTTCGAGTCAGGCCCTCTCAGTGACTGAGGGTTGCAAAAGTAACCCAAACGAAAGGAGTGAAGAAACTGCCAGATCCCGCTCCTCGCGCACTTCAAAGCCGAGGCGCCGGCGTGGGCGAGACGCGGGCCCATCCTCCTACAACAGGGTCTGCCCGGCCAGGGGCCCAGGCGGGACCGAGGGGATGACATGGGAAAGGCTAAGGGAGGATGAGACGGGCGCGGGTGAGACGCGTGACCCGAGTGGGGGATTCCTCGGTAGCCTCTTCCGCACGCCCTCTCAGTGCAGGCGGTTCCTCCTGGCAGTCTCCAGCCAGCCCCTCCGCTGGCCGTGCACTGCGCGCCGCCGCCGGAGCCCTCCGCTTTGCTCGCAATCAATAGCGAAGCGTGGCGTTCCGAAAGGCGCCGAAACTTTCCTGCAAATCGCTGCAGCCGAGAGGCGGTAGCGAACCGAGCCTGGCCCCCAGCTTCTTCCCGGCCAACTTTAACAACTCCGGTGGCAGAAGGGGGGCTGGTGGTGACTGGGGAGATGGGCTAGCAGCACTAACTTCTGCCTTTGAATCTCTCTTTTCCTCAAAGAGCAGCGCGCCCTTTCTCTAAAGGGCAGACTCGAGCTCACACACACTTGGCACCAACTCTTCTCTTCAAAACCCGCAGTTCTCCTGGGAAGGAAGCAGCCCTGGCACCCACACCTGTAAACACACCGTCAGGTTTTCTACTGAAACCAATTAAGTCAGTAAGCCACGGGGCTGGTCCCGGGAAGATGGCCCCTGCCAGGAAGAAGAGGAACGAGGTGTTGCCTTTGAATTGCGGTGCTTTCTGTGAGCTTTTAAACTCCAGGCAGTCCTTAAGTGCTCTGTTTATGGGTAGTGTTCTCACTTTTTCGAAATGCAGTCTGACAGTGGACAAATAATCTTTTTTTTTTTTAAGATTCGAGCGGAAAGGAAAGAGGGATCAGTCTTTAAAATTAGAAAACGCCCGATCCAAATGGCCCCACCTCGCCCTTCTAGCAAGGTGGGGCTAATTCAGTGTTAAGTAATTTGCGTTTATGCTTCACTGGCAAACCTAAATAAAAAGCGGATTCTCTGCATTAACCTGAATACTATTTGAGCAGACGGCGTCAGAATCCTTGGAGGGCCGAGAATGTACCTTTCCACAGGATTTGTGAATAAAGGTAACAGAACAGTGAAAAGATCTACAGTCTTTACTTTTTCCCTTATTCCCCCGCATACACCGACTCCACTTATTTCCCTTTCTCTCTAGGGGTCGAAAGATGTGAGCGGGAAGGTTTATTATAAAGGAGTCTGGGCCACCTAGAAAAGAAGTTCAAGTTCCAAACGAGGAGAAAGAGGATTACGGTCTCAAGACTTGGAGAGGTGCAGGTTTAGTTAGCCTTTCATTTTTCTGTACACAAAGACACGTTTTGGTGAAATTCGCAGTCTCTGACGTGTCTTTTCTGTGAGTACAAACAGCCAAGCGCCAGGAGGTGCAAAAGGGTATCTCAGTCGGAGAAGCAATCTTTCTAAATTGGTCGAGTACTTTTGCCAGGCGTCGCTGAGCCCGCAGCCCCCTTGCGCCCCCCGCTCAACTTCGCTCCCATTATATCCTCTTCGCCTGCCGCTCTTCCCGGGCCACCAACCCTTCCCGCAGGGAAGACGCCCAGGGAGTAGAGAAAGCAGGTCCTGCCCGGAGCCGCTGCCCTCGGCGGCCCCCTCGCCCGCAGCCAATGGGCTGGGCCCGGGTTCGAGAGGTGAAAGTTCAGGCCCGGGGCTCGCCGCTAGTTCTCCTCTCCTGTCGCGTCTCTCCCTGCCCTCGCCCCGGCCACAGTGCAGACACAGCTCGGCTTCCAGGGACTGCCACGGTGGCACGTAGTTTGTTGATGGGTGGTCATAAAATATATTTATTTGCAATTCCTTTAACTCGCCCACCACCCCCGCCCCAGCGTGGCCCGGAACACTGCGGGCTTTGTTCAACTAGCTGCTGCTGGAGCCGGCCGGGGTTTAGCGCTCTGTGCGAATAGACTCCAAAAAAGTTGAAGTATAATAATAGGAAAACCGGGTTTCCGCAGCTGAAGAAGATGCGGAAAGGGCAAATAGCGAACGAATAGCTTTCTTTTGTACAAGTAACTGGTCAGCCCACTGGATCACGGCAGCCTTGAAACGAAACACTGAACATCAGAGAAAAGGGGAAAGCCAAATTCTGTCCCTGCAGTCGCCGCGCAGGGTCGTAGCTTCAGCTCAAGTGTCTTTTGCAGCACGTGGGTCTGCAAAAGTCATTTAAAGAGGTTCCAGGGAAAAGTTAAACGGAGCTATTGGGTAATTGAGGAGTTTCACCAAGTGGACTTAGTAGTTCTCGCACGAAAATTTATTTGATTTCAAGTTTATTTTACGAATGAAACCGCACATCAACAAATTCAGAGCCACTGCTCTGTTACCGTCCAGGCGAAAGATAAATTCGTTTGAAATGGGGTCTGCCAGAGCATCTTGCGCGAAATAAACCACCCCAGATAAGATTAAGGCCAGGATGAAGGAAAGCAACGTACGCGAACGACATGGATTAGAAATGTCTGTTTAATGCTTATGTGGGTGAACCGCTTGGATTTTTATTTACCTGTCATAAAAAATATAACTATTCACGCACTTAGATCTGTTTCCTCCAAAACTTTAAGTTAAATAACAATTAGTTTTCTTCTTCAGAGACGTTTCATTGGGGTGTGACTAATAACTTAAAATTTAACTGGTTGTCCGAGAGATCACTGTGACTGAGGGAAGGAAACAAGTTGTTTTTTTTTTTTTTTAATTGTTTTTCCTCTTAGAAATACCACCTTCAAAGTTGTATTACTCATTCCAAGTAGCCTGTAACAAAAGTCTTCTCCAAATGCAAGGTAAAATATTTTTCCTTTCTCTCAGAAGAACCGGCACATATCAGGTTCCTGTTTTGCACATCCACTACAGTTTCCGAACATGAGCAAATAGACTTCTTTCAGACATTCTCCCATCCTACTCCCCTCCCAGACATATTTGAGAAAAAAGAGAAAATTCTACTTTCACTGAAATCACATCAAGGGTAATCTATGTCATAAAGTTAAATTGAACGTAGAGGTTGCAAAATTGGTGGAGTTACACCACCATCTGTCGTTAAGGTTCGGGACTACAAAATTTGGGACCTATAATAAATCTTAATGAGCTTTCCCAACTTTTTTTTAAATCACAGACTTATACTTTTCGTTTGTATTTTTATAACATGTGCCCTAAATTTACTTGGATTGTGAAGCAACAAATATGTCTTCATAAACCCTTGTTTTTACCTGAGTTCTCTAATCACCTCAGCTTCAGAAAAATAAATACCCACATCTGCCAGCCTCCACTTAAGGCCTTCTCAAATCAGCTGTGGGATTTCCATCACTCCTGCAGACTTCCCTTGCTCCTACAAGGCTGCTGATAGGAAAGATGGAGCCTCAACTACAGGGGCCACCCACCCTGGAGTGAGTAATAGGCTCTTAATTTTCTCTTGAATGTAACCTTGTTCTTTCCTAGTATATCTAATGTTAAAACATATAAATGCAGCACATGTCTGCTAAGAGGTTGCTTATGAGTGTCTTAAAATATTGATCAAAAGTCAGTTAATATCAGGTTCCAGTTCTGGTTGATCTTGCTGTGAAACAAAATCAGTTGCTCTAGGATAGAATCCTGCCAAAGAAGGCTTTATCCAAATGAACATTAAAAAAATGGCTACTGCATTGAGAATTCCAAAACTGACTCAAAAGCTTCCATCAAGCAGTGAAGACTCCATCTTTTTCACACAACACTCCAGTGGTACAGTATTTATATCAGATCTTTCTTTTAAGCATCTCAAAATATCTCACTATGTAATGTTGCACCCTTTTCCATGTTAGGGACTTGATTACCTAATTTCTACTTTCTGGAAAATAATTAATTAAAATAAAATGTAACAGCTTACCAACATAAGACATTAGCGAGAGAGAAAATATTAAGTTCAATCCTACCAAATTGTCTATATCTGACCATCTTTGACCTCCATAAATGACAATTTCATGTTTCAAATTAATAGAACCCGGATTTTTCTGAGATGTCTATGTCTACAAGAAAAAGCATCATTTAATTGTCCAGTCCCCAACATTTACTTTCTGCCACATTGATTTAAATATGTTGAATTGCTTGATGCAAGAGCTTGTTGATGCTTCCACCACTAAATTAGTCTTAAGAGTTTGTCTCTGAGTTACTATAAAATTTTAGAGATGAAAGAAATTCAAGATATTGTAGTCTAGTTCTTTCATTTTAAAAATCATAAAGCAAAGGTCCAAAGATGAGAGCAAGATTACATACTTACTAAAATTCTGATTATTATTGAACTATTTCATATTCTAAACATACAATAACGCTCCTTCCTCTTATGCCACAGAAGGCATTTTTGCCACACACCCACATACATTACATATTCTTCACATCCATGAAAATTGATATGGCTCATTGACAGCAATACATTTGGATTAAAGACTGACAACTATCATGTCATGTCCAATGTAATACACAAGAGAAAAAAAGGTATGACTTATTTCTCTTGAAAGTCAATTACAATTTACAAGATTTCTTCCACAGGGTAAAGTGGTTCATCACTGATAATTGCAAGTGTTTGATTTTTTTTTTTAAAACAGAGCAAAAAGGAACTATGTCAAGATCCTGTATCAGTGTAGACTTTTATTTTGGTTTAATAACCCTGTGACTCCAGGAACCATAGTAATTTACCCAAAGAAGGTATTGGAGTGGTTAATCATAATAAATCATATAAACATTCAGTCATTTGCCCTCTTCTCCTTCCCCTTCTTCTCCTCTTCTGCACTCTTCTTCTGTATCTTCTCCTCTTCGTTCCTCCCTCTGCCAGGTCACCAACTCTCACAATGATTCCCCACAGATCTGTCTCCCCTAAGCTCCAGGTCTGTGTATTTAACTACTTATTGACAGCACCTTTTGAATTGTGAAAAGATATCAAATTACCCACTTCTCTCCTTGGACAGCCACTCCTTTTGCCACCTGGTTAATGGTTAATGGTATCTTAATCCACCCATCTCCTAAAGCCAAAAAGATTTAAGTCGTATGTGCTAACTCCTTCTTCTCACATCCAAGAAGCATGAGGTTTTGTTCGTTGTTACCTAGTTAATCTTCCATTATCCTCTTGTATCCATATGGCTGTTGCCTTACCTCAAGCCTTCATTATTTCTGACTTGCTCATTCTGATAACTTTCCAATCACCTTCCCTCCTTTTAGTTTCTCTTTTTTCCCAGTTTGTCCTCCTCACCGCTGTCTAAAACACATGACTCTTAGAATTAGGCCGAGCTTCCCTGTAGCCAATGGAGTTGAATCTTAAGTTCTCTAGTTTGATATAGCAAATTTGTCTAGCAAATATGAGATATTTCATCATTTTTTTAGAATGAATGAATGTCATGCCTCAGACAAATGTATTTTAGATGTTAGCTATATCCTGTCAGAACACTGTCAGGTATATTTTTAGCTGTGTATCATTTTCAGCAAATCTTTAAGTCTTCTCTGCTACACAATTATCTGGATAAGATAGTTAAAGCTGAAAATTTTCATTATTTTTTTCATATGAAAGAAATTAGCACATAGATAAAAGTATATTTAATACAGCATTCAAACTCCCAACTGCACTGTTTCTGGCTCTACATATATTTATATATTAAACATTATGGTAGGTATACTGAGAATTAAACATGTCTTAGATTAGGCCTCTGCCCAGAATTTATATTCTAGTGAGAAATACAAGATCTGTAAGTGGATTATTTCAATAAAATATGAATTTCAATGTAGCATAAGATAGAGGAATATCCAGGATACAATGCAACCACGGAAAAAATTTTCCAAGGCTACTGTTAGCAAATAACAGAACCCTATTTTTTGTTTGTGATAACTTAAAAAACATCTAAGAACACATCTTTTAATCAAAAAATTTTAAGTCACCAAACATCAGGCTCGGAAAACATAATCTTTGTACAAAAGCACACGTTGTGTTAAAAACATTAACAACTGTGAAGAGGTGTGAGGCAGTCCTCTGAATTATCTCATGTTACTCTTAAGTATAGAATGCACTTTTATAAAAAGATTACTTCTAATTTGTCATGATTTCATTACAGGAAAATAGCTTTCTAACAGACAGGAACTAAAAAGAAAGTAAGAGAACATAAATGTTCTCAGTTTAGAAAGAGATTCACATGTTTTCCTCTCAACATCCTCTCTAACTCTCAAGCAAAGAGAGCAGTTATACTGGGCCAATATGGTCCCCTAGGGACAGACATAGGATTTTACATTCTCCAATCTTTCCCTCACTAATCATATTATTTCTGTCCCCTAAAAGTGCATACTGGTTTCCTTCTATCCTTTCGTTTTTAACACTACTATCAGCTCAGTAACTATAGCTTTAGGCAAAACTTTCTCAGTCACATATTAACCTCCTCTCTAAATTCTTCCTTTCCTCTCTCCTGATTCTTTTTCATTAACTCAGGAAAGTGGTTCTCACTAATTTATTCTTTCTCTCTTTTTCTCTCTCTCTGTCTTCCAAGAAACACACACCCTCATACACATTTATGGTTGCTATGTTTAAGAACAGAGCTAGTGATGTAAGGAATCAAGAAGGGAAACTACATGAAAATAAATTTAAACCAGTGCTATTAGTTTCTAAAACCTTGTAAATCCTTAGTTAAGCAGCAGTGAAACAGACACTCATACCCCTCTGTGAATTAAATCAGTACAACCAACTGGAAGGCAATTTGGTAACTTCTGTTAAGGCTTTTTAAGTTAGTCCTGTAGCTAAATTGTAATCCAAAAGAAATTATCTAAAATACAGACAGAAAAGCTGCATGCAAAACCTGTTTATCATAAAATTATTCACAACAGTGCATATTTGGAAACAATATAAAAAGTCAGAAATATATAATATAGTCTAACCACTAAAATAGTATTATGGAATGTTTTAATAACATATAAAATGCTTTTGTTATATTATTTAGTGGAAGAATAGTATATAAAAACATACCAAAAGAAGACCAGAAAGACACAACCCACTGTGATACTTTAAGCTGACCCTCAAGAATCCCTGCCTCCTGTCATACCCTTGTGATGTCCCCTCCCACATGGTTGCAGGCTCCATCTATATGGCATAGGTGAGAGTATATCGCTTCTGAGCTTAGGTTATAAAAGACTGTAACTTCTGTCTAGGACTCTGGATCTCTCTCTTAGATCATTTACTCAGGCAAGCTGCCATATTGTGAGCAGCCCCGTGAAGAGGCCTACGGGTGAAGAAGTGCTGTCTCTGGCCAACATCCCGGGAAGAACTGAGGCCTGCCAACAACCATGTGAGTGAACTTGGAAGCAAATCCTTCTTTCCCAGTTGGGTCTTCTGGAAATGACTCCAACCCTGGCCACCAGCTCTATTACAACCTCATGAAAGAATCTGAGCAAGAACCACTCAGCTAAACTACTCCTGGATTCCTGACCTTCAGAAACTATTGCCTAAAAACTGTTTGTTGACAAAGCTAGTAAGTTTTGGGGGTAATCTGTTACACAGCAATAGAAAACTAATATAAACATGATAAGAGAGGTTATACTTAAGCAGAATTTCAGGTGATTTCCTTTGCACCTCTGCTTTTCATATTTTCAAATCTGTTACAATGAAGATGTATTACTGTATACTTGGAAAATTTTTAAATAATTTATTAGGTAACTATTTTTAAATTTATGCTTGAAAGCACAGTGCCCTAAAGTACCTTTTAGAATTGCCACAAATTTAGTATCCCTGACCACATCATATAGTAAAGCTGAATTTATCTCAAGCATAACTTAAATATAAAGTTACATTTCAACTTTATTTTAATTATTTACTGAATAGAGTAGTATTCTACATTTGTTAATAAAAATAAGCAGCATATCCAAATATGATTAAGTACATTTCATGAACTAGCAGAGTATCTGAACAGTATTTACAAGATTGTGAGAAAATATATTCCAAGTTTTAGACAACTCACTTTGTAACATAATGTTTTTTAACTTGGCATCTTCCATATATGCCAATCAAAAATCATATAGGTAGAACACCTTTTATGCTTTGATTGTATTGAACAGGATAACTGTTACAGTATTTTCAGTCTTATACCAGGTAAATGAATAAAAACAAACTGAACTGATAAAGCAAGATTATATTCTCACTTCGTATTTAATCATAGGAAACAACTATTGTCTTTTGAGGTTTTCCTAATTAGGTTATAGCACAGTTACAGTAGTTGAGAAGGTCAAAGCAAGTTCTAAATTAGTTTAGCACAAATTGGCAAGTCAATAAGTATGTTTTTACTGTATTACAATATATATGCTAAAACAAATGGATTGCCTAATCTGTTAGTAATTATGCTTCTGTCTTCATATTATAAAAACCCAAAATAACAATTTTATGCTTAGTTGATTTCTTAAAAAGTTTAAGTCATGGAAAAAAATCATAGGAGCTATTTCTGGATCCTGATATTTTTTATGTAATCAATTTCATAGTATCTAGATTGCCTTGTAGATTTAAGCAAGTCGATAAAATTAAATAGGTACATATTCTTAAGTAACTGTGAATACCAAGTGCATTATTGAGTTTACTTCAGGAAACTATTATACAGAATATTATCATTGTGTTCATGATCATAAATAAATATGGTTCTTCTCATAAGAATGTGTCATATGTATTAGACAGATAAATTTCTGCTAAAGATTTCATTTCCCTATCCAAAGATTCTCACATTTTCTGACTTATTTTTTGAAGTTAAAAAATCTTTTCATTACTTCTGTGAGCCTTTGTCCATCATGTTGTTGATTCATCTTCTATAACAATCCTCTTTTCTACCTCCTCACTAAATTCTGTGAATCAGGATCAAAGACAAAGATGTCTGAACTGGTGAAAGAAATGTATGATATTTTAACCAATTGAAGAAGACTCATTGATACCTTCCATGGTTTTTTCAAATAACTAGGTCATTAAGGATCATAAATCATCAAGTATTTTGCTAGAAAAAAAGTCAATTATCTGTTAAGTAAAAATCCATGTTCTTTAGTCCACGATCCTATATGCAATCAAGTTCAGGCAACTTATTTTTATATAAGAGATACAAAAACTCTATGTTGGAACATAATAATATTGGGGAAAGGGAACACTAAAATGAATCACTGAAAGCAATCTGACCTCTAAAATATGGTAGTAAGATGAGCTCTACCTTGCAGATTTTAGCAGAGAAATGTGGTGAGCAAATGTAAGACTTTCAAAGGAAAGGAAGTTCGTACAGCTGTTTGACTGTGAGAATTAGATAACCTGCAGTCATAAAATATAGACTCTTTTACTTCCTGAATTAAATTCAGTTCAACTTCAGCAAATATTTATTGAGTCCACATTATTTGTCTGTCAATATTTAATATCTTAGAATCATAATCTGTAGGTTAGATGGGGCTTAGGGCCACCTAATCCACGATTCTTCCCAGCGATGGAATTTGGGTGTGGACTTTTCTTATGAGGTGGTATTTCTTGGAGTCTTTTCATGAAAAGTAGTCAGAAAACATAGTCCAGAGGGAACTGGCTACCCAAGATCTTTTCAAAAATTCCTGCATTTTAGAGTAAATTTCCTCAGTGCTTTTCCTAGCCATGTGAAGCAGTTTACCTCTGGAAATTTGTAGCATAAACTGAAGCTGGATATTCTTATTTCATGGAACACGGCTCTTCCTGCTGCTCCACAGGTAAGCTTAGCCTCCCTCCTGTCAGATTCCTGAACGTTTATACTGGAGCGAATTCTTGGTCACTGTAGAATAATGGGACCTGTTGGGGCAGACTTCCCTAAGGTGACCTTGCTTTCGCATTGTCTCTTCATTACTGGCTTTGGATACAGCACAGGATGTTATCTTAATGGTTGCCTTGTTTAGCGGCCATCCTTAACTTACACTGATTATCTGGGGGTAGTCCTTAATTCTAGTATAAGCAAGTTCATCAAGGATTTGACAGCTCAAAAAGATTCCTCTAATGTCAAGAGCTGACTCAGCTGGAAGAGAAAACAAACAGAGCACACCCGCTGGAAGAGACTTAGGTCCTGTTCTCTGTTGCAGCAAAACCTCAGGAAATGCTCCTTGAGACTACCCTGGGCTGCACAGGCGTGGGCCTTTGCAGTGGGCACTGAAGTTTCCTTGCTGTGCTCATTTAAAGCAATGCCTTTTCCTACTGCACTCACTGGCAAGAGATGATTCTGAGGTGAATATACAGGAAAATCAGTTACCTTTGTTTCTCCACATAAACCTTAGTCATTAAGCATAAGATGATGCCTAAGAAGCTTTAAGGAGTATGATCTGTGTGGAGATTTGGTGGGGCAGGTTCAGTTAAAAGTGTCTTAGGCAAATTTTGTCTTTCATAGACATTAAATAGAATAGGTGTCACTATTATTTTGCCAAATTTAGAATTATATTTCTAAAATACAAACTGAGAAAAGCATGTAAAAGGAGACACAATTAAACCTATTATTGAATATTGTTTTCTGAATAATGATAGAAGCAAAAAATTCACCATGAAAAATGGTTCACCTCAATTAAAGAGAGATGAGATTACCATATATTAAGTATAAAAATTCACTGAAAAGAGTATTAATCACTTGATTTTATGTTGCAATTTTTTAAATTACATAAGGACAGAATATTTATTACAAGTATATTTTCATTTTTCTTGTGTCATTCTGACATTTTCTGTAGTAAAAAATCTATTTTCATATTTTGATGACATTTTGATTTGGGTAGATTTCTGACTTTCATGAAAGGTGATAAGCTTATGGATGTTTAATTTATTGGTATTTAAATGATAACACAGCTAATTTTGATAATACTTATTTAAAGTAAACTTGTTACCTATTAGGTTAGTCCTTTTTTAGGGTGGGTTTAAAATTTTCATTTACAAAGTAGATATTTGAACAATATCTAGAAAGGGAAGAGAGCTCTTACTTAGAAACATCAATACAAACCAAAATAATAGTTTAATATATTAATAATAATTTATAAACTGGAATTCATCAAAACTTTAGAAAATTTTTGCTCTGTGAAAGACCCTGTTAAAAAAGGATGAAAAGACAAGTTATGGACTGGGAGAAAATATTGGCAGACCACATATGTGAGAAATGATTTGTATTGAGAACAATATAAAGTACTTTCAAAACTTAACAGTTAAAGAAAGAAAAAAAAGAACAATTCAATTAGAAAAGTAGCACTTGTCTTTTGCTAATCTGACAGTTTATTAAAAAGGATATACAGATGACAAGTAAGCACATGAAGATGTTTAACATCACTAGCTATTACACACCCATTAGAACTGATAAAAAAAATAGTGGCAATGTCATGCTGGCAAGTATGTGGAGAAACTGGATCTCTCATACATTGTTAGAGGGAATATAAAATGGTACAGCCACTCTGGAAAGCAGTGCAGCAATTTCTTAAAAAATAAACATATACTTATTGGTGTTGGCAAAACTGGACAGCTATATGTAAGAGAATGAAACTGGATTACTGTCTAACTCCATACACAGAAGTTAACTCAAAATGGGTCAAAGACCTGTAGAAAGTCATAAAACCATAAAACTCTTAGAAGAAAACATAGGCAAAACTCTCTTGACTATAAACATGAGCAACTTTTTCATGAACATATCTCCTCAGGCAAGGGAAACAAAAGCAAAAATGAACAAATGTGACACCATCAAACTAAAAAGCTTCTGTACAGCCAAGGACATCATCAGTAGAACAAAAGGGCATCCTACAGTATGGGAGAATATATTCATAAATAACATATCCAATAAGGGGTTAACATCAAAAATATATAAAGAGCTCACACATCTCAACACCCAGAAAGCAAATAACCTGATGAAAAAATGGGCAGAGGATCTGAACAGACACTTCTCCAAAGAAGAAATTCAGATGGCCAAGAGGCACATGAAAAGATGCTCCACATCGCTAATCATGAGGGAAATGCAAATTAAAACCACAACGAGATATCACCTCATACCAGTTAGGATGGCCAACATCCAAAAGACAAACAACAACAAATGCTGGCGACTATGCAGATAAAGGCGAACCCTCCTGCACTGCTGGTAGGAATGTAAATTAGTTCAACCATTGTGGAAAGCAATATGGAGTTTTCTCAAAAAACTAAAAATAGAAATCCCATTTGACCTAGGAATTCCACTCCTAGGGATTTACCCAAAGAAAACAAGATTTCAGATTCAAAAAGACATATGTACCTCTATGCTTATTGCAGCACTATTTACAATAGCCAAGACATGGAAGCAACCTAAATGTCCATCAGTCAATGAAGGGATAAAGAAGACATGGTACATATACACAGTGGAATATTATTCAGCCATAAGAAGAAAACATATCCTACTATTTGCAACAACATGGATGGAGCTAGAGGATATTATCATCAGTGAAATAAGCCAGATGGAGAAAGAGAAGCACCAAATGATTTCACTCATTTGTGGAGTATAACAACAAAGCAAAACTGAAGAAACAAAACGGCAGACTCACAGACTCCAAGAAGAGACTAGCAGTTACCAAAGGGAAGGGGGTTGTGAAGGTAGGTGGGGAGGGAGGGAGGAAGGGATTAAGGGAGGGAGAGGGAGTGAGTGGGGAGGGGAGGGAGAAGGGGTATTATGATTAGCACACATAATGTAGCGGGGCCACAGGGAAGGCAGTATAGCACAGAGAAGACAAGTAGTGACTCTAGCATCTTACTGTGCTGATGGATAGTGACTGCAATGGGGTATGTGGTGGGGACTTGATAATAGGAGGGAATGTAGTAATCACAATGTTGCTCATGTGAAACCTTCATAAGATTGAATATCAATGATACCTTAATAAAAAAATTAATAAACATATATTTATCATATGACACAGCAATTGCACTACTGGGCATTTGTCCCAGAGAAATGAAAATTTAGGTCCACCAAAAACCTGTACAAGAATGTTCATAGCAGCTTTATTTGTAATATCTCCAAATTTGAAACAACCAAATTACTATCAAGAATTGAATGAACAAACTGTATTACATCCATACCATGGAATAGAAAGGAACAAATTATGGGTACATACAACTTGGACAGCTCAAGAGCGTTATGTTCAAAATGTCATATAGTGTAGGCTTACATTTATATCACATTCTCAGAATAACCAAATTATGGAGCTAGGGAATAGATTAGGTTTCCAGGGTTAGGGACTATGGGGTGAGGGAAGTGGATGTAACTATAAAGGGGAAGCATGAGCGATCACTGTTGTGATGGAATAGTTCTGTATCTGGATTGCTGTGGTGATTACACAAATACATACATGATAAAATGTCACAGAACTGTACACACACATTGTGTGAATGCTGATGTTAAACTATAGTTATGTAAGTCATGTTAAACTATAGTTATGTAAGATGTAACCATTGGGGAAAACTGGGTTAAGGGTACACAGAACTGTTCTGTGATATTTTTTGAATCTTGCTGTAACTATATAATTCTTTCAAAATAAAAAGTGAAAAAAATGTGGAACTGACATAGAAAGTCAAGAATTAAAAGAGGAGACTGTATTGTAATAAAGCCAGGGAAGATAATTACTGTCACAGTCTGCAATGGTCTATATGTTTATGTCCCTGGATAACACTTAAGAAAAAAAAATCCTCTCATTCCTTTATTAAACACAGTTTCGCTTATTTCTGCATGTATAAATGAGTTCCAGGTTAGTTTTTCCTTGCTCTAGAAATTCACAGGAATTGACCCATATAGTCTTTAATGTCTGGCTTCTTTCAGTAGCATTATGATTTTGAGATTCATCCATGTTATGTGTATCAGTAGCTCATTCCTTTTTTATTCTGGATGGTATTATACTGAACATATTTTCTACAGTTTCTTATTCATTTGTTGATGACTATTTGGGTTGCTTCCAATTTGGGGATGTTAGAGCTGTCTGAATTTCATTTTTCAAACAGTTGTGCTTAAACATTGTAAAATACAAAACAAACAAAAGACAAGCAGCAGCAACAACTTTGGTAACAAATCACAAGACAAAAAGAAAACTCTTGCGTCGTTTAGGAATTCTTTTGCTTTTAGGCAATAGCATATTTGATGAGCAGTGATTTAAACCATGAGAATATTTATTGCCTTAAGAAGTTGGAAGATGCATACTTTCAAGGTTAGCCCAGCAGCTTAAACATGTTAAGCATGTTAAGCGACCCAGATAATTTTTATCTTTTGTTTTATCATCCTTGGTGTGTTGATTCTGCTCCTTATATTTGTGACCTGATGTGTGCAAGATGGCTGTAAAACTCCAGGCCTTCTTTTTCTGTTCAAAGAAAGAAAAAGGGGGATGGAGCAGTTTCAGCATGTTCTCCACAGCAGAATGCCCCTTGTGTCTCATTGCTCTGAACTATGCCACCACCAGTTCAAGAACAACTGGGAAAGGGGAAAACATTTTAATGACTGGCTTCCCTGAAACAATCATATTTCACCACTTGGGACTGAGTTCATTGCCAACCCAGACAAATTAGGGTTCTTTTAGAAGAGAGATTAGGGGGAATGGCTGATAGATACTGAACTAATACTGTTTGCCAAAATACCTTCCCTTGATCTCTTTTTATTAATTTGTATTTCTTTCCCATTTGAGGTCTCTTCTTAACTTCTATCCTCTCAAGTATTTTTAAAGAAATGCAATTCTTTCAATGGCACTCTTACAGGTATATGCTATAGATTTTTTATTTGTTTGCTTTAAAAGAGATTGTAAATGAACAAAAGTTTATATTTAGGGCAATATATAATCCATCATATATTTTTATCTAATTGTGATAACTTGTTCATTTTTAATAGATGCTCTAGAAATACAAAGATTTTTGTCCCAACTTCACAATGTCACAGGAGAAAATGTTCCAAATTTTCTGTTCAACTTTTCTATGCTTTTTAGATAACCATTTCTGATAGAACTCAAAATATTGCATTTAATATATACCATCTGTATAAGAGTAACCTTGAATTTAAGATATGATAGACTAAAAAGAAAAGCTTTTATCACAACTTCCTATGTACATTTTCATCAACTCATATGGCAAACATCTGGGCCTTTGATAGCTATGTGTTAAAAAAAAAATCTAAAAGATCCAAAATTGACCTTCAAATCCTGTGTTTTTCTCTTTTCCATTCATTTTAAAAGGTAACTATTATTAACATAATCATAAAGCTATCTGTGAAAGTAATTTGAAGATGGTGATAAAGGTGCATTCTTAGAATCTAGATGTTCTACATTAAAAATAACTTAATTGAAAAAGAGGACAGAAATAAACTATTACTCAACATTTCAGATATTCCAAGCAGTAAGCTTGGTGCTTTGTACACTGCCTTTGATTTAGTCCTTCCCAAATATCTGTGAACTGGTCTTATTTGCTATTTTCAGATGACAAAACTAAGGCTCAGAGAAGTTAAGTAATTTGTCCTAGGTCACATTAAAAAATCCAGTTCTGTGGATTTATTATCGAGATTTTAAAAATTAAAAAAGAATGAGCAACCAACCAACCAAACATCCCAGGGAAGACAAATCAGCTCAGATGTTGATAACACCGAAGAACTCTTTATGCTGGAGAAAAGAACGGAATCAAAGAAACCCAAGAGAATGTAAAATTTAAATATTGGGTATGTCTCCCACTTTAAAATTACTGCCACCAGGAGCAAGCAGTTTCTAGTGATCTGATCCCTAGCAATGTTCACTTCTATTACACCAAAGGCACATGCCGGATGGGTTTAGAAAGGTTTAACTGAAGAAGATTTGTTCAATGATCAGCAATTAAGATGGGCAAGAAAAACACAGAGTATCAGAAAAGCAATGTGAAAAATTCACTAGCCTTTGAATCCCGTGAAAAAGTAAAACAAGCCTAAAACAAAAACATCATACAACTTGAGCAGAGAAGGCACTTGAAGGAGAATCATCAAAGGATTTAACCCCAGTGAATTTTATGAGATACTGTCAGGCAAAAAGGAACTGTGATAAAAGAATAGACAATAGGAGTGAGAAAAAGGTGTGGGGCAGTGAGTATATGTTGAAAAAAATAGAATAAAGGGACTAGGCTGTGAGTATAATAATGGAAAAATGAGGTTCTTTCCATACAGATGCTGATCAATGGCCAGAACCTTGAGCACAAAGAAAGAGGTGATGATGCAATTATAAAAGAAAGTTAATGGATAGATGAGAAAAGCTTTACTATGGTCATAGTAACAGGAGGGCAAAGCCACCTTGGAGGAGGCCTTGAAGCCAAGTACATAGCCAAAGAGCAGATCTGTGCTTTGCAAACTGAACAGCAAGTAACCTTTGAGACAGAAGTCAGAATGTGTGCATGTGTGCATGTGTGTGTGTGTTTGGGTGTGTGTTTTCAGGTGGGGGGTGGGGGTGTCTAAAGGCATAAGAGGGACAGACACATTTTCCTGGAGCCTCAGTTTTTTTGTCTGGTAAATAATTGAAATAGTATTGCTAATTATCATATGATATAAAATGTAAAATTCACATGAAATTTTAAGATAAATTATTTTTCCCAGCTTTACTGAGATATAATTGACATATGACTTTTTGTAAGTTTAGGGTGTAAAATATGTTGATTTGATATATACTGCAGCATGATTACAGCCATAGGGCTAGTTAACACCCACACCATCCCACCTAATTACCATTTCTTACTTGTAATGAGAACATTTAAGATTTACTCTCTTAGGAACTCAAAAGTACAGTACAATATTATTAACTATACTTACCATGCTTTATATTACATCCCATCGACTTATTTTATAACTGGAAGTTTGTACATTTTGACCCCTTTACCTACCCTGTGCCTCCAGCAACCACTAGTCTGTTCTATGTGTCTATGACCTTGCTTTCTTTTTTCTTTTTCTTTTTTTTTTTGATTGATATATGAAGACCACACAATATTTGTCTTTCTCTGCTTGACTTATTTCACTTAGCATAATGCCCTCAAGGTCTACCCATTTTGTCAAAAATGGCAAGATATCATTCTTTTTTATGGCCAAGTATTATTCCATCATGTGTGTGTATGTTCCACATTTTCTTTATCCATTCATCCATGGATGTACACTTAGTTTCCATATCTTGGCTATTAAAAATAATGCTGCAATGAAAATAGAGGTGCATATATCTTTTTGAGTTAGTGGTTTTCATACTGGCTGCATCAATTTATATTCCCTCCAATAGTATATGAGGGGGTCCCCTGTTTTCCACATCCTTGTCAACACTTGTTATTTCTTGTATGGAAATATGTATGGACATTTTCACAATATTAATTCTTCAAATCCATGAGCACAGAATATCTTTCCACTTATTTGAGTCTTCTTCAATTTCTTTCATCAGTCTTACAGTCCTCTGTGTAGAGAACTTACTCCTCCTTTGTTAAATTTATTCCTAAGTACTTATTGTTTTTCATACTATTGGGAATGAGATTATATATTCAAACTAATTAGCATTCATGCTCTGGTATGGATCAGGCCTTGAGATCTGGGGAAAAACATTCATTCATTCGACACATAATTTTTTGATTGGAAAGAAACATGATCCCATAGATAAGAAAGACACTGATTCACATTATATATTTTAAAACCTAAAGAGGTTCAGAAAGAATCACTATCATGTTCAAACCTCTTCTATAGCTCAGCATAGATGCAGAATGAAATCTGAAATCCTCTGCTTAGCATGAAAATGCCCTTGGATCTTGCTGTTTACTTCCTTCTAGGCTAGTCTTGCCCTTGTCCCTCTGCCTGTCCCCACCCCCAGATTTTATTCTTCAACATCACTGCCCTTCAGTTCCCAGAATTTGCCATGCCCATGGTGTCTCCTCAGCCCAGTGCTGTCTTTGATGACCTGCTGGCAGTTTTGATTGTTCCTCCCAAGTTCCCACTGCACTTTGTTTATATCACTTTGAGGAAAATATGTCTGTGTATTTCTCTGAACAGTTTTCTCTCCATTCAATTCTAAGCTCCTTGAGAACATGGACCAATTCTTTGTTTCTCTAGAGGCTTCACAGAGAGTTTATCACATATAGACAGAACCTAATATGTTTTGAATAAATGTATTTTAATAAATGAATATAGCCATCTAATACTATATTTGGATATGTACATAGTATTAGATAAAGTCTGCTGTAGACAAAAGCCATAATTCACTGAAGGCATGTGTTGGAAGAAAGGGATTGAGATTAAAAAGAAAATCACATCAGTACAAATCTCATGGCACAGTTTTTTTCCCACAATATTTTAGGAAAAGTTTTAAAAATTTAAATCAGCAGAACCTTTCCTTCAAATCAAATCCCACACGGAAATGTCAGCAAACAAGACCAAACTATACAAATTATGAAATGTGTGTGAGTTTTAGGGTTCCAGAGAGCTTTTCCACTGGGAAAAGAGAATGAGAAATGTACTGTCAAAAGTACAGAATATTAATATCTCACTTTTACATGGCACTTTTCAAATTGCTTTGACATTGTGTTATTTGAGCCACACAAAAACATTTTTAAGGCTGGCAGAGTAGACACATTCTGGTTGACTAAGTCAAGGAAGACTTAAGTGACTTGCCAAAGTCTTGCCAAGAATTCTCCTTACTGATGTTATATATTGTAGCTACTCATTCAAACATATATAGGATCCTAGGACTCCATATATAGCTTATCTTCTGGTATAGAGTTGCCATCTTAATACCACCCCCCTAAACACACCCCCACACATAGAAAGCTTCCAGTGAAGACCCTCAAACATACTTGCATATCCTCTCGTATTGTTTTTTGTTTGTTTGTTTGTTTGTTTTTGCTCTACTGGTATGGAGCAAATCTGTAGGAGGGACTTCCCAGCCTTGGAAACCTGCAAGCCTTGCTGACTCTAGGGCAACAGCATTTTTATACTATTTTTTAAATGTCAAGTCTACAGTCCAGATATCCCTATATAAAGGCATAGATGGGAACTTAAACTTTGAGTTTTATAAATATAGTGAAAATATTTATTCAAAATCACTGATCCCACATTGTAGCATGAGAATTTCATACATTAAAAAAGAATACAGATATTCATAAACAACAATAAAATATAAAGAATTCCAAGGTGTTAGGGCCAACTATACAATTAGAGGGCACAGTCTCCAAGACCACCTTCATTTCTGACACCAATTACAAGGCCAGGGTGTTCCCCAAACCACTCTTGGACTTGATAATTCATTAGAAATACTCATGGAACTCACTGAAAACTATTACACTCACAATTACAGTTTATTACAGGAAGAGAATGAATAGGGATTAAAAGGATTAAAATCAAAGGGAAGAGACACTCCACCTTTCCATCTTGGAAAGGGATTCTTCCCGTGGACATGCACATCCTATTTTAATGCATCCGTTAAATTCCCATTATCAGGAAGAGTCTCATTTTGCCAGAAGAAGGAATTGAGAAAAGATCATCATTTTCTGAGAGACTTTAAGCTTCCTGTGTAACAGCATTAAAGGTCCCCAGAAGCAACACCATTTCTAGTCATACATTTTACTCACTGTGGATTACCTAAAATTGTAGCAAAGTGTTCTCAAACTGTATCAAAATCATCTGGAGAGATGCTGATTCAATGGGTCTGCAGTCCAGATGGGGAATTTACAAGTCTAAGTTTCTAGAGGATACAAATGATACTGGTCTGCAGATCACTCTTTGAGAACCACTGTTAGAGCACATGGTTTTATAAGATTCCAGTTGGCCTCTTTAGTGCCATCTTCCCAAACTCAAGTGGAACTAAAGGCAAACTACCTTAACTTTCCCTCTTTTAAATCACTCTTAAAGATTTTAGACTAGCACTACTAATTTTAAGAAATTAGCAAACCAAGTTACCCTGGGTCATGGCTTAGGGCAATCTCATGTCTGTTTCCCTGCTAGAAGGTAAGCTTTCCAATTGCAGGAACAGTTTTACTCATCAATATGTTCTGATGACTTAATAGAGCACTTAGTAAATAACAAAGATTTGCTGATTGGAGGAATGATAATGCTGTTTCTAGTTTTATACTACTTATATTGATACTGTTATTGGTGAAATCACCTGCATATTTGAGGATGGTAATATAACTTTATTTTTCATACATGTATTATTAGTATTTCAATATAAATATTAATAATAAAAAATTATTTTATTATGCTTTAATAATTTCAGCTTGATACATTGTTAGCAGACTTTGCAGAAACTTCTTTTGCTAAATCACTAGATGTATGTGTGTGTGTGTGTGTGTGTGTGTGTGTGTGTGCATGCATTGAGTTTAGAACACTATTTTTCTTTTTTATATGTGAATTGATGTATTAAAATTGTTACATGAAATATTTGGCAGCTGTATACCATGCAGGCAAAATTAATGAAAATGAAAAATTTATAGAATCTAGGCTAATTTGAAACTGTGATGAAACATGTCCTAACAAATTAAAGTTTGGAGAATGGTAGAAAGGACAAAAATGCACTGATAGTCTTTCTGAAGGTTTTCCCCCCATTCTGTCTTCTGTTCATTATTTGTATCAATTAATATTCATTCAGATTCCAGTTGGCCTTTGTAGTGCCATGTTCCCAAATTCAAGTGGAACTAAAGGCAAACTACCTTAATTTTCCCCCTTTTAAATCACTCTTAAAGTTTTTAGACGAGCACTACTAATTTTAGGAAATTAGCAAACCAAGTGACCCTGGGCCATGATTTAATCCAATCTCATTAGCTAAGTGAAGCCCAACCTCAGTGCACAGTCTTAACTTAGAATATGTAATTAAGAGGGCCACTGAGGGCAAAAGTATGGCTGAAGGTATGGCGGGACTTACATGTGTAATGATGAGGAATCTCAGTAACTATTTGACCTTGCAAAAGGGAAGTTAAGTAAATACAATTAATGTTATAAAAGATGTAGCAAAAGCTGATCAGTCTCTTCTTTGAGCGAATCCAATAACATGTTAAAAATAGTCATTGGATGACGTTGATGGCATGTAAATTTAAAACCAATAAAAAGAGATACTTCTCTACACAGCACAAAATAGAACTATGAAATCCTTAACCATCTGAATATTTAGTTTTAAACTGCAGTTAGATTTTTTAAATGACTTTAAGAAATTACTTTTAGTTTGAATTCAAAACTCACAACAGACCTAAAGCTAAGATTTAAAAGGCATATGTTAAGTTTTGTGAATTGAAAAGGACCACTTATTAAATGGAAGATATGAGGTTTTTTGATAATTTTACCTAATTAGAAATACCAGTCATTACTTGTAGATAAAAGCAATGTGAAAATGTTCTACATTATTTGTAGACAAAGCAAGGATAAAAAAATATGAACTATCCTGTTCATGTCTTATCTGAGGAGATGTTTACAGAGTGAGTCAAAAGAAAAATCCCTGTTACCAGAAAAGATTTTTCATTCTTGCTGGGCCTAAAATATTTAGATTTGATCTCACTAGGTAATTGCAACTTTGGAAAATGAAAACCATACCAGAATTGGGAAGGTGTTCTGCCATTTCGTCCCAGTCAAAATTGTCAACTAGGTGAAGTTTTTCTTTGAGGCTACTCCACTTCCCTTTGGTGTCTCATACAGTACTCCCATTCTATTTCACCATTTACCACTTACGAAATAGGCTTCCAAACCCTTTAGATCCCAGATCTCTAATAGGTGATGGTTTGCTAATCCTGTGAAGTAAACTGTGTTGATGTGTGTAGTTCCTACCAATTGGATAGGGTGCTGTAGACTCTGACTTTCTAATTCAGTTAGTAAAGTTGCAGTCTCTTAGGACTGTAGGAGACCTCAGAGGCTACCTTCCACACAATGCAAGAATCCTACTAAAGGCACCCCTCCAGAAACAGATACTATGAAGGGAAGTCCACTACTTCACCAGAAAGGGCAGTGTTAGGAAGTTATGTTTTATATTAAATAAAAATCAAGAGGTAGCAAGATACTGAGGAAAGAACATTCGCTTTGGAGAAGGTCCAAGGCCAGATTCTAGCTTCACTATTCACTATCTGTAATCTGAGCATGTCTTTTAACTTAGACCTCAGTGTTCTGATAAAAGGAATTTAAAAAATCTCAAAAGCATCATGACAATATTAAATTAAATGTTTGTAAAACAGCATACAGTTCTGGGCACATAGGAAAGATTCTATAAATACTAATGTTATTTTCTCCTATTATTCCTAGTCTAGTTCTTCCCATATGAAACACAAAATTGTTCTGTTCCTTTTTATTTCATAACTTTCCAAATATCTAAACCTAAGTATCATGCTTCTCTTTTTATATTTTCCTCTGTAGTCTAAATATCACCATTTCTTCCAGCCATTCTTTGTATGGCATGTTCTTCCAATCCTTTACTATCTTACTTCTTTTGTGTAATGCATTCTACTTTATAAGTATCTCCATAGAATTATGGTGCCTATAATTGAGGATGGTTCTCTAGAGATAAGTTCAATAATTTTTGAAAGGTTTATTTGTATTTGTTGTCATTCTCTACATCATCTCCTCTTTCTCAATCGCTTTGCCTTGCTTCAAAGCACCTTATCATTATTAGAAATATTTTCTTCATTAATTAGAAAATTAATTCAACAAGTATATGATTATTATTTCTCCCTCTTATTTGAATGTAAGTCACATGATGGCAGGCATCTAGTCTGTCTTATTCACCCTTTTATAGCTGGCATTTAACACCAGCTCTGGCACACAGAAGATGTTAATGAATACTTGATAAACAATGAATTCAAAAGTACCATGTACAGTTATTCAAGACAAAATGATAATGATTATATACACAGAATTGCCAACTAACAAATCTTGCATAAAAATATAATTGCTTAGAATTCTAAATTTGTTTTTTATTGTAAAAATGTGTATGTGATAGGAAAAATAGAAGGAAAAGAAAATATCTATCTTTGATTCTACTGATCAGACCTTCTTTTTAGTTAGGCTGCAAGGAACTTCTCTCAAGGCATAGAGACTACTCTCTACCTACAGAGGACTTCCTTCTGCAACCAGAGCAGCAGCTCTTGGCCACCATTAAGGGAATCTTCCTCCAACTGCCAACTATGCTTGACAAATGACAGGGAAAGTCCTGTGCCCTGGCATGCCATAGGTAAGCACAGCTGTGATCATGTGTCCTTTGTGAAATGGAGATTGGAGTAAAAAAATATTGCAGAGAGGTTCCTTATAATGTAAGAAGGTAATTGTTCAAAGGATCATTTAGGGGGAATATCTATATAAACAGTCTATGAATATTTAAACTCAGTTCAAATCATTTTTTGGTATCTGTTATTTTAAAATGAGTAGCAGGCTTAAAATATTAATTGACTCAGTGAAAGTATCTAATTCAAATGTCTTCAGTTGCATCTGGTATCAGTCTATTCTCTTGTTATGCATAGATAAAAGACCCCTTATCAAATTTTATTTAGTCATGAATTAAAACCATGTATCATCAAAAAAACCAAAAGGGATGGCTCTAAGCTCTAAACAGAAAAAATATTTTTGAAAGATATCATTTAATAGCATATTTTCCACTTAAATTTTGCAAATGAAGTGGGCTTGGTGATTCATTGGGTTAATGGAGAGAGACAAAAATAAGTGAACTTCTAATTTTTAAAAATTATATCAAAATTTTATATGCTTTAGGAATAGTTAGTTCAAGGGTAGCCAGATCAAATAATCTAAGGGTTTTGGAGGAAAGAGAACTGAGAAGCTCAGGCCCTCTCAAGGCAAATGTGAGAGGCATACTCCATGGAGGTGATATGGTTGTGACATTATGCCCCTGAGAAATATAGGCTGGGAGTTGCCATATCTTCTGATATTTTTAGAGGAGCTGTAAATTTACATTTTTCACCTGAACCTCTTAATATACTTACATTGGCAAAATACACAAAATGCAAAAGAAATTGGTATACGACTTGAATATATAAGTCTAGATAGTATCTAGTGATGTATGAAGTCAGAGAATGAAAAAGTTTTATTTTACCAATAAAGACAAAAATTTTCCCTAGTATTCAGAAATATGGAAATTACAACAGTGATCAAATGTAATTGCCCATTGGGTTGGCAAAAAACCCTAAAACTGATAACTTTTATGAAACTAAATTAAAAGGATTTGCTTAACCATCCCTGGATATATTTTAATGGAATATTTTAAATCGGAAATCCATGTTAATTTTAAGTTGGTCAACAAACAGTGCACAGTTTGGCTATGTGAGAGTTGTGTATTCAAGATGATTTGTTTGTGAAATGCCCCCTGCTCTTTTTAGCTGCTATTTTAGTATTAGATAATTCTATATATTATACACAAAATATGTAGTGATATATAATCTACTTCTGAGAGTGTTGTCTTTGCAGAAGAACAATCTTCTTCAGTCACTTCCATGCATCTTTATAAAGATGCAAAGTCATAATATTACCTCTAACAGTGCACCTATAGAGAGAAGTCACTGTTTGGCCATTGAAACAATGCTCATTATTATAAAGTTTTTCTATCACCTTTAGGTGGAAAACAAATGGCACCCAAACTGAAACATACAGTGTACCTAAAAAAATACAGGCAGAAGTGTTTAAGGATGTATTTGTCAGTACATTTTCTATCACTCCTGGAAAAGCAACTGCTAAAAGACCATTCTGGCTAAAGATAATCATAAAAAACAAATATAAACCAATTTTTGATTCAGAAAAAAACAAACTATAAATAATGACAGATACTGGAAGGAGAGATGATAGAAGCAACCAAAACAGAAGGGACTTCAGAGCAGATCTAGACTCTTTTGATGTACAATAACTTAAAAGACTTTTAATACTTGAAATTTATTAAAATAAGCACTGCTTTTATTTTGAAGAAATATTTTTTGCCATTTGTAAAAAGCATTTCACTGGCAGGTAAAAAAAATTCTGTTTACTATCACCACTTCTGATTAAAGAAAACATAGTTCTATTATAATTAAAATCAAGAAATGTATATATAGTAACATTTCATTTTTCCACTGCAATTTTCCCAGCCATATTTTTAAACCTATTTTTTATTGGTAAAAATAGAGCCTTTTATTAAGTAATGTTTGGAAGTAGGAACTCACAAAGCCTTTCCAGGTATGCTAGATTCTGGTCGGGGGAATATAATCTTTAATTTCCTGCTTTTCTTTTTCAGGACATAGAAGGAATTTGAAATGCATACCTCTAGAAAAAGCCCAGATTTGAAATAGAACACCTGCTAAGCCCTTGTTTTCTTCTAATCAGTAGCTTCTGATTGAGAAAATTACATGCACACAATATGTATGTATTATATGTTAAGAATATTCAAGCTAATTTATTTTTATTTATTCATATTGACTATAGTTCCCAGATATTTTAGTTATGAAATCCAGGCAAGTTTGTAATCTTAAGATATTTATGTCTTTTTTTATTTTATATTCTATAAAAGCAATGACTTATTTGGAAGGATATTGTATCATTCCAATGAAAAATTAGTCATCCAATATTATTGTTTTATATTTGTTACAATTATCCACTTAATAACAGCATAGTTTTATACAATTGGCTGCAGTGTCTTGCAGTTTCTAATATAGTATCTTAATCATACTCAACATCAATAAATGTTTGCTGAATGATAATTATAAGGAACTATGATACATTTAAGATGGTTTTATGGTAGTCTGTTAATTTCATATTTCTTGTAATTTTTGTAGTAGTCACCCATTGCTAAAATATTATTTCTATCAGTAAAGAAAACTGAAATGACCCTGTGTTCTGTGAGCCCCTGTCTCCTTCTATATAAATAAACACTATTTACAGGATCTAAATTAAGGACCCACATTTTCAAGGATATTCTGTATTGTGAAGAACTGTAAAATAAGTTCTTTTCAAGACAATAAATAAGATTCAGTGGTAGGGTCCAGGACCTCGAACTTTGAGTTCATCATCACATCTAGGACTACTTGGTAAAATGCTTTAACTGCCAGGAGAGGCCAAAAGGATGTTGTATAACTTACTTACAAGTCCTGGGCCATGGAGAGCTTTAAAAATTAAAATGAACACCTGGAATGACTGTTGGAAGCGAGAGCCATGCACAGAGAATCCGTATAATGTGCTCTGTGAGGTTGGCATTGCTAACCAGACAAGCTGTCACATTCTGTACTCGCTGAATATTCCAAGGCTCTTCCTCTGTCAACCAAGGTAGGGGACATGGCAGTAGTCAAACCTCAAGGTGACAAAAGCCTACAGTAGTATGGTGAGCCCTGTATTACAGAGAGAAATTTACAAGTGTAGGTGGGGAGAAGCATCTCTTGCCACAGCACCTATATCATAATCCAAACGCATCTTTGAACTAAGAATATCACTATTAAATAAAGGCACATTCTATAATGAAAGGGGTTACAGCTATAAAACTGGATCTTAAAAATAAAACGCCAAATCTCTAGAAAAGTTGATGTTACACATTTCTATACAAAATAAAAAACAACTATTTATAATACTGCAATCAGCTGATGGAAGAAAAGAATAACATATTTTGAATCCAACAAAGAATGTTACCATGAATTTTTTAATAGGCTATAAGAATACATTTCAACTTATTTAAAAAATAATAGCACATTTTATTTACTTAGAAAAAAATAATATTGTCTTTACTGCTTATTCTAAAAAAATGGCAAATTTTAATTTTTATTAATTATAAGCAAAGAATGACAATCCTTAGATGGCCTAAGTATGGTTTTAGTGTGTCTATGAATTATGGCTATCTGGTGCCACCTAGTGGTATTGGGCTTTTAAAATCAGTTTACGTTCTGCTTTTAGAAAATTTGTAATGAAAACTAATTTATGGATGGCTGCATTGTCATCTGGAAGAGAAAAAAACTAAGACAAAATTCATGTGGCACTCATGCCATTAACTGATTGTCTCTTATTATCACCACTGGAGAGACATTTGGTTTGATGGATGTAAAATGCTTTATGACTAAAAGAGATTTAGGGTTGATAGGTTTTTATCTATTCTATTTTTATTTCTTTGTTGTTTGGTCTGTTGGTTTCTGAAGTCAAGGCTATAAATCTAAGACTGGTATAAATTTAGAGATGATACACCATCTCAAAATTAATTATTATTAATGATAATTTTATAAATATATGATATAATCATATTCTGTGGGCAAAGTGAAACCTTATAGCATATAGGAGGTTTAAAAGTGCCAGATAATTTCCCTTCAAAACTCATGAATAATGGACATTCCAGCTGTAGTAGTCACATCAACACAGCCTCCTGCGTAAGCACCTTTTTTTTAAGAGAAAATATTCTACTCACAACATCCAGAAGGAGTAAATGCACAAGCCAAGTGGCCATCCCTGGGGTACAGCTGATTGGACCTGAGTGGGTACTGGGAAGATATTGAAATAATCTGATTCTTTCTTCTGGTCAGCTGGGATGGGGGCACTGAGAAGCTAAATCAAATGAAGGTAAGCGTTTAATGTGAAAATTCATGATAAGTCAAGGATGATGCCAATATAAGAGAACGTCAAAGTCAATTTCAAGTTATGGAATCCACAGAGAAACTGAATTAAGCCAGACTTTAGGGAAATCAGAATAGGACAGCATTATATGGGGAAAAGGAAAGATGAGGGACCTTTGAAATTTAAGAGAAAGTACTAACCTTAATTTTTGACTTTCAGTTCCAGTCTTCCTATGCCCAGGCTTTTAACTTGTTTCTTGTCCTTGGTTGTCTCTGATAATACCTTCTAATAACTTCCTTCTTACTTGACTTGGAGTTTTTGATTCTTTCAATCAAATGATCCCCTACTATAAAGCTATGTTTCAAATTTGGTGAAATATATTTCACCATATGGCAATGAAGTCTTTCCCAATGTATCTGTATATATGAATGTCATAAGGAAATTATAGAATATTTGGCTGAAATTCAATTTTATACTGAATTTTTATATCTTTAATTGTGGTTTTGGTAATATTTTAAGGAATGCACTTTTTTCTCCTGCATTTCCCTTTCCCTTCCTCCCATTTGGAAAGTTTTTAACTTGTTCTCTCATGGAAGAGGTGTTTGGGTATGGGGTGTGTGTGTAAACATTGCTGTTCCTGCACTGGGAAGTTTCCAGAAACCCTAGGCTGAGCTGTGTTTATATAAGGGTGATTGCTGGGGGAGGGGGTTAGGGGGGAAGATGGGAGGGTGAAAAGACTCCAGGATCCTGGGGAATAGCTGTACATTCTGTCTAAGCAAGGGGTATCATACGCAGCCACAGAGAGTTTTCTTATCTCTATAATAGCTCAAAAGAAGCAGCAAAAGGCTTTGGGATGTGCAGGGCCATGTGTCCAGGCCAAAAGACCTGTACTGATGGCCGAGGCCAGACAGACCCCTTTCTGCTCTCTTTGATAGTGTGTAAGATCCTAGAACCAGTCTACCACCCTGGCAGCATTCCAGGAAGGGCTGCGGTTAAGCCTTCAAGATCTAAGCATACTGGAGGTTAGGAGGTAGAAGAAAGTTGTTTTGTAAAAGAGTAGTTCTTATAGTCCTTGATGCATAGGTTGAGATTCCACGATATAATCCCCAAATGTAAAGTGTTCCATTGCAGTTTCATATCAACTGTCATTTAAACACTTCAAGAAAACTTTCATTCTCTACATTAGGGGTATCTACAGAAACAGGTTGCTTCAACATCACCCAAGTATTTATTAACAAATACAGATTCCCAAACTGCACTCTGGATGCACCACTCACCTGGGTCAGGTTTTAGAGGAAACTTTTTAAAAGAAGTGCCCCTGGGTCTTCTGGTTTGTAACCACCTTGGGAACCAACATTTCAGCTGAATGTAGCCATTAAAATCGTTTCATGGTTAAATCAATCTTTATTACTTAAACCTCTTTTGGTTAACTATAGTTCATTTGGGGGACTTTTTATAGAGGAGAGAAGATTGTTATTTTCACTAAATTTACTTTAAAACCATTGCATAAAGATGCATACATAATCTCAATTATTAAAGATAACAGTTATATGGTTATATGGACTTCTCTGACATAAAACACTTTCTGGACTGGAAAAAAACTATTTGAAACACCAGAGCAGATGTAGACCTTTCCTTACTTGTGAGTTTCTCCTTTTACTGTATCATTGACCTTGTCCCAAGCTTAGGATTTGAAGGGCAGGAAAGATGGGGTGTTTCAAGTGGTTTTAGCCCTTCCCACCACTTGAATTTCAGTGTTGTGGGTAAGAACTGAACTATATGCAGATGACCTCAGGGATACTACTGGATCATGCATGTGTTTGGCATCAGAATTTCAACATACATACCTTACTTTTTCACCATAAATTGCTAATTTAAGATAATTTGTTTCTCAGAAGGGCGCAAGTTAGGAAGAGAGAAAAGTAGAGAAAGCAGATAGCCTAATACCCTCAACCACTATCAGCAGATTAATTTATTTGAGCAGAATTATTGGCTCATGGAATGCAAACTAGAAATAAAACATAAGAAAAATTTTAAGATCAAGGTAGGGAGTGGGTGGGTCCTAATATGATCACTGTACTGGCAGGGCAAGGGACCAGTGCTAGCAGGCATCCCAGAGTGGACCTCACAGCCCAGGCACAACACCAGGCTGACTTAGTTTAGGACATAGACAACAAGTGGTGGCAGAAGTAATCTTAGTCTTGCAAAGCTCTGCTCCTAGGCACAGGGTCTGGGTCTCTCATACTGTGTATAGACTATATACAAGGTGACCAGTGAAAATCTACTGAATCAAACTGAATATAGGAACTCCTAAGGAAGCTCACTTCCTATGCCCGAGATACATGGGAAGTGCTGGAAGTTCTAGGACTCTGCACCTGGCTTCCGATATTCATCCAGCAGACTTTGCTTGCTTTTATGTGGCAGTTTATCATTTTATTGAGAATCTGGTCATTGCTAGGTACTTGAGATACAAAGATGAAAAATCCAGTTTCTGTCCTCAAAGCAAGCATAACTAAGAACTTGCTATATAACTTACACATGCATGCCGAAGTGATACACAAAGTACTTTGGGTGCATAGCAAAAGGTCACTAAGCCAACTTGAGTTTTTTTGGGAAACTCCTTGGAGAAGATGGCAAACATAGGTGAATTTTGGAAGTAACCTCATAAAAATGGGAGATGGACCCATATAAGGCATGTTTAAGAGATGAACCTATACAAGGCAAGGAGTGGAAATATGACCCTGCGTGGTATACATGAGGAACACTCAAGCTAATGCAGATGACAAACGATGAGGGCTCAGGGTCCTGCTAATAAAAATAGGGAAGATGGATCTGAGAAAAATTTAGAAGACAAAACTGGTAAGCTTTGGTAATGGGTTGGATATTGTTGTGAGAGAAGGGAACTCTTAGGATGTCTCATAATTCTGCCTTTACTAATTGGGTAGAAGGTGGTCTCACCTCAGACAGGAAACAGCAGGACAAAAGGGAGATTTAAGGCAAAGATAATAAGGTTTATTAGATGAATTGCACTTGAGATGCCTATGGGACATTTATTTGGCTACAAAAAGCAAGCAATTGGATCTGTAGGTCTAAAGTTCCAAGTAGATGTCAGGGCTTCAGATATACTTTGAAGATTTTAAACAGTTAAAAACATGAGAGAGGATGAATTCATTCAAAGAGGTTCAGAATGAGAAGAGCAGTGGGTTAGGTGGTAGCAGCTCAGTTTGTGGGAGAGTAGCTGCAGGGTGAGAGTCACATACCTGCTTTCAAGTGTGACTCATGACTCCTTTGGCCATTGTTCTTACCTTGGATGACGTGGTCTTGGTCTCTACTTGGTAACTGTCAGCCTACTTCTCCTGAATTCATGGGCCTCCAGACCGTGGGTCTAAGTCCCCGCAGGCATCCTCCTGTTGCCGTTCTGCATGTCGACCTCCGAGACTGAATCTTGGCTTCTTTGTTGGGCTCCCTAGTACTCGTGAGTTTCTACTTATCAAACCACTGGCTTCAGTCTGCTGACCTCCTAGACTTGTGCAGTCTTTCAGGCCCCTAGGCTTCTCTAAGAAACAGAGGAAAAGACACATGGTGGAATACAGCAGTTTGTAAACTTTCTTTTTTTAATCATTGGGATCAATGTTTCAAATAAGCTCTAATGAACGAGAGATGAATCAGGCTGTTGTAATTAAAGCCAAGTGTATGTCCTGGAAGAATGCTCCTCAGATCCCCCTTACCTCTTATGCATCAGCTTAGAACTGTTAGAGGGTAAATAGTATGCACTTAATGAAAACAAGCGTTTAAACTCTGATCCTGCAGTTCACTGGCAATCAATTTGTCTTTGGACAGATTGCTTAGTCTTTCTGAGTCTTATATTCCTCAGCTACAAAATATAATTACTTCATGGGCTTGTTAGCATTAGATGAGATGATGTGTCAATGCAAAGCTCAAAGGGCACAGTAGCCTCAATAAATGTTAGTTTTGTTGCTTTTACCGTAACTGGGTCTGAGTGGGCAATTTACGGAATCACAATACAATATTAGAATGTTACATTTGGAAAGGATTTAGAGCTATCTAGTCCAACCTCCCTGGGGAATTTCTTCCAAAACGCCCACATTAGACAGTCATGTAGTAACTGCATGAAGACTGCAAGAGACTGGGAAGTTTTTCGTTGTTGTTTTGTTTTTGTGATGGATTCTGTTTCACTGATGTAATCTCAGACTAAGTAAAAGATTTGAACCATTATTCCAAATTTTATTCTTCCGAACAACACATATAATGGTAGTCATTCAAGTTTTAAGCCAGATTATCAAATAATATATATATGGTGATCATGTTTTGGCTAAAAGCTGTGTAAACACACTCACATATGCATGTATGAATGTGTATAGACATCTGTAGGATTTATATACAAAATTCAATAGTGGTTAACTGTGTATTGGTAATATAGCAACATTTCTTCTCAATAAAAATTTCTATATAAATGTTTCTTCTCCCTCTAATAACATGTGCTTTCAAAGATTTGATCTTTTTATCCTTTTCTTTTTTTTTTTTGGTTGTGATCCTCATAACAATTCTTTAAAGATAGATAGGGAGATGTTATCTTCATTCTGCACAAACATGCATACACCTCCCCCTAGAACTCACAGGGATGAAATGATTTTCTGAGGTTTACTGACAATGGTGGAACAGGACTTATCCTCAGATTTTCTAACCCTTATTCTTTCTACCACACCTTCTTTGTTGTTTTGGCCTCTTTTAAGTCTAAATGTCCCAGTCCTCTAAACTCTGTCACATTTGACATTAACTCCCAGACTTCCTTTGATTCATATCATTCTCCCCTGATACATTCCTATGTGTTAGTTTTCTAATTAAAATGAAGGATTGAGAAGGATATGTAGTATTCAGGTGTGATATGAAAAATCATAATAAAATATATTACCTTCTTTGATTAGAATATTACATATTTATTAAATCAAGATGTAATACTTTTATTAAATATGCATGCATTTCAGCTAATTTTAAAACAACATTTCATAAGGGGCATTACGATTAGCACACATAATGTAGTGGGGGGCACGGGGAAGGCAGTATAGCACAGAGAGGACAAGTAGTGACTCTTACTACACTGATGGACAGTGACTGTAATGGGGTATGTGGTGGGGACTTGATAATGGGGGGAATGTAGTAACCACAATGTTGCTCATGTAATTTTATATCAATGATACCAAAATAAAAAAATAAAAACACAAAAAACCATTTCATATTCCCATTATGAATGTAATACATATTCACTGTAGCACATTTCATAAGTACTGAAAAAGGAGAAAAAAGCCACTCATGTATCACCCTTAGCTCCTTTACACAAAAATAACTTCTCTAAATAGCTTATGTCTTTTACCACCAGAAAGCAAGCTCTTTGAGGGAAGATTTTGATTTATTTTGTTCAATAATTCACCTAGCATATATAGTAGGTACTTACTTGAGGGAATGACTAAAATATTCATGTATATACATTTATATTTTTGAGTACATAATAGAATCAGTAAAATTTTGTATCCTGACTTTTTTCAGTTAATATGAAGTTGCTGATAGTATTCACATTTTTATGTTATAATAAATTCTTTCTCTCATCATGATTGCATAATACCCTATTGAGTGAATATGCTGTCCTTTTTTGGACACTTAAAAGTGCTTTGTAAATTCACTGAAATGACAAATAATGCACACATCTTTTGGTGTATATTTTTACAATTTTTGAGAAATATCTTTGGCAGATATTTGCAAAATGAAATTCTGTTCAAAGGTGTGAACAGTTCAAGATAAACATTCTTCTCCCTTCCCCACAGTTATACAGAATTTGAGTACATGTTGAATTTGTTGTCATCTATTGCCACTGAACTTCCACCTCTTTTTCACTTCAAAAATCTACATATATACTGAACAACAAGCTTCAGGTATGTTGTTCAGGCAGGTATAACTTCATATTACTGTTCTATCCTTGTCTACATTTCCTTTCGCTGCTCAGCACCAACCATTTCTTTCTTTCTGGTCAGAATTAAGTAGTAGTTTCACTTTTTACTTCTGCTGCCTTCTGAGAGATGAAATTGTCAGCAAGACAGGTCAAGAATTTGTCTGATGCTCAGCTTTTTAGTATAATGAGGCCTCTAGCAGATGTCTTTATAGTGGAGGTGCCCCATCATGGTTGTGTCTTTTCTCTGTGACAGGTTTTTAATCTGTGCTAAGAAAGCAATGCCCATACCTTTCGTCAGGCTGGGCAGTTGGTTGTAGGCTCTGCTACTACGTCCCTCTACTTTCTCTTTCATAGGGCTTTCATCTTCCCCTGTCCACAGACTTCAATATAAAAGTGATCCTTGTTAAATACAAAACATAAAAATTTTTCATAAAAGCAAGAACATAATGCATATTTTGACCTAATCTTAGAGGTTATACATATCAATTACAGAAAACCTAGAAAATGCTGAAAAGTATAAAGAAGAGCCCCCCAAATAACCCATAACCACACAATTTTAAAGATAGTATTTGTTAACATTTTCCATATTTCTTAGAGATTTTTTTCTGTGTGTAAGTGTGTGCATGAGTGTGTGTGTTAGATGTAGCTGGAATAGGACCGTATGTGGAACTGTTACCTTTTTTTAATTGAAATATCATTGATATGCAATCTTATTTTGATTTCAAATGTACTACACAGCAGTTCAACAGTTACCCATATTATTAAATCCTCACCCCCTCTAGTGCAGTTACTATCAATGTAGAAAGATGTTACAGGATCACTGACTGTTTTTTCCATGCTGTACTACCATCCCCATGACCAATTTATATTGTGATTGTGAATTACTGTGCCCCTTTAGCCCCCTCACATTCCCCTCTCACCCCAGCCTCTCCCCCTTGGAAACCACTAGTCACTTCTCAGTGTCTATGAGTTTACTGCTATTTTGTTCATTCTGTTTTGCTTTGTTTTTATATTCTACAAATAAGTGAAATCATATGGTAGTTATCTTTCTCCACCTGGTTTATTTCACTGAGCATAATCTCCTTTAGATCCATCCATTTTGTTGCAAATGGCAGGATTTATTTTCTTTTTATGGCTGAATAATTTTCCATTGTGTATATGTATCACCTCTTCTTTATCCATTCATGTATTGATGAACACTTAGGTTGCTTCCATATCTTGGCTATTGCAAATAGTTTGGCGATAAACATAGGGATGCATATATTTTTTCAATCAAGGATTGTGTTTTCTTTAGGTAAATTCCTAGAAGTGGAATTACTGGATCAAATGGTGTTTCTATTTTTAGATTTTTGAGGAACTTCCATACTGCTTTCCACAGTGGCTGCACCAACTTTTGTTCCCACCAACTGTGTAGGAGGGTTTCCTTTTCTCCACATCCTTGCCAACACTTGTTATTTCTTGTCTTTTGGAGAGTGGCCCTTTTAACTGGTGTGAGGTGATATCTCATTGTGGTTTTGATTGCATTTCCCTGATGATTACCAATGTGGAGCATCTTTTCATGTGCCTGTTGGTTATTTGTATTTCTTCTTTGGAGAAATGTCTGTCCAGGTCCTCTACCCATTTTTTAATTGGGCTATTTGTTTTTTGGGTGTTGATGCCTATGAATTCTTTATGTATTTAGGATGTTAACCCCTTATCAGATGAGTCATTTACAAATATATTCTCCCATACTGCAGAATGTCTTTTGTCTTGCTGATGGTATCCTTTGCTGTACAGAAGCTTTTTAGTTTGATATAGTCCCACTTGTTTATTTTTTATTTTGTTTCCCTTGCCCAGGGAGATGTGTCCAGGAAAAACATTGCTCATACTTAGATTGAAGAGATTTTTGACTATGTTCGTCTAAGAGTTTTATGGTTTCATATTTTATATTCAGGTCTTTGATCCATTTTGAGTTTACTTTGTGTATGTAGTTAGGTAATAATCCAGTTTCATTCTAATGAGTGTAGTTGTCCAGTTTTCCCAACACTAGTTGATGAAGAGGCTGTATTTTCCTTGTTGTATATTCCTGGCTCCTTTATCATATATTAATTGACTATATATGTATGGGTTTACATCTGGGCTCTCTGTTCTGTTCCATACATCTATGGGTCTATTCCTGTGCTAGTACCATATTGTTTTGATTACTGTAGCTTTGTAGTAGAGCTTGAAGTCAGGAAGCTTAACACCCCCTGCCCCCCAGCATTGTTCTTTCTCAGGATTTCTTTGGTTATTTGGGGTCTTTTGTGGTTCTATATGTTTGTTCTAGTTCATTAAAAAATGCTATTGGTATTTTGATAGGAATTGCATTAAATCTGTAAATTGCCTTGGGCAGGATGGCCATTTTGACAATATTAATTCTTCCTGTTCAAGAGCATGGGATAGATTTCCATTTATTGGTATCTTCTTTAATTTCTCTCACTAGTGTCTTACAGTTTTCAGAGTATAGATTTTTCACCTCCTTGATTAGGTTTGTTCTTAAGTATTTTATTCTTTTTGATGCAATTGTAAATGGAGCAGTTTTCCTGATTTCTTTTTCTGCTAGTTCATTGTTAGTATATAGGAATACAACAGATTTCTGTGTATTACTTTTGTGTACTGCAACTTATGCAACTCTTCTCTTTAAATTATATTTAACACTGAGATTAACATTTTAAGTATTTTCTTATGGCTTTAAAAACTTGTGAGAAAGATTTATGATGATGAATTTTATCATAAAAACAGGCCACAGCTAATTTAGTAAAGTTCCTGTACTTTTCATTTGTTTTAATTTGCCCCTAATAAGGATAATTTTTCCACAAACATCTTGGTCAGTCTTTGTATATATACCTGTGATGGTTTCTCCCAGAAGTATTCCTAGATATGGAATTGTCCAGAGAGTGCACCACACTGCTTTAGGTTGTGTCCATGTGTTCCTGTATTTCCACCCTTGCCAACACTGAGCTCTAAAATTTCTGCTCATTGTATAAGTGAAATTGAGGTCTTACAATTTTAATGCTCATTAGATATTAGTGAGGATAAACTTTCTCCTCTTTTAGGCTTTTATTCTCTCTTAATTTGAGATTTATCTTTACTGTGATTGTGCTTCCTTCCCATGTAGGGACTTGCTGTGTATCTTTCTATTATTCATATCTTTTTCTTTCAACGACTTGATAATTTTAACTTGATTTTAATTTTATCACATTAATTCATGCATGGCTTTAAAAGTCAAATTGTATTATAAGGTATATCACCACCAACAGCACTCCACAACTCACCCACCATCAGTTCCATTTTTCAGAGGCATCTATCTTTGACTCTTTTAGTTGTAGCATCTGCTATTTTCTTCCATATTTCTGAAAATATGCTAAGATAGCTTTTAAAAATATTTTAAATTTAGACACTATTGACTTGCTATTATGAAATTAGCTATCTTATACTCCCCACCACCACCAATACATATTTCCTCTCCACCCCACTTCTCAAATATAGTTATAATGTAATGTTTTGGTTAGTGTCAGGAGTTGATGTTTTCACTATATGGCTATATAAATACTATTCATAGTTGATGACATTCTACTACAAGTTATATTTTCCTGTTTTGTTGTTTGTTTAACTTTACATTGTTCATCATTAATAGTTCATCTGGAGCTATAAAACTTGTCAATCCCAGAATAGATGTTTTTTCTTCCTTCCCTTGGGGACATCTGTTAGGGTCCCTCAGGCCTCCTGCTCTGATCTGAAGAATTCACTGCACACCCACCATCCAAAGCTCCCTGTGCCTTTCTCTTGCCTTGGATTCCATGTCTTTTTCTTGAGTTACTCCTTTCAGCAGTTTCCTAAAGGAGGGTGTACAGAATATGAAATTTTTTTCATCTTGCATATTGTTTTATTTCCTGAGAAACAGTTTGCTATAGTGGAAATTATATCCCCTCAGAGCTAAAAAAAAAATGGCTCTGTTGTGTTCTAGTTTTCAAGGTTGCTACTGAGAATTCTGACATGTTTCTATTCCTATCCTTCATATTTGACCTGTATTTTCTCTCTGCAGGCAAGCTCTAAAATCTTCATTTTACTCCTAATGTTCTGACATTTCATTCTTTTTTTTTTTTTGGTATTGTAAATCACCCACTCCCTCAGCTGTTCCTGGCATTCTGTGTCATTAACATCTCCAGAAAGTAAACCTCCTATATTCTTCTGGGCAGAAAGGAGCAGTCACCCTGCCAGAGAAACAAGGGTGGGTGGGTGAGGTGGCACAGAGGAGAAGGGTGATTTCCGTTCAATTGTATTCACTCATTTGTTGATTCATTCACTGATTTGTTCATTCAGTTATTCACTTTTGCATTCAGCAAATATTGATTAAATATTAAAAGGTGGCAAGCATGGCACATAGCAATGGGGATGCAGGGAGACAAGTTTTCTCCTCTCAAGGAGTTTATAGTGTTGTTTCTTTTACCCTTTATTAGCATTCTGATTATGTTTTTCCTTTTGTTTCACCCAAATATTACATCCTAATTTATACCAATGTTTGATACTAGTTTTGACATTTCTCCAACCATTTAGTGTGTCTTTTTTCCCCCATACTATGATTCAACAAACATTTATTGGTAGCACTCTGTGCACATTCAGTGCTTGGGGTCAGGGATACACAAGTGAGATGGAGTCTCTGACTATGCATTACTCTTCAGTTCTATATATTTGCTTCTCCTATGCCCTAGAGGCTGAGAGAACTCTGTGAGATACTTCCTTTCCTTCGGGCTCCTGAAAGGGAGAAGAGACCGAGTCTCTTTTTCTCTTAGATTCATAATCTTAGATGGAACTTTATTATCTCACTCCATCTCCAATGCCAGTGCTCCACCTGCAAGGGCCCTTTACTCTCCTCCTTCCCTGATCAGATATGTACGGAAGGTAGTACTGCTGCTCAGAGGTGGAAGGTAGGATGGGCGCTACTGGACAAAGATCTCCTTAAGCAGTGTTTATTAAACTTAAAAAGACAAATATTTGACAACTTAGCTCTCAGTTTCTCCTTGACATAATGGAGGTTGGGTCCAATTATGAGAATGGGTAATGTTCTAAGACAAAAATTAAGAACAGAAAAACAAGCAGTCAATGACATTCCACTTTTCTCTCTCATAATCATTCTCTTCATCTCTTTCACAGTAGGATTTTAAAATGTCTTGTTAATTACTTTAGTAGTTCTGACTTTTGCAATTAAAACACTACAAAAATTTCCCTGACTCTTTAATTTTCATTCTCTGTTACATGCACATAAGTATTTGGGATTCTTGAATTCTTCTACGTGTCTGCTAAAATTTAGAAAGTTTTCTCAAAGAATTCTTTTGTGTATGTATGGATTTCAAAGGGACATTTGCATTAGGATGATCTCATAACACAATTTGTGATCATTTCCAAACCTAAGATTCAGGAGAGAATATATTCATTCTCATTACAATTTACCCAGTACATATTTTAAAATTTTTACTTGTATCTGCCAACATCTTTATTTCTTGTAGCTTGTTTCTTCTTTACAGCACTAACAGTCAGAAAATGTTTAATTTCATCCTTCTATGTAAGTGAATTATATGATTATTACATCACATTCAATATCAACACTCACATTTACAATACCATTTTTAACTGTATTGTTTTAAAATCTCTTTTGCATCACGATCCATGAGGAGCTCATTAGAAAACAACAACGAAAATGCGAAAGAGAACACAAGCAGATTCCAGTTCATAGTTGTGCACACTTATAATTTACATGTTAAGCAGCTGCCAACTTTTGATGGCAAAATGCCAACTTTTGATGGCAAAAGCTCTAGAGTTTATAGTTTCTTTGTTTCTTCAACTAAGTTCCATACTTTTCTCCATGTAAATCATATCTAATTCATGCTAGTTTATTTCCAGGTATTTTTTATTTCATCATAATTTATTTATTTATTTTTATATAATTTATTTTGGTATTATTAATCTACAATTACATGTGCAATATTATGGTTATTAAACTACCCCTTCATCAGGTACCCCCCCACCAACCCCATTACACTCACTGTCCATCAGCGTAGTGAGATGCTATAGAATCACTACTTGTCTTTTCTGAGATGTACAGCCCTCCCCGTGCCCCCCCCACACTATATCTGCTAATCGTAATGCCCCTTTTTCCCTCTTATCCCTCCCTTCCCACCCATCTTCCCCAGTCCCTTTCCCTTTGGTAACTATTAGTCTATTCTTGGGTTCTGTGAGTCTGCTGCTGTTCGGTTCCTTCAGTTTTTTTTTTCTTTGTTCTTATACTCGACATATGAGTGAAATCATTTGATACTTATCTTTTTCGGCTTGGCTTATTTCACTGAGCATAATACCCTCTAGCTCCATCCATGTTGCAAATGGTAGGATTTGTTTTCTTCTTATGGCTGAATAATATGCCATTGTGTATATGTACCACCTCTTCTTTATCCATTCATCTACTGATGGACACTTAGGTTCCTTCCATTTCTTGGCTATTGTAAATAGTGCTGGGATAAACATAGGGGTGCATATGTCTTTTTCAAACTGGGCTGCTGTAGTCTTAGGGTAAATTCTTAGGAGTGGAATTCCTGGGTCAAATGGTATTTCTATTTTGAGTTTTTTGAGGAACCTCCATACTGCTTTCCACAATGGTTGAACTAATTTGCATTCGCACCACCAGTGTAGGAGGGTTCCCTTTTCTCCATATCCTCACCAACATTTGTTGTTGTTTGTGTTTTGGATGTTGGCCATCCTTACTGGTGTGAGGTGATATCTCATTGTGGTTTTAATCTGCATTTTTCTGATGATTAGTGATATGGAGCATCTTTTCATGTGCCTGTTGGCCATCTGAATTTCTTCTTTAGAGAAGTGTCTATTCATGTCCTCTGCCCATTTCTTAATTGGATTATTTGCTTTTTGTATGTTAAGGTGCGTGAGTTCTTTATATATTTTGGATGTCAACCCTTTATCAGATACGTCATTTATGAATATATTCTCCCATACTGTAGGATCTATTTTTGTTCTACTGATGGTGTCCTTTGCTGTACAGAAGCTTTTCAGCTTGATATAGTCCCACTTGTTCATTTTTGCTCTTGTTTCCCTTGCCCGGGGAGATATGTTCATGAAGAAGTCGCTCATGTTTATGTCCAAGAGATTTTTGCCTATGTTTTTTTCTAAGAGTTTTATGGTTTCATGACTTACATTCAGGTCTTTGATCCACCTTGAGTTTACCTTTGTGTATGGGGCTAGACAGTAGTCCAGTTTCATTCTCTTACATGTAGCTGTCCAGTTTTTCCAACACCAGCTGCTGAAGAGGCTGTCATCTCCCCATTGTATATCCAAGGCTCCTTTATCAAATATTAATTGACTGTATATGTTTGGGTTAATGTTTGTATTTTCTATTCTGTTCCACTGGTCTGTGGGTCTGTGTTTGTGCAAATACCAAATTGTCTTGATTACTGTGGCTTTGTAGTAGAGCTTGAAGTCAGGGAGCGTAATTCCCCGTTTTATTCCTCCTTCTCAGGATTGCTTTGGCTATTCAGGGTCCTTTGTGGTTCCATATGAATTTTAGAATTATTTGTTCCAGTTCATTGAAGAAAGCTGTTGGTAGTTTGATAGGGATTGTGTTGAATCTGTAGATTGCTTTAGGTAGTATAGCCATTTTGACAATATTTATTCTTCCTAGCCAAGAGCATGGGATGCATTTCCATTTGTTAGTGTCCTCTTTAATTTCTCTTAGGAGTGTCTTGTAGTTTTCAGAGTACAGGTCTTTCACTTCCTTCGTTAGGTTTATTCCTAGGTATTTTATTCTTTTTGATGCAATTGTGAATGGAATTGTTTTTCTGATTTCTCTTTCTGTTAGTTCATCATTAGTGTATAGGAAAGCAACAGATTTCTGTGTTAATTTTGTATCCTGCTACTTAGCTGAATTTAGATATTAGTTCTAGTATTTTTGGAGTGGTGTCTTAAGGGTTTTTAATGTACAGTATCATGTCATCTGCAAATAGTGACAATTTGACTTCTTCTTTACCAATCTGGATGCCTTGTATGTCTTTGTTTTGTCTGATTGCTGTGGCTAGGACCTCCAGTACTATGTTGAATAACAGTGGAGAGAGTGGGAATCCCTGTCTTGTTCCCGATCTTAGATGAAAAGCTTTCAGCTTCTCGCTGTTAAGTAGGATGTTAGCTGTGGGTTTGTCATATATGGCCTTTATGATGTTGAGGTACTTGCCCTCTATACCCATTTTGTTGAGAGTTTTAATCAGGAATGGATGCTGAATTTTGTCAAATGCTTTTTCAGCATCTATGGAGATGATCATGTGGTTTTTGTTCTTCTTTTTGTTGATGTGGTGGATGATGTTGATGGATTTTCGAATGTTGTACCATCCTTGCATCCCTGGGATGAATCTCACTTGATTATGGTGTATGATCCTCTTGATGTATTTTTGAATTCGGTTTGCTAATATTTTGTTGAGTATTTTTGCATCTACGTTCATCAGGGATATTGGTCTGTAATTTTCTTTTTTGGTGAGGTCTTTGCCCGGTTTTGGCATTAGAGTGATGCTGGCTTCATAGAATGAGTTTGGAAGTATTCCCTCCTCTTCTATTTTTTGGAAAATTCTAAGGAGAATGGGTGTTATTTCTTCTCTATATGTGTGGTAGAATTCAGAGGTGAATCCATCAGATCCGGGGCTTTTGTTCTTGGGTAGTTTTTTGATTACTGATTCAATTTCATTGCTGGTGATTGGTCTGTTTAGTTTTCTGTTTCTTGCTTGGTCAGTCTTGGGAGGTTGTATTTTTCTAAGAAGTTGTCCACTTCTATGTTTTCCAGCTTGTTAGCATACAGATTCTCATAATATTCTCTTATAATTTTATTTCTGTGGGGTCCATCGGTATTTTTCCTTTCTCATTTCTGATTCTGTTTATGTGTGTCGATGCTCTTTTTCTCTTAATGAGTCTCGCTTGGGGGTTATCTATTGTTTATTTTTTTAATGAAGCAGCTCTTGGTTTCATTGATTTTTTCTATTGTTTTATTCTTCTCAATTTTATTTCTTCTCTGATCTTTATTATATCCCTCCTTCCGGTGACTTTTGGCCTCATTTGTTCTTCTTTTTCCAATTTCAGTAATTGTGTCTTTAGACTATTCATTTGGGATTGTTCTTCCTTTTTAAATAGGCCTGGATTGCAATATACTTTCCTCTTAGAACTGCCTTTGCTGCGTCCCACAGAAGTTGTTGCTTTGTGTTGTTTTCATTAGTCTCCATATATTCTTTGATTTCTGTTTTGATTTGGTTGTTAACCCATTGATTAATTCGGAGAATATTGATAAGTCTCCATGTATTTGTGAGCCTTTTTGATTTCTTTCAAAATTTATTTCTAGTTTTATACCTTTGTAATCTAAGAAATTGGTTGGTAGGGTTTCAATATTTTTCACTTTACTGAGGTTCTTTTTGTGGCCTAGTATGTGGTCTATTCTCAAAAATATTCCATGTGCACTTGAGAAGAATGTGTATCCTGTTGCTTTTGGGAGGAGATTTCTGTATATGTCTGTTAGGTCCATCTGTTCTAGTGTGCTGTTCAGTGCCTCTGTCTTTACTTATTTTCTGTCTGGTTGATCTGTCCTTTGGAGTCAGTGGTGTGTTGAAGTCTCCTAAAATGAATGCACTGCTGTCTATTTCCTCCTTTAATTCTGTTAGTACTTGTTTCACATATGCTGGCACTCCTGTGTTCAGTGCATATATATTTATAATGGTTATATCTTCTTGTTGGACTGACCCCTTTATCATTATGTAATGTCCTTCTTTATCTCTTGCTTCTTTCTTCGTTTTGAAGTCTATTTTGTCTGATACAAGTACTGCAACACCTGCTTTTTCTCTTTGTTGTTTGCATGAAATATCTTTTTCCATCCCTTCACTTTTAGTCTGTGTATATCTTTGGGTTTGAGGTGAGTCTCTTGTAAGCAGCATATAGATGGGTCTTGCTTTTTTATCCATTCTGTTACTCTGTGTCTTTTGATTGGTGCATTCAGTCCATTTGCCTTTAGGGTATTATTGATAGATATGTACTTATTGCCATTGCTGGCTTTAGATTCGTGGTTACCAAAGGTTCAAGGGTTGCTTCTTTACCTGCTAACAATCTAACTTAACTTTCTTGTTAAGTTACTGTAAACTCTGTCTGATGTTTCTTTATTTCTCTCCCTTCTTATTCTTCCTCCTCCATTCTTTATATAGTAGGTGTTTTATTCTTTGCCTTTAGTTAGTAGTTTTATGGTCTGCTTTCTTTGCTATGATTTTATTTTCTCTGGTGACATCTTTTTAGCCTTAGGGGTGCTTCCCTCTAGAGCAGTCCATTTAAGATATCCTGTAGTGGTGGTTTATGAAAGGCAAACTCTCTCAACTTTCGTTTGTCTGGAAATTGTTTAATCCCTCCGTCTGATGATAGTCTGATGGGTTTCCTTTTTAGGTGATCTTTTTTCTCTCCCTAGCTGCCTTTAATACTCTGTCTTTATCTTTGATCTTTGCCATTTTAATTATTATGTGTCTTGATGTTGTCTTCCTTGGGTCCCTTGTGTTGGGAGATCTGTGGGCTTCCGTGGACTGCGCAACTATTTCCTTCCCCAGTGAGGGAACGTTTTCAGCAATTATTTCTTCAAAGACACTTTCTATCCCTTTTTCTCTCTCTTCTTCCTCTGGTACTCCTATAATGTGAATATTGGTCCGTTTGGATTGGTCACACAGTTCTCTTAATATTCTTTCATTCCTCGAAATCCTTTTATCTCTCTCTGCCTCAGCTTCTCTGTATACCTGTTCTCTGATTTCTATTCCATTAACAGTCTCTTGCATCTCATCCAGTCTGCTGTTTAGCCTATCGATCGCTTGTGTGATTTCTGCATTTTCTTTCCTTACTTTCCTCACTTCCTCGCTCATCTCTTACACATTTCTCTGTAGATCCATCAACATGGTTATGACTTTTATTCTGAATTCTTTTTCAGGAAGACTGTGCATTTCCATCCCTTCAGGCTCCATCTCTGGGGTTGTCTGGTTGATTTTAGTCTGGACCATATTCCTCTGTCTTTTCATGGCTATAGAAGTGGTCACTGGTAGTTGCCACGTATGTCAGCTGGGCTCTTTAAAACTTTAAAAAGAGAAAAAAAAGAAAGAAAAAGAAAGAAAAGAAAAAACAAACAAAGAATAACAAAACAAAACAAAAAAAACGCCCACCGGGAGTAGATTCTGTGGGGATGCTGTAGGTGGCGCTGTTGCCCCACTATTCTGCAGCCGTGACTGTGCCACTCCGCAGGGCCATTTATAGCTCTGGGCGGGGTGGGAACGAATGGGAGGCTGTTGATCTCTGTTGGAAGTCGATCTGCGGCCACCCTTTCCCAGTCGCCAGCTAAGAGCTCCGAAACTCCCCAGGACTCCCAGCCTGCTGGGCTGAGTGTGCCGGGGCAATCCGGCTCCTCCGCCGGGCTCCTGTCTCTTTAAGACTGCTGAAGAAAGTGCCCGGGTTTCTTTTCTTTTTTTCCGTCCTGGGAGCCAGCTGCAAGCACCCTGGCGCATTCCCCGCTCAGATCCTGCCCCTCTGTCTCTCCAATCTCCGTTACACCACGCTATGTGTGTCAGCGCTCCCGCGCACATCACGGGGGCTGTTCATTTCGCCAGGTGTACTTCCACTCCCTCCTGGCTCTGAATCCTCTCCTCCCGCCAGTGCGCTGGGGTGGGTGAGTGCTCGGGTCCCACCAGGTCTCGGCTCCGTATCTTACCCGCCTCTTGGGGTGCCAAGTCCTCTCGGGTGTAGCTGCACGCTGTGTGCTTTCCTGTGTATTCTGGTCTCTCTTTTAGGAATAGTTGTATTTGCTGTATTTTCGTAGATAAATATAGTGTTGGGAGGAGCTTTCTGCCGCCCTGCTCACACCACCATCTTCCCAGAAGTCATTGAGTTTATAGTTTCTTAAACAAGGAAATGCTTTTTGAAATTTTGAACTTAGTTTAAGACATGTTTTTATTTTTATTTAAAAAATGGACTTTATATAACAGTTGAAGAATTTCATATAAGGTGAAATGGAATTAGGCAAGGTTGAGACACTTTCAATAATTCTTTACAAATTTAATGACTGCATTTTTTAAAATAGTGTTTTTATTATAAAGTATTAAATACTTAAAATGTTAGCAAATATGGCACAGTAAAATACCCTTTTGATAGTACAAATGTAAGAAAATGACTTTTATTTTTTTTTGTATTACCTAAAACTTCAGCCAGTTAATCTTATCAGATGCATTAGACAATCATGTTTGCCCAGAGATTCTCAAACATCAGTGCTGTGACTGTAACTTAATGTGGTCATATGGCTAAGCTTAGAACCAATTTTTAAACGATAACTTCTGTTATAGTAGCTTTTTTGTAGCTTAATACATTCAGCCCACATGTATAAATTTTCACTTGTTAAGAAATTCCTAGATATTTAATTGTTTCTTTGTTGCATTTACTCCAGTGATTTTAAAGAAGTAAATATTCTCCAATGAATGAGACCTAAAGGTATATTGACTATTTCGTTTTCCTTTTCTATGACTAATAACAGGGATAATTTTAGTAGCCAGAAACAATGAAGAATGTGGTCTTAAATGTGGCAAATATTTTTTTGACTCAATAATATTGTTTCTCATATTTTCTGTATTCCCTGATGCTAATGATCATGATCTAGTACATACATTTATTTCATTACCATCTTCTTTTTGGTGTTACTAAGCCATCACTTTCTATTGCTTTACCTGTTCTTAATATCTTTCCAATGCCCCAAATCCTCTGTGGTTTGGTGATATTTAGAAATAATCATATTCTACTGATCATTTTCTGCTTTTATCAACATGTTTCCTCAGAATTATGTTGGCTTTAAAAATTCTGTTTGGTACACACATGTTCCTGTGCTCCATTTGGTATTTCATCGACAAATAATTTTGAGAATGCTCATGCTCTCTGATTGATTATCTTTGGGAAATACTGTTCTAACTAACATATTAGTTATCTTTTAATAGTATACTGGTTAAGACTCTTTGGTTGAAAAGTAACAGAAAACAACGAAATTAAGTTTAAGCAAAATGAAGCAAATTATTAAGTGGTGACAGGATTGTCTCACAGATTCTAAAGGTAGGAAGGGGCTGTAACTAGAAACTGAAATTCTATTAAGAACCCATATCTCTTGGCTTTGTTTTTCTCCTTTTGTGACTGCTATCATCTTCTCTTCCTTCTCCTCCTTTCCTCTCCTCTTTTTCCCCTCTCTTTTCTCCTCCTTTTCTCTGTTGGTTTCCTCTGCTTCTTCATTCACAGGACAGAATATTGCCAAGTCACAGCTTCCTAAGATTGTGTATTCAGATTCCAATCATACACAGGACTGCTCCCTGGTTCTTAATTCTGGCTTCAAATTATTAGAACTATCTGACTTGTCTAAATTGGATCAGGTGACACTTCTGATTCAATCACCCATAGCTAAGAGGGCAGCATCCCTGTACAAATACGGCTTTCAGGCACTCACCTTTGGAAAAGGTGGCCAATTCCAAGAAAAAGAATGGAACATTATGAGTTGAAAACCTAAATTCTCCATTTTATTCTATCATCCCCAAAATGTCACCATTATTTTTTCAAATCTCCAAAAAACACTTAGTTTATGGTGAAAGGTCAAAATAAAATTAACTCCTGATTTTCACTAATTTGTAGAAAAGTTAGTCACTCCTTAGTATGAAAGTAACTAATAACACAAGTTAATATACGTGAAGCATTAAGAAAAATGTCTGACACATGGTCAGTACTATACCAGTGTTTGCTCTTAGTTCTTATATTCAGTTATTCATTCTGTGTCTCTTATATGCCAGGAATTATAGTAAATGTTGGACATACAGAGTTGCATAATATTCTATATTTTCTACCTTTAAGAAGTTCAGCTTAAAAAAATCTAGAAATATGGAAATTAAGCTTTTGCAACAAGAGATTTAAGTAAAATACACCATGCTTTGTAATTGATAAATGTTATTTACCATGTAAGATATGACTAAGCACTGTAAGTTAAGCAAAATTGATGTTTCTTGTCTCACACATCATCTTTCTGCATGCTGATTTCTTTTTATATCCTTCCTTACTACTCTCAGTGCTGTTGGTAAGTCCAAATGGGCCACACATGGGACCTGTCCTTTGCCTAACCCTTCAAGATTAGAACCTTTTCAGGAAGCTTCTCTTTCTCCTGTGGATTTCTCCATTTGCTAACTGCCTGATAAATCACTGGCTAAATAGTTGGGGAAAATGTTGTGAATTGTAAAATATTGGGGCCCACTGCTCCCTTCTCCTGCCTATTGGATCTGGCAGGATATGAAGAGGAGAGCAGAAGTGGAAGAGTGGCCATCTGAGAATAGACAAGGGAGTTGAGGCCAGGCACCCAAGTGGTGACCTTGAGAAAGGAAAAACAGACACACATCAAATTCACAGGCTACAACAATGTGGCAAACTGATCGCGGCTACAGAGCCCATCAGCAGGAGTTAGATAATCCTAAACAGTTTAATCAAAAATGAATGTAGAATGGGGTAGGAGAGTATGATGAACACAATAAGGCTGAATATATGGCTTTACAAGCCTGAACTGAAATCCTCCTGATGCTCTTCCTCTTTCTTTATAGAATTTGAAAGTACTTTGCTAGCCAAGTGGCTCTGTTACCTGAACTAAATACTTCCACTAGGACAGGAAGAAGCCTATCCTGCAATCCTTTGGTTAAGAGTGGATGTGATAGTTTACAAGTAGACCTCAGCTCTGGGAAGGGCAAAAGTTTGCTGATAGGACAACTAGAATTAGTTTGCTTCTTGATGCATTGTGAGTTATCTACTTGCAATATCCTACCCTGATTATTATCTGTGATCCTGTCTTATTACCTGACTAATCCTCTACTTTGTTAATGCTTGTCTTCAGTGTGTTTCCCTCTTAACTCTACATGTTTTAGTTAGAAGCTTCCCATAATGTACTTACCTCCATAAACTAATGCTGTCTGTGTACATAAGTGCATCTCTGAACCAATTTTTTGAGTTTCAGAGTCCTGCTTTGGTTTGACTGCCAGGATCTCAGATATAATAAGTATAAAAGTGAGTATGTATACTCCCTTCCAACCCTGCCTCCTCCAGTTAAATTAGTCAACTCACCAACCAAATATCAAAAGCCCTTCATGTTGTATCTTAGTTAATGGTAGCACTGGCTATCCAGACCCACAATGAACAATTCTATATTTCTCTTCTTCCTCACTACTTACATATAATAAATAGCCTAATTCGAAATTTCCCCCTTAAATATTTTCTCAAATGTATATCTTACCTCTATGCTTCCCTGCTACCGTTTCTTTAGATAAGGCCCTAATAATTAATTTTTTTAAATTTATGTAATGTTTAACATATGAAAATATATGTAAGTACATATATGTAAGTTATGAAATGCAATAACAAATGAACAATTACAAACTTATGCCCAACATAAGAATTAGATCACTACCAAAATTTCTGAAGTTGTCTGTGATTTTTTTCCTGTCCCCATCTAGATGCCTCTCTACATTCATGGAAATTTATTACCCTAAGTTGTCTGTTGAGCATTCCAATTTTTAATAGTTTAAAAACCACATATACTCATGTTCATAAACAACATGTTGTTTAGTTTTGCTGGCTTTGAACTTTGTAATATTTTTCTCTACGTATGTTATCTTCTACTATTTTATTTTTCGTTCAAAATTATCCTTTTATAATTTATTCATGTGTGGGCAGATCGGGTTCCTTCTTTTTCACTACTATATATCTCATTGCAGAATATGAGACAATGCATTTATCAATTCCCATCTAAGAAGCTTAGAGTTGTTTCTATACTGCTGCTATTACAAATAATGTTGGTATGAACATTTTCATAAATTTTACTCAGGGCTCAGATGCAAAAACTTCTCTAGATTATATACCTAGGAGGCAAACAGCTCAGGCATACGATGTGCATATGTTTAAATGATAGTGCCAGTAATTTTCCAAAATAGTTGTATTAATTCACCAACATATCTTTGCCAAACCTCATGCTATTAGACTTAATTTTTGCCAATTTACTAGTCTAAATGCTGCCTAACAGGTTTTAATTTATTACATAGTTTTTGATGCTGAGCATCTTTTCAGATAATGGAGTTTCACTTTCCATTTTTTGTGAAATACCACTTCATTGGTTGCCTTTTTTTTTCATTGGGTTATGTTTTTTTTATTGTATGACTTGTCTTTTCATTTTCCTTATGGTGTCTTTTGATGAGAAGTCATTTTTAATTTTAACATTTCTTGTTAGGGTTAGCACTTTGTGTGTTTTAGTTAGGAAAATGTTTCACTACTTTAAGTTGATAAAGATTATCCTACATTTCAAAAGTTGTAAGATTTTGCTTATCATTTTTTTAATCTACCAGGAATTATTTTTTTCTTTATAACATGAGGTAGGGATACAATTTCATTATATGGATAACCACATGGATAAACCAGCAACACTGTAAAAATATACATATTTTCCCCAATGATCTGCAATGGCACCTCTGCCCTATATTAAATCTCCTTGTGTGTTTGGATCTATGTTTGGATTTTCTCCTCTGTTTCATTGGTTTAGTTGTATATCCTGATATTTTAATTAATAATAAGCCCTAAATTTGTTTGCATTCCCAAAACAGCTGTTTTTGCTGCTCATCATTGTGCTGGTTAATTAACATGATAGAGCAGTCTTTCATTAAGCTTCCTTTATCCTGCTCAGTAAAGTTTTATAATTTTCTCCATATAGATCTTGCATATATTTTGAGCCTCTATGGTTTATTGCCTGTCCTATTTTATTAGCCTCTTAAATCATTTTCTATCTTGATTCCTTAAATCCATTCTTTTTGCTGCATCCATGATATATTTAGAATATCCAAATCTCTTATATTTATGGGCACAGGAGAATGTGTGATATTTTAAGCTTAAAGTCATGTTACCAAAAGCTATACACAAAATAAGTTCTCATTGGGAAAACTGTGTATTTTAATATATATTTGTAGAAGGTAAGGTCTAGAATAATGAACACAAAAACAAATATGTGAATGGTGATAATCTCTGGGTATTGTGATGCTGGCATGTTTGTTTAAAAATTGCTTATCTATATTCCTTTGTAAGAACATGCTACTAATTTAAGCATCATACACATACATACCATATATATGAATTACATATAAGAATACAATTTGGTCTTCCTTTCAGCTGTTTTTCCTCTTCATTAAGAAAGATTAAAACCTCAGTCAAGGCAATGTCTCTGTCCTGATGCTGTTCTAATTCTCTCCTGCTCTTCTGTCACTGTCCCTGTTGAGTGTCACTCTGTGTGATGTCAGACTTCTAGCTGCTTCTGCATTCCTTCTGTCTTCAATTGCTTAAACCTCACACATTAATCATTCAATCTTTTTTATGTACCATATTCTAATTAACCAACTCCCGTTCTGCATTCAAAAAAAAAAATGAAGTTGGGAGTTTCAAAAGACTCCTGGGTGATCTAATGTGACCACAGTTAAAAAGAAAAGGCTACTGTTCCAAAGGTATGCTATTAGCATTGGTTACAGGAGGAGCTATTTGTAGTTTAAATGCCAAGAAATAGCCACCATCGTAGGCAAGGGAAACTCGTCAGAGTGGTTGCAGCCATGAATTCCTGCCAGTTTTGTAATGCCCACTATTAGGAGAAGAAAAGTAATTATTTATGAGATCAACACTGTCAAAGGGAGCTGCTGCTACAGGGGGTCAGAAGTTCCTATTCACTGGATATCACCTCTAATTGCACCTATAAATATAAGACAGGGGAGACTCCAATGCACCAAGGTTTCTTTTCCTCCTTTCCATTCTAGTGAATGACACATAGCAATGAGGAAAGATCAGAAACCACATGCCCTCTCTGGTGGCAGTTCATCCTGAGACTCAGAGATTATATGGAAAGTTATTTGAAACAATAAAAAAGAATTTGATACATGAATCTAAAAAGCTTCTGCACAGCAAAGGAAACCATCAACACAAAAAGGCAACCTACTGTATGGGAGAATATATTTGCAAATGATATATCCAATAAAGGGCTTGTATCTAAAATACATGAAGGACTCATACAACTCAACACCAAAAAAACAATCTGATTAAAAAATGGGCAGAGAACCTGAATAGATGTTTTTCCAAAGAAGACATACAGATGACTAACAGACTACATGAAAAGATGCTTAACATCACTAATCATCAGGGAAATGCAAATCAAAACCATAGTGAGATATCACCTAACACCAGAATGGCTAATATCAACAAGATAAGAAATAACAAGTGTTGGTAAGAATGTAGAGAAAAGGGAACTCTTGTACACTGCTGGTGGGATTGAAAATTGGTACAGACACTATGGAAAGTAGTATGGAGGGTTCTCAAAAAAATAAAAATACAACATGATCCAGCAATTCTACTTCTGGAAGTTTATCCAAAGAAGACAAAATTGATAATTTGAAAGACATATGCACTGCTATGTTTTCTGCAGCATTATTTACAATAGCCAAAATATAGATGCAACCTAAATGTCCATCAGCAGAAGAATGGATAAAGAAGATATGTTACATATATACAATGGAATATTACTCAGCCATAAAAAGAATGAAATATTGCCATTTGCATCAACCTGGATGGAACTAGAGGGTATTATACTAGTGAAATAAGTTAGAAAAAGATCAATACCATATGATGTCACTTGTATGTGGAATCCAAAAAACAAAACAAACGAACAAACAAAACAGAAACAAACTCAGAACCAGAGAATAGACTGGTGGTTGCCACAGAGAAGAGAGTGTGGGGGATCAGCAAAATGAGGAAGAGGGAAAAACTAGTGAGCATGTTTGGTATCTGGATCTGGGTGATGGTCACATAAGTGTATATACACACCAAAATATACTGAGCTATGTATAGCTATTTGTACATTTTATTGTATGTAACTCAATAAAAAAAGATCTGTACATTTTATTGTACATAACTCAATAATAAAAATAAAAGAATTTGAATTATGTGTCAATTATCAGCTTTCCAAAGAAAGTGTATGGGTTTGGAGAAAGTGAAGTGCATTTAGGGTAGATTAAATTTAATGTTTAACACAATTCTTCAGCAAATTTTTCCAAAAGTTTACCTATAGTTTATAGAATTACTTTGTTACAGTTCCAGTTTTAATACCAACACAGTTAAACATGAAATATTTCTTTTCTCCAATGTGTAGGCCACGTTGTAATTTCGTTATTGACTTCACCTATCTCCTTACCTGAAAGAAGGTCAGAAAAGGGGTGTGTTATGAGTAAAAGTGGCAGTTTCATTATGTTCTGGTTATATATTGCTGTGTAACAAACCACTCCAAAAACTGAGTGGCTTAAAACGGTAGTTTATTATTATCTCTACGGTTCTACAGTTTGACTGAGTCATCCTGGTGGTTCTTATTTGGTGTCTCCTAGGTTTAAGCCAGTTAGAAGCTGGGCCTGGAGTCTCCGAAGGCTTGATTGGGCTGGATGTTCTTGTGGGTCATTCATGTGATGGAGGATTATGCTACCTGTCAGTAGGGTGCTCAGAAGACTGTTGATAGACATGCCAACACATGGCCTCTCCACGTGATTGGTCTTCTCACAGCATGGCAGCTGAGTTCTGAGATGAAATGTCATAAGTGTAAGTGTTCCAAGAGGCTGAAAAGGAAGCTGCCAATATTTTTGAGATCTGGGTTCAACCTTCTTAGAGTGTCACTTTTGCCACATTCTATTGGTCAAAGCAGTCATGGTGTCCACCCAGTTTCAAGAGTAGAGAAAATAGACTTCACCGCTTGATGGAAGATTAGCAAGGTCACATTGCAAGCAAGCAAGTTACCATCTTGGGAAAGATAATTTATCACACAACAGTTCTGTTTGTAAATTTTTATTTCAGTTATTAATTTCACCAGATTAATGTCACAGAGTTGGAAGAGTTCAATATAAATGATAAAATTCAGTAAGTTATTTAAGACAGTATGTAAATTAGGATGTGATAAATTGCCTTCACGGTGCTATGAAATCTGAAGCAATAACTCAAGCTTCAGAGTTATCTCTTGTGATCACTTTTTATAAGTAAACCTAAAACATTTTTCAGTTATTTAATGAATTAAATTATGAATTAATTTATCTTTTTGATAACATCATTAAGAAACATGTTTATTATTGGCCTTTAAGTGTTCAGTATAATGTTTAGAACATTATGATTATGGCATTATCTTTTTATATGGGGATTGGGAAATTTGGAATGTTTAGTGGGAAACTCAATTTACTACAAATGTATTATTTTCAAAAATGAACTAGCAATTGTAAACGAATCTATTCTCATATCTTTAGAATCTTATGAAGTCATGGAAGGGCCTCAAATATATCTTTTTTTAGATGAAATATATATATATATGTATATATACACACACACACACACACACATATATTATTGGAGGCATGTCTTCTTGGTATGTAAGAACAAATTTGTTGAACTTGTTCGACCAATAATTGCTCTATGTAGTTAACTGACTAGTGCTCTGGTATCTTATAATTGATGGAAAGCTACAAAATTCCCACATAACTTTATGTTGTGTTAAGGCTGTAGAATGAAGTATATAATTGTTCAATGGACATGCATACTTGCTACATTTTTCTGTCAAAAGAAAAAAATAATGTAACTAAACTTTATGCTCTCTTTTTCCCACATCATTTTTATTTTGTTAATCTTGACAAGCTGAGAACATTTTTGTCAATATATGAGGGGATGGGAGTAGCATTTTGCCTATGAATGTGTCAAGATGACTGTAGCTAAAAAATGGCAGTTTATGGGACAAGTGGCTATTCTATGAAGTAGTATTTGGAATAATCTGGGAATTGGGAGTAGATAGGTCAAGAAGTGTTTTGATGTACGGAAAAAGAGAGCCATTTAAAAAGATAAATTGCATTGTAAGGTCTAGGTGGGCACTATGTGAAGTGGGACGCCCAACTATAAAAACAATGAAATGGTAAATACCTTGGCTTTCACATTCTCTTTTGCTCAAGTGATTTCTCATTTCTTCCTCCAGCATAAACAGATTTCAAAACGTCAGTGAGGAGCTTCTTATGTCATCCCATGCATTGACTTTCCCTACATGGGGCACCCCAGGAATGCCTAAAAGCAAGATTAAATATAGAAGCATAAATTCAAAGATGTCATTTCTCCATCCTGTTTTCAGAAGAGAGGAGAAACAAACTTACTAGCAATAGGCAATATCTGAATAGCTAATGAGAAAAGCTAATAAAGTTAAATGATTTGTTAAAATATTAATTAACTGGCAGAGATGAACACTTCCCAATCAGTTTAAATTTTGCTGAATTGGTTACCAAAAAATTTCTTTTTTTTCCAAAATTTTTGAGAATATCAAGGTGAATTTTGTATCTCAGCATATCTAGAAGTATGTAAGCACATTAAATTTTATTATTATTCTTAGTTTTAATAATAGCTTTATTGAGGTATAGTTTACATACCACATAATTCACCTAACTAAAATGTACAATTACATGGTTTTGATATATAGATAAAGTTAGGCAACCATCACTACCATCAATTTTAGAACACTTTCATCACCCTTCCCCCCAAAAACCCATGCCCATTAACAGTCATTCCCTTCCTCTGGATCCCCTCTGATTTATTTTCTGTTTTGTAGATTTGCCTATTTATGCTATTTCATTTAACTGGAGTCATACAATATGGTCCTCTCATCTAGCATAACTAATATTTTCAAGATTCATCTATATTGAAGGATGCATCAAAATTTCATTACTCTTTATTGCCAAATAATGTTCCTTTTTTATAGATATACCACATTATTTATCCATTCATGAGTTAATAAACATTTGAGTTCTTTCTCCTCTTTAGCTATTATAGCTATGAATATTCATGTACAAACTTTTGTATGAAAATATGTTTTCAATTTTCTTAGGTAGGAGGGGAATTGCTGGGTTATATAATAATTATGGTAAATTCTATGTTGTTGATGTATTTGGATGTAAAGCAGAGAGAGTTCAAAGTTGGGAAACTAGGTAGGTAGAAAGTAGTTACTTCTAGGTGTCAGTGATACCTGGAGAGACACCAATAGTTACACACAGTGATAAAAAGACCAAGAGAGATAGCCTATTATACATGAAGGGCAATTTTGGAACTGAAATTAGTTCTGCTGTCTAAATCTTAACCACATTCATCAGTAGACAGAGTTTTTTGTTCTTTTGCTTTTTCCCCCAGTGGTAGGGAGGATGAGAAAAGCATGAGGCTTGTATGCCCCTGCAACCACACAAATATAGAGCAAATGTCGACACATTTTAAAAAGCAATTAAGTTCATTCATTCACTCATTTATATATTCCTGATCACTTATTACCTAACAAGCCCTTTTCTAGGTGATTGGGATACATCTCTGAACAAAATGGGTAAGTATTCTTGCCCTCATGGAGCTTATATCCTAGCAGGAATGGGAGATACATGCTATGAACTCATTCCTCCAGAAAATTATGGGTTAGAAAAAAACAACATGGTTTATGCAGATTAAGATATTTGTAGTAAAAAACACACCAACAAAGTCTTTAACCAAATATTCAATTGTATAGTCAACAGAAATTAAAAGTGTCCCATCGTCTGACCTTCCCCTGCTATTTTATTCCATTTCTCAGTGATGTGTGCTTCTATACATTTCATATGCCTTTGTAAGTATGAACCATTACTCTTTGGTTCTAAGATGTCACCAGTTGTAAGATGCATCATTCAAATACTAATATTTTAGCAAAAATATATCAATAAAAAAACATTACCAGATGAAATGTCCACACTGATTATTAGACATCTCAGGAGAAAAATGAACTTCTTAGGTTTCAATAAATGCTATATGTGTAACCTGAATAACCTCATGTTCTCCACCTTTTTTCTATGTAGCATAGAGAAATCCTGTTCCATTGCTGGAGTCACTCCAAACTCTTTCTCTTTTTTTACTGTTGATCACCTCAAGGAATCTTAGCCTCCCACCTGTGAGTAATGATGTATTTAAATATTACTGGTCACTTCTTGCCATAAGGAATGGCTTTCCAATAGTCACTTTTGGCTGGTGGCTAGGACCTAACTTCCACTACAGAGTTCATTTTTATCTACTTCAGGGTCTCAGTGCCCCAACCCACTATCTCTAAGAATTTGAGGGGGGAAATTCTTGTTACTTTGTAATGTAGTTTAAGCCACTTCCCTGACTCAAGTTCATCATTTTAGGGCCTAGAAAAATATCCAAACTGTAGTTGGCTTTTAAAATATGAATTTTCCTAATTTCTATATATGAAGGTTTATATTATTAAAAGAATTAGAAATGGAATCATGTTATGTATTCTGCTTGAATATATGCACATACATACATGGGCAAATCTTATGGGCAATTACCTTATTCATTTTACTAGGTTGCATAGTGTTATATTATGTGAATATATGAGACATTAATTAATATTTAGGTTGTTTCCATTTTTATTGTAATATTGCAACAATGAGCATCTTTTAAACATATATGTATAGATGTATGTGTGTTCTTTTGAACACTAATAATAAACTTACTTATTAAATACATTTATTTGTTAAGTAAATTCCTGGAGGTGCTCTGTTAGGTCAATGATATTTAAAATTTTGATATTTTTGGCTAAACTGACTCCCATACAACCCTGAGAGCTATTCCAAAGTCCTAGAGTGGAAGTCAGAACTGACATTGCTTCTTGTTTTGCAATATTTCTCATGGATCCTACATAAGATGAAAACGTCTGCTTTTTTTGCAAAGGTAGTATATTGATGGAAAATTATGGTGACTGGAATAACTTTGGTTTAGTGGTTTGGGACACCCCCAAAAAATGCACTCTAGTGGAATGGTTTCCTATGAATCTATGCCTTCTAAGATTAAAAGGATGTCACTGTCATTGGGAAGTATTTGATAGATGTGGATAAAATCTAAATGGTGATTTGGGCCTGCCAATAATAATCACAGGCCACATTTTAGCCCATTCCCACTTACTGAACCTATTTTTATTGTATTGCTGTGACTGTATGTACTTATACATATAAAACTATTAATTTTATTTTTTCTATTTTCAAGTAACTCTCTAAACATACAGAAAATGGCAGAAAACCTGCTTGACACAGATATCTGTGCTTTTGCAGTGCAGCATACTCATCAAGCTGACTGCTGAACTATTGCATGATAAGATAATTTTCTTTCAAGTCTTAATACCATAAAGGTCACATGGTCTGGTGATATTCATGAGGGAACTGTCACTTTCAGGATCCTAATATCAGTCACTCTTCTATCTATATTTGGTTTATGGATTCAGGAAAGTGTGATAGCACTTATTAGTTGCTCTCAGAAAATTCTCTGGCAAGACAGATTTATTTCCTATTAATGATGAAATGATCCAGTGTTAATTTCAGTTTTTAATATCAACAATTTCATGTTAACATCATTTTTTCTATGCTCACCTTTCAAATTACTATGATCACTCTAGTGATTAAAAAGCTATTATTTGATTTAGAGTCACTCTGTAATTACCAGCTGTACCATTTCTGATATTTCTTACTAAATTTGGGTCATGAGGTTGTACCTCAGCTAACAAAAGATTTACTTATTTTTTTTTCTATTTTTTATGTGCATTCAGGTAAAGTTAAAGCATAGAAAACTAGGAAAGTAGTACTATCAAAAAGTCAATCCTATCTACATATGATTTTTCATAGGTGCATTGGAATTTGTTTTATGGCTTTTTACACATGAAACTAGGATACTTCATGCAATATTTTGTTTGTAGTCATAGTTTTCTCAACACTTATTTTATAACAACACCAAACTGTTTTTTCCATTACTCTATTTTCTAAGTTGCATTCTTAGACTATTTGACCTTTATATTCCATGTTATTAATTATGATTTTTTTTTTTCCTGCAAAAAGCTTTATTGTTTCCATTTGGTCCATGGCTTAGGAGACGGCTCCTTTATGGCTGCTGGGCTCCAGAGGCTCCTAGTCGTGCTTGAGGGTGAGCCTTTCAAAGAGATACTCTCCCAGTCCAGCCTGGGGACCAGTCAGCCTGCGGAGGTTGGTCAGGTGGTCGCCCATCTTCTTGATGAGTTTCACCTCCTCATCTAGGAAGTGGTTCTCCAGGAAGTCACAGAGATGGGGGTCTGAGCGCTCAGAACCCATGGCATGCAGATCCAGAAGGGCCTGGTTTAGGTTCTTCTCCAGGACCACTGCGGTTTCCATGGCGTCCAGGGTTTTACCCCCCTCATCCTGGGATGGCTTCTGCACTTCCTGGAAGAGGCCGCGGCCGCCGCGCTGGTTTTGCATCTTCAAGAGACGCTCGGCGCCCTCACGCTTCTCCTCAGACAACTCGCAGAAGAAGTGGCCCACACCCTCCAGAGCCACATCGTCGCGGTCAAAATAAAAGCCCAGAGAGAGGTAGGTGTAGGAGGCCCGCAGATACAGGTTGACCAGGCGGTTGATGCCGGCCTCCACTTCGGCAGTATAGTTCTGACGAATCTGAGAGCTCATTGTTGATAGGCAGTAAGGAGCTAAGCTCAAAACACGGTTTTGGTTGGTTCCGGTGAGAGTGGCTGACTGAGAAGACGGTTCCGAAGGCGGCGACTGGGAGAAGCTTCTAATTGCAGCAACAGAAAAACATTCTTAATTAGTGCCTAACAAATGTAATCATTACCTTAATACATTTCCTTTTGTACATGTTCTTATGAAGCAAATCAATGAAGGCAGCAAACAATCTAAAAACTAGAAAGTACCTTACAAGATTTTATATCCCCTTATGCTTAGTGAGTTCTGTAAGTGTGAATGGCAAATGTCTGTGAAAAATCTTTGCATATGTCTTTACTTACTAGGTTTCATGTGATTTATATTCTATTGCCAGTCCTTTTTGTAACACCATAAAATCTTATCCAATAAAATATTTCTTTTTTATTGGTCACTTTGTTAGGATGAATTCAAATTAAAAATATGCTTCTTTTGTTCTAAAAATCTGAAGTCTTCAAATAAGAAGACTACTTCTCATGAAATTATCCTTGGATTATTTGCACTTCCCAATATTTTAATATTGGAGTTATTCCTTTTGAATTTTCATATTCTGCTTTTAATGCATTAAATATAGCATCTACCATGAATCTTCATTATGGGAACATCTGGGTTAACTTTGATAGTTACTTTTCTTTACATATCGAATAATCATTGAGTTGGAAACTTGAAGGTTACTTCATCAAGTTCCTTTGAGGTCAGTGTGAGTGTTGTTATTAGATGTCCTTAAAGAGGCAGGGAACTAGATAAGGAATTGTAGCAGCACTGAAATACAGGGGTACAAAATACACTGTGGAAAGTTTGTTCTCTACTGGTGTTTCTGCAGGGCAGCAAATGAGCACTATCAATAATTATCCTTGGTTGTACTCCATGGGATTAGTGCCACTGGTTGATAACCCCTGAAATGTTCTGTGATTTTTACCATGGGAAGTCATTTTCTTAAGATAGAAACTGGTCTCCACACTAGATCAAAAAACATTTATTTAAAAAAATATGTTATATTAAAGAGAATGTTCCATTCAAGAGCAGTAAAGGAAAGGTCAAACTTATCCTCTGCCTTATTTGAATATACTTTTAATACTTATACAGATTTTGAAAGAAAGTGAAAATAGCAAGTTAGATCACACCATGGAAGACTATTAAGAAAAAAGTGCTTATTTAGTAAAGACATCATTTAATATTCAGAATTCTCCTTAGAGTTGACTGATTTCTAAAGTTCAGATACAGAAGACATCACCCACCTCTTATATTACACTCAGTTTACTGACTCAAAAGAATGGAATTGGAAACGATTGCAAAAGGTTCATAAACTTTAATAGATGACAAGCTGGGTTAACTACTTAGTGTTAGAGGCAACCCTGAGAATCAGTTTCCAGGTTCTTAGTCAAGTGTTCTACTACAAAATGCTGCTTTGACTCCTTCTAACCTATCCCTCACATAAACCCTCTTTGCTTGTTTGACACGGTCCCCTGAACTCCCTTTGATTTTGTTTTTCAGCCATTATCATCTCTGGTTAGGAAATGCATTTAAGGTTAAATTCCTCATGATGCAATCTAAGTTCATTTCTTTTTGTTTAAAAACTTTACAAATACTGGCAGTTAACATAAATGTACATATCTTCTTTCCTTCCTTTAATTTAAATGATATTCTAATATTTATGATGCTAAACTTGCTTCACATGGATTTTTTCTTTGTGGGATCTTGAAATCAATATAGGAATGTAATTTAATAAATTTAAGTATAAAATATTTCACTCTTCTCTTTTTATTTGTATAATATTAATAATAGAGATAATAAACAGCTCTGTATATACTGCTTATGATAACAAATAATATATTACATATAAAGTATTTTTATTTACTCTTTAGCATATACTCTGGTTTACAAATCTTTTTAATTTTGCTATTTTCTATATACAACATGTCACAGATTTTTTTATTCATTTCAAATAAATCTCATTTCCTTCCACCAACATTTTCATTTAGTCCATGCTTCATGCTTTTTCAGATAAGCATTATACCTAGAAAGCATTCCCTCTATTTTATATAAATCCAGTTTTCTTGTCAATCACTGCATTGACCTTTACAGAAAACATACTACCATTGACTCCTCTGATGATTTTTTCCTCTACTCAGACTCTTCTCAGAATCTATGTGCTCAATTTATACTGTGCTAATTTGTACAGCTGGTAATGTTTCTTTGTACATGTCTTTTTCTCTTTAGATCTGTAAGAGTTCCTTATGTGGATTCCAACTCTTTAACTAGACTGGAAACTTTGAATTGAAAAGTCCCATCTTTATGTTTGTTCCCCTACATCCTTTCTTCTTATCCACCCTCCCAGTACTTGTTTTGGTACTCAAAAGATGTTGACTTTATGGTTTAATGAAATGTAACTAGAATTTTCTCATTGTAGATCACTGTAGTTTATTATGAATGCCAGTACCAGATTTAGGAGAAATGGTTTGCACTCGATAGTAAACAAAAAGATGAACTAAAATGGATTATTTAAAAAAAATAAAGTTTGTAATACTATTATTTTGATATTCAATAAGATACTACAGATTATTATTGTTTGAAGAAAACATATTACAAAACCTGTACAAAAGCTGTTTATCTTCATTTTAAATGTACGGTGTTATTTTCATTAGATATACTCAGCATCATTAGTTGCATGACTGCAGAAATGAAAAAGGCAATTTGCAGTGCTGGTTTGTCAGACCACATAGGACCTAGCACTTAATCTGGGTAAAGCTATGAGGAGATGCTGGCCTATAACAGGTAGGGCAGGCCCACGTATCCCTCTTCTTCAACATGCTCAGTTTGTCAGCCTCTTATCAGCTTCAGAAAAGTGGCCCACTCTAGTTGTCACCAGGCAAGTTTTAAGTATTTTATGTTTTATTAGATTTTACAACATTGATTTGCTCTTAAAGGCAGTAGCAAATATTCCTAGATATTATTAAGCCAATTGTAGTCTACTAAACAGCTTGTGGATACAATTCGCACAGGTTTCAGATTTTTACTGACATCACCAACTGAATGGTAAGAAATAATGAAAAGTGATTTAAAAATTGGGCCTAACTTATAACCTAATGGCATAACCTCACTAAGTTTATTACATATTTTATTTATTAAATAATTTTTATTCATTTTGTTAAACAACACTACATGTTCTTTGCAGGAGGATCTATTTGCTTGTGTGTTCTTGGAAAATGTTAATAAATTTAATATTAATGTTCCTGAAACATGCATTAAACTGGACCTTGTTAATTCCCTAATAGTATAGAAGATATTGAAAATAATTAGAAACTAAATGCAAAAATTTAGAAAATTATATTTTGTGTTATCTGACAAATGAAAATATTTATAAGGAATAAATTCTTATGGTTATTGATTTTTTATAATTAAAAAATCACCTTAATTAAAATTATTTAAATGCATTATACTCTACAGTAATATTTTTATCTAGCACATATGTGACAAATGATCAAAAGCAGTATATAATGTTTGTATCTTAAAATACATATTTATGAGATTCAAGATGGCGGCATGAGAGGTGACATGGAGAACTCCTCCTCAAACCACAAATAATACAAAAATATAGATAATTAATACTACTAACCCTAAAACAGCAACAAGAAAGAAGGCTGCACCAGACTGCAAACAGAACTCACGAACAGAGCAGATCTCACGGAACAGGGTAATGTAGGAAAGCCTTAATCTGGTGGGACGCAGGCCCTTCCCCAACCCCAGCTCAGTGGCGGGAGGAAGAGAAATGGAGCAGGGAGAGGGTGGAAGCTTGGGACTTCTGAGCGCCTAGCCCTGGAGATCTGCTTTGTGAGAGGAAGCCTATATTGTGTGGTGCTCTGGACATTTGGGAGCTCAGATGGGTGGAGTGCTTGGGAGACTGACAGTCGGGCCCTTTCTGGAGGGGGTGGTCCACAGCTGGCCGTTCTGTGTCAGAGGAGGGGCAGGCAGTCTGAGAGGCTTCCTAGCAGCAAGAGGGCTGCTGAAGGGGTGGGGTTTGCACGGAGCTTGCTGCAAGGGAGAAGGGAGAGCTGGACAAGGTTGTCTGGGTATGCTCTGCCCAGCTGGTTGGGAACTTTGGGGAGCTTCAGGTGCTCCATCCCCCTGGCTGCCTACTCAGCTCCAAGGCCCCCCACTGTGGCATGCAACCTGCTGCACCTTCCTCCAAGCCTGCAGGCACTGGATAGCAAACTGGCAGTCACTGTGTTGCATCAGGCCAGCCAGAGGGAGGCCCCACCTACAATAGCTAGAGAAGCAAAGCACAGAGGCTTACACGTGTGTGCTTGGGCCACTGCCTCTGACACTGGAGATAGGCAGGGCAGACAAGAATCAGGAAACAGAGCTTTCCTCCCCCCAGGCACCAGCTCCGCTCCCCTATGACCACCAACCTCACTCTAAGGGATGAGCAGCTCCAGAGACCGGAGTTTCTGTGCACTAGTGGGCACCATACAGAAATATGAAATATCAAAAGAACATAGTTCAGACCAAAGTCTCACAAACCCCAGAAAAAGGGCCAAATGAAACTGAACTCACCAATCTTCCTGAAAGAGAGTTCAAAATAAAAATTATAAACATGCTAATGGAGGCACAGAAAAATATTCAAGAACTCAGTAATGAATTTAAGTTGGAGATTCAATCATTAAGATATTCCATATCTGAAATGAAACATACAATGGAGGGATTTAAAAGCAGATTAGATGTAGTAGAAGAGACGGTAAATGGAATAGAAATTAGAGAAGAGGAATACAAAGAAGCTGAGTCACAGAGAGAAAAAAGAATCTCTAAGAATGAAAGAATATTGAGAGAACTGTGAGACTAACCCAAATAGAACAATACTTGCATTATAGGGGTCCCAGAAGAAGAAGAGAGAGAAAAATGGATAAAAGTGTCATTGAGAAGGTAATTGCTGAAAACTTCCCCAATCTGGGGAAGGAGATAGTCTGTCAAGCCATGGAGGTGCACAGATCTCCCAACACAAGGGACCCAAGGAAGACAATATCAAGACATAAAATAATTAAAATGGCAAAGATCAAGGATAAAGACAGACTTTTAAAAGCAGCTACAGAGAGAAAAAAGATCACATACAAAGGAAAACCTATCAGGCTATCATCAGACTTCTCAACAGAAACCTTACAGGCCAGAAGGGATTGGCAAGATATATTTCATGCAATGAAGCAGAAGGGCCTTCAACCAAGAATACTCTACCTGGCAGGGTTATCATTTAAATTTGAAAGAGGGATTAAACAATTTTCAGATAAGCAAAAGCTGAGAGAATTTACCTCCCACAAACCACGTCTACAGTGCATTTTGGAGAGACTCCTATAGATGGAAGTATTCCTAAGGCTAAATAGATGTCACCCAAGGGTTAGACAGAGAGTACAGAATATGATTCATAACATACAAAGAGTGGAGGAGGAAGAAAAAGAAGGAAAAAAAAAGAACCTTTAGGTTGTGTTTGTAATAGCATACGAAGTGAGTTAAATTAGACTGTTAGATAGTAAGGGAATTACCCTTGAACCTTTGGTAACCACAAATCTAAAGCCTGCAATGGCAATAAGTACATACCTATCGAAAGTCACCCTAAATGTAAATGGTCTGAATGCACCAATCAAAAGACACAGAGTTGCTGAATGGATAAAAAACAAGACCCATCTATATGTAGCCTACAAGAGACTCACTTTAAACACAAAGACATACACAGACTGAAAGTAAACGGATGGAAAAAGATATTTCATGCAACTAATAGTGAGAAACACAGGATCACTTACATATGTGAAACGAATACTAACAGAATTAAAGGGGGAAATAGAATGCAATGCATTCATTTTAGGAGACTTCAACACACCATTCACTCCAAAGGACAGATCAACCAGACAGAAAATAAATAAAGAGACAGAGGCACTGAGCAACATATTAGAACAGATGGACCTAATGGACATCTACAGAACACTCCGTCCAAAAGCAACAGGATACACATTCTTCTCGAGTGCACATGGAACCTTTTCAAGAATAGACCATATTAGGCCACAAAAAGAACCTCAGTAAATTCAAAAAGATTGAAATTGTACCAACCAGCTTCTCAGATCACAAAGGTATGAAACTAGAAATAAATAACACACACGAAATGAAAAAGCCCACAAACACATGGAGGCTCAATAACATGCTCCTAAATGATCAATGGATCAGTGACCAAATAAAAACACAGATCAAGCAATTTATGGAGACAAATGACAACAATAATTCAACACCACAAAATTTGTGGGATGCAGCGAAGGCCGTGCTAAGAGGGAAATATATTGCAATACAGGCCTACCTCAGGAAAGAGGAACAATCCCAAATGAAAAGTCTAAAATCACAATTAATGAAACTAGAAAAGGAAGAACAAATCAGGCCCAAAGCTAGTGGAAGGAGAGACATAATAACGTTAAAGCAGAAATAAATAAAATCGAGAAGAATAAAACAATAGAAAGAATCAATGAAAGCAGGGGCTGGTTATTTAAGAAAATAAACAAAATAGATAAACCCCTAGCCAGACTTATCAAGAAAAAAAGAGATACACACATAAACAGAATAAGAAATGAGAAAGAAAAATCACTATGGACACCACAGAAATTCAAAGAATTATGAGAGAATACTATGAAAAATTATATGGTAACAAACTGGATAACCTAGAAGAAATGGACAACTTTCTAGAAAAATACAACCTTTCAAGTCTGACCCAGGAAGAAACAGAAAATCTGAACAGACCAATTACCAGCAAAGAAATTGAATTGGTAATCAAAAAACTACCTGAGAACAAAACCCCTGGACCATATGGTTTCACTGAATTTTATCAAACATTTAGTGAAGACCTAATACCCATCCTCCTTAAAGTTTTCCAAAAAGTAGAAGAGGAGGGAATACTCCAAAACTCATTCTATGAGACCAACATCACTCTAATACCAAAATGAGGCAAAGACACCACAAAAAAAGAAAATTACAGACCAATATCCCAATGAACATAGATGCAAAAATACTCAACAAAATATTAGCAAAATGAATTCAAAAATACATGAAAAACATTACCCATTATGATCAAGTGGGATTCATCCCAGGGATGAAAGGATGGTACAACATTCAAAAATCCATCAATATCATCCACTACATCAACAAAAAGAAGAAGAGAAACTACATGATCATCTCCATAGATGCTGAGAAAGCATTTGACAAAATTCCACATCCATTCATGATAAAAACTCTCAACAAAATGGGTATAGAGGGCAAGTACCTCAACATGGTAAAGGCCATATATGACAAACCTACAGCCAACATTATACTTAAAAGCGAGAAGCTGAAAAGCTTTTCCTTTAAGATCGGGAACAGGACAAGGATGCCCACTCTCCCCTCTTTTATTCAACATAGTTCTGGAGGTCCTAGCCATGGCAATCAGACAACACAAAGAGATAAAAGGCATCCAGATTGGCAAGAAAGAAGTCAAACTGTCCCTCTTTGCAGATGACATGATATTGTACATAAAAAACCCTAAAGAATCCACTCGAAAACTACTAGATCTAATATCTGAATTCAGCAAAGTTGCAGGATACAAAATTAATACACAGAAATCTGTTGCATTCCTATACACTAACGGTGAACTAGCAGAAAGAGAAATCAGGAAAACAATTCCATTCACCATCGCATCCAAAAGAATAAAATACCTAGGAATAAACCTAACCAAGGAAGTGAAAGACCTATACCCTGAAAACTACAAGACACTCTTAACAGAAATTAAAGAGGACACTAATCAATGGAAATTCTCTTGGCTAAGAAGAATTAATATTGTCAAAATGGCCATCCTGCCTAAAGCAATCTACAGATTCAAAGCAATTCCTATCAAAATACCTACAGCACTCTTCAATAAACTAGAGCAAATAGTTCTAAAATTCATATGGAATGACAAAAGACCCCGAATAGCCAAAGATATCCTGAGAAGGAAGAATAAAATGGGGGAAATTACGCTCCCTGACTTCAAGCTCTACTACAAAGCCACAGTAATCAAGACAATTTGGTACTGGCATAAGAACAGACCCATAGACCAGTGGAACAGAATAGAGAGCCCAGATATAAACCCAAGCATATATGGTCAATTAATATATGATAAAGGAGCCATGGATATGCAATGGGGAAATGAAAGCCTCTTCAATAGCTCATGTTGACAAAACTGGACAGCTACATGGAAGAGAATGAAACTGTATTACTGTATAACCCCATACATAAAAGTAAACTCAAAATGGATCAAAGACCTGAATATAAGTCATGAAACCATAAAACTCTAAGAAAAAAATATAGGCAAAAATCTCTTGGACATAAACATGAGCAGCTTCTTCATGAACGTATCTCCCGGGGCAAGGGAAACAAAAGCAAAAGTTAACAAGTGGGACTATATCAAACAAAAAAGCTTCTGTACAGCAAAAGACACCATCAGTAGAACAAAAAGATCCTACAGTATGGGAGAATATATTCATAAATGACATATCTGATAAGGGGTTGACATCCAAAATATATAAAGAGCTCATGCACCTCAACAAACAAAAAGGAAACAAGCCAATTAAGAAATGGGCAGAGGACATGAATAGGCACTTCTCCAAAGAAGAAATTCAGATGGCCAACAGGCACATGAAAAGATGCTCCACATTGCTAATCATCAGAGAAATACAGATTAAAACCACAATGAGATATCACCTCACACCAGTGAGGATGGCCAACATCCAAAACACAAACAACAACAAATGTTGGTGAGGATGTGGAGAAAGGGGAACCCTTGTACACTGCTGGTGGGAATGTAAACTAGTTCAAGCATTGTGGAAAGCAGTATGGAGGTTCCTCAAAGAACTCAAAATAGAAATACCATTTGACCCAGGAATCCCACTCCTAGAAATTTACCCTAAGAATGCAGCAGCCCAGTTTGAAAAAGACAGATGCACCCCTATGTTTATCACAGCACTATTTACAATAGCCAACACAAGGAAGCAACCTAAGTGTCCATCAGTAGATGAATGGATAAAGAAGAAGTGGTACATATACACAATGGAATATTATTCAGCCATAAGAAGAAAACAAATCTTACCATTTGCAACAACACAGATGGAGCTAGAGGGTATTATGCTCAGTGAAATAAGCTAGGTGGAGAAAGACAAGTACCAAATGATTTCACTCATCTATGGAGTATAAGAGCAAAGGAAAAACTGAAGGAACAAAACAGCAGCGGACTCATAGAACCCAATAATGGACTAACAGTTACCAAAGGGAAATGGACTGGGGAGGATTGGTAGGAAAGGAGGGATAAGGGGGGAAAAGGGGCATTACTATTAGCACACATACACAGGAAAGGCAGTATTTACAGAGAAGACAAGTAATAATTCTATAGCATCTTACTACGCTGATGGACAGTGACTGTAATGGAGTATGTGGGGGGGACTTGATAATAGTGGTCTAGTAACCATAATGTTGTTCAAGTGATTGTACATTAATGATATCAAAATAAAGGAAAATACATATTTACATATAGGGAATATAAGAAAAGGAGTAGAAGGAAGATAAAGTATAAAAACTGTATTGTCTAAATGATTAGATTTCCTACTAATTATGGTAATAAGAGGTACGTGTTAGGTTGTATAGTTAATAAAATTTTCACAGCAAAACTTTATCTTTCTTAGCCTTTATCTTCTAGTGCTAATGATGATAACTTTGTTCTAGATAAAATATAGTTGTTACATTTGAAAAAAGTATTTTAAAATATTGTAATCTTAAGGCACTATTAAAATATATTATTTTCCACTAAGGTCTAGGAAATAGCAGGACATAGGGTAAAATAAACTCTAGAATATAGACAGTAAAATTTCTCTAGGGAACCAAATAAATCTTCTGAAGAGATGGCACACTCCGTTTGTTGTTTCTTGATTTGCTTTCTTGATTTTCTCTGTTGTCTAAAATTCCCCATAAAGAAGATCATCAACATTGGCTGGGTGGATGTTCTCATAATCCCTCTTCCCATTTTCACCTCTTCCAAGACTGATGAAGTAATTATTCAGGAAGATGTTGTGTGTCTTCTCTGTTTCTCCATCTTTGCTCCTGGGTCTTGTGGAAGAGAAAGCTGTCCTCAATGTATTTAAATGGAATCTAAACTCATTTTATTTGTAGGTGAGGTGAGAATGGCCTTTTAAATTAAGGCAAATACTATAAGATAAAGATGACTGTCTGAAGCAAATTTTTCATTTGTGTTGTTTGAAAGAAATTGCAGAACATGCCGAAGTTGCAGCAATAGATGGGGCTCCAGAAGCCACTTAAAACTCTTCTTTTCATGAACACTGACTGCCTTTTGATCATTTAGAAGTATATTTTCAGTCTCTATGAGACCTCTACTATCCGTTTATACTGGTTTTTCTAAAAGTATAAAATAAATTTCTCAGACAATTGACTGATTGAATCTGAGAACTGTTGAATTAAACTTTGAACTTTCTTTAGGAGTAAATCATCCTCTTTTATACCAATGTTAAGGCATTATAGTAAATAATGACAGCAAAACACTATTTAAAAATTAAACCATTAATTGGAACTAAAAAAAATACAATACAGTAAACATAAAGATAAACAATTCATAACATTAGTCTTCCACATTTTTTTATCTTGGAAAAATCATTTCAGAATTCTCCTTTAAATCTCATGAGGAGTGAAAAAAGGACTGTAGTTAGATAACATTGTAAAAGCATTAATCCTTCACATCAAGCAGAACAAATGAAAACCATTGTTTCCATTTCTATATTCTACATCTAGGGAAACATGTATTTAGAAAAACATGTATTTTTTTTACACAGTTAAGAAAAGTCACAAGAAATAAAATATTCTGTCAAACCCTATAATAGCTGTTGATTAAACATAAAGGGATAATTAATTATTCCCATTATTTGTAGGTTCTACTATCTTAGTTCTTAAAATTAGATCTACAAATCTACCTAGAGGATTGCACTACATATCAAGTATTTCTTGGAGAAATCAAGAAACAACCAATCCAAACATTATATATTGAAGTGGTATTTGATTTTAGAGTTTGTAACACGTCAGGACAAGTTATGTGAAGACCAGAAGAGAAAATATGATAAGAAGAAATAAATACTGTCCGTGTGTGAGAGACAGAGAGAGAGGGAGGGAGGGAGAGGAAGAGAGAGAGGTAAAAGTATTGGAGGTTCATTAGTTTCAATTTTTTTATTCCAACCTTGGGAAATTAATTCCATCATTTCTCTCAACTTTGTGTGTTTTGATCGTTGTTCAATATGTATGTGACTCATATACTCTGTTTGCCCCCATATTCCTAACACCATGCTACTTTTTGTTCTTTCTTTCTTTTAAAATCTATTTCCCTGGCTTTTCTACTCTTATTCTATGCTAAAGTTATCCAATTCTTCATAAGCCCTATAGTTTTCCTTCTTAGTCCCCTTACTTGAGGAACTGATTTTTTGTTGAGGAAAATCACACAACTCTGTAGATTAATGATTCTGAAAATTTATTATCTTCCATCTGTATTGAGACTTCAATACTGTTCAGGAATATTTCTGACTCAACTTCTACTACTGTTCCTCTCAGGTTACTGCAAAACTTTCATTAAGTACCTGAAGACTCTTGCTTTATTAATATTGTACAATATGGCTATTTCAGATTTCACATGAGAATCAGTAAGAGAGAGTTGATTTCCTTCTTCTAATACATTATTTATATTGGTATTATAATATTTTCAGATGCAAACCACTCTACTCCTTTATAATTGGTTCTCAGTGTTCATCAGGATAAAAACCTCAACTTCTTAGTATGACTTGTGACACTTTTGAATGACCTTGGAGTCAGTCACTCAAATACTTATTGGGCAACTACTATGTCTAGTCACTGTTCCTTGTGCCTGAGACACAACAGCAAACAAAACAGGCAAAGCTCCTACCCTCATGGAGATTACATTTTAGTGGTGGGAGATGGATAATAAATGGTAATATAACATGTAAGTAAATTATCCAGCCTATTAGAAGATGATAGGTGCTATAGAAAAATAAAAGTATATCAGGAATTAAGGGAGTGGTTGAGACAGGCTGTTGAATAATGGAATGCTCAGGGTCAGCCTTAAGAACTTTGAATGCATGTCACCACCACATGCACCCTAACTTCCTACCATATTTTATCATTTTCCTTTCCTGAGTAGCTCTTGTTCTGTCACTTGTTAGCTCTTTGGTTTTACACAGAATGTCCAGTTTCCAAAGAAGCCCTTTTTTTGCCCAGCGCATTCCTACTTTCAATTCCACATTCTGCTATGGCACCATTCCCTCCCAAATCTTTGCCTGACTACCCCTTTACTCCCATTCTGTAGAGTTGGCTGTCCCTCTTCTTTCTTATATATATCTCATAGTTTTTTGAAGTTACTTGTTTACTTCTGTATTAGTTAATTTTTGCTAGGTTATACTACAGCAACAAAGAAAACTAAATTTCAGTGTTTTTTTTTTCTCACTCATTACATTTTGGCTGCAGCAGCTATAGGAACAACCCATATTTGGGACACATTTTCTCATGGTAGAAGGAAAAGAGAAATAGTCAAAACACAATGGCTCTTAAAATTTCTCAGGTATAGCATACATCACTTATGCTCACACTTTCCAAATGGGGTCGAAAGAATTCCTACAGAGAATTCCTGCAAGTCACATGACAATGGATGGGAGGTAGAATCCTCTTATAGGAGGAAAGAGTAATTGTGAACAATACAATCTACCACAGTTGTATAGCTCACACAGTAAACTCTGTACTTTGAGCTAATTTTGTGCCTTTCATCAGCAAACATATTTCCTGGTACATAACAGCAGCTTTATCATTTTTTTAAGTTAAATTTAAAAAAGAGGATGGAATCTACCATTTATTTAGTGTTATTGGACCAGGCACTACTGCACTTTACTACAGTCATGTTACAAACTAGGCAAATGAGATTCCCAGGTAAAAGAACTTGTGTAAGATAACAGTTAATAAGCAGCAGATCTATGATTTTAACTCCAACATGTCTGACTCTAAAGCCACTTTCTATTTCACCATCCTGACTCTGTGGAAACCTCTAATCTACAAATCTTATGCAATGATTTCTTAATATTAAAAGAAGATAGATATGGTAGTTACTATGAATGGTGATTCTATTTCTGTACCACATCTTGCATCTGATGCTGTCTTAACATGCCTCCCGTCATTTTTCTATTTTAGGCATTGATTACATCCCATTTAGATTTCCATAATAACCCCTTAGTTATTCTCCTTTCTCTCTCAGTTCCATTCTACACTTAAGTAATGTTCTCAAGGCATAGCTTTTATCATGTCATTCTTCTATTCAAGTGTTTTAAGGTTTCTAATTATCTACACTACAAACTTTAGTTTATGCCCTTAACCTACATGGTTTTACTATTCTTTCTCAAATACCTCTGCTGAACTAGTTACAGCTTTAGGATCTAATCTTCATTTTTCCAAATACAAACTTTGCTTTCTCTGATCATTCCACTTGGACTAACTCTCCTTTTGCTTTTATTTGTAGAAATACTTTCCAACTTGAAGTCAAATGCTGCTTATTCAATAATATAGCTCAGGTCCCCACCTGAAAGTAGTCTCTCCCTCCTAGGCTTCCATGGAAATTTGCAGCTATAGGACAACTGAAGTTACTGAGGATTAACATTAGAGTGGATGTCGATATGACACACTATCTTCAGATTATCTGAAGGCCAGTCAGCTGGAAGAAGGTTAGACATACTCTTCATAGTTCGAAAGGGAAGGACAAGGACAGCATGCATATGCTAGGAGGGAGCAGGTTGCAGCAACTTCAGCACCTGCTTCAAGAAAAAGTGAATTTGTTCTGCAAAGGAAGATTTAAGCAAAATCTATATGTCCCCTGATTGTGGATGTATAGGATTTATGATTCAAACATCCTTATTTACTTTATAGCAGTTTGTGTCTGTGGGTAAATTGCAATATTTCCCGAATCTCTCACCTGGCCTTAGTGTATCTCCATATCAATAGGTGTTTCCAAGGGGTGGAGAGAAGTAGTCCATCTCCATATCAATAGGTAATTACAATGGGGAGCAGGGCAAATCTGGACTGGAGAGGTTGGGTGGGGCCTCTTGTTCTACAGCTGGGTCAGGAGAGACATGGGAGAGAAGAAGTGGATGACTGTGTGTAAAAAATAAACGAGCTTCTCCCACTTTATTTCTCCCTTTGACTGATTTCGGTTTCAAAGGTATTTTGCCCTGGGATTTTCCCCCTGTGGTTACAGTGTCCATGGTGTTTTCTCTGCTAGACTTTAGCTCTTTAATAAGGACTTTTGTTTATATTTGTCACTGTGTTTATGAGATTGGCTTTGTTATGCAAAAGGGAGTATGGATGCACATACAGCTATTATCACATGGTGTAAATATAAAATAGATTTTATTGGGAGAAATACTTTGAAGCAGAAGAATAACAGAGTGCACATCATCGTCTAAATTCCCACAATTCAAATAGAAGTGATTTAGACTGTGCCTCGCTTGGCTGCACACACTATGGAAAGTGCTCAGCTGAAAAGGACAGAATACATCCTTCTGGGATAGGATACATTTAGTCAAGTTCCTTGCTAGAAGAACTGGCCTTATCAGGAAGGAGGAACCTCTGGATCTCATCCAATGATTTCAACTTATTCTTCCCTTGAGCTAAGACCCGCTGAACTAATTTCTTACCAAAATTATCAGAAGGGAGGAAATGAGTCACCAGGAGACACAGATCTGTTTTTTTTTTTTTTGCTTGCAATGTCTTTGCATGAAAACAGAAACTCCCTAACAGTGGTACTGAAAGAGAAGGTAAATCTCTATATTTTCATATCTTATTTGACACAAGAGAATAGACTGTGTAAATAAACCTTTGAACTTTTGTGTACAGTTAGAAACTAATAATTGATGTGCCTAGTAAGAAAGTATGTCAGTTCCTTATCAATGTTAAGCAACATAAACCAATGACTGGTTAACTGAGGGAAAGGTGAGGGGCTCTAAGCAGGGCACTAACAGAATAGCCAGGATGATTGGAGGAGTGGGCTTGAGAAATGCAGAAACCCAGGCAGAAACAGAGGAATAGAAGCAGAAAAGCTCGAAGGTGGGGGATGGCAGGGGTGGGCAAGAAGAGACTGATTGGTACCGATATATGCCACAAAAGGGATGAAACTTGAAAACATTATGCTAAGTGAGAGAGGTCACACACAACACGCTATATATTTCATGATCTCATTCATATGAAATATGCATTATATGTAAATCAATAGAGTTACAAAGCAGACTAGTCGTTGCCAGGGGCTGGGGAGAGGGGAGAACTGGGTTAATGGGGATAGGTTTCATTTTAGCATGGTGACTACAATGTCTTGGAACAAGATAGAGGTGACAATTGTATAACACTGTGAATGTACTAAATGTCAATGAGGTGTACACTTTAAAATGGTTAATAGTTAATTTTATGTTAACCTTATAAAATTTTCCTCAGTTACAAAAAAAGAACAGACCCATCCGGACTACTCTGGGAGGAACAGAATTCCAATTGTTCCTTCTTTTTTTTGCTTCATTTGCCCATGATTATAACTTCTGACTTGGATCAAATTTAGGTAATACACCCTCTTTCTTCCTGTATGGGGCTAAAGTATCCACTCTAGAGGCTTCCTAGTGGGAGGCAGGCCCCAGGGCCTCATGAGCCAACAAGACTGAAGAGACAAGGGGGAAACTAATTCCCTGCAAACAATGACAATGCTGCTAGGAAGGGATAGTGGATACTGGGCATACACAAACACCCCCAAAATAGTCTTACTGGAAGAAATAAAATCCTCAGTGATCAGGCATAAAACAATCTTAAGGCATCAAATAAACTGGTAAGATGTCTTAAAAAAGGAAACAAGAATCCTCAAACATATTACTTCTACTTTTAGAGTTTAACCTTTTCTTAAAAATATATGTGGTTGCTTTGTATGCAAAACAATGCTGTGGAATGCACAAATGGTTAAAATGAAATTCTATTTCCCTTGAGTGATTACTGGAATGCACAGGGTGTGGAATTCAGAGGATAAATAAAGCTGGCACACAGGCCTTCTGAAATTAACTGGAATGTAGTACATATTTTGAAGACAGTATGGAAAAGGGGACATCACAATCAGTTCTCCGTTCTTCATTAATCATAGTTCTTAGGATTCTTTGTGGGATTATGTTTTGGTTAAAACTTGGGAATTTAGATTGAATTTCCTTGAGGTATTTGACAGGTCTGAAGAAGGATCACTCTGACAAAACAATAATACATTGACAGTTGTTTTTTAGGACAAGGAGTGTAAAGAATTCAGCTGCAGTTCATGTACGTTTTTGTTCCTTTATCCAGCCTGTGTAGTGGTGCTTTCTTTTTCTCCGTGGCAACTGAAGAAGTTGCACCAGAGAGAACACTAAACGTTGTGCAAAATCAAATATAATCAGGCCAACATGGCTGTTTTATATATCAAGGAAATAGCTTGGTTAGTCAAGACTCTGCTTTGTGATGGTATTTAATGCAACAGGAATTTACTTGAAAAATAGATGGAATCTTTAATCTTATGGAATCTTCCTCAAGAGACTACTATATTTTCTCAAAATACTGCTATGGTTTAATGTTGAGAAAAAATGAGGAAATACAGAAGCCAGTTAATGCCACAACTTACCCATTCTAAGAACAACCATATTCTGCAAATGTCTGTCTTTCCATTGACAAAATCATACATTTGCTTGTATTGTAGGGGAATGTAATGCCACCTCTGGTAAGTTTTGACCATGGCTGCCCCTTACTGCCAGTCTTCATCTCTCCACTGTACACATCATTCACAGTAAGTTTATTTAACACTGGTTCTTAGTTCTAGCCTAGTTACTTTCAGTGACACAATTCCCAATATTAAAATAAAAGCCAAAAAACAAAGGCAGCATGAAATCTGTAGATGTCAGGGTACAATACTAGGACAATGAGTATGGAACTGGTAAAATGAAATAATAACAGATGGAGAGTGGTGAGCATTCATTTACTGTATGGGATGGGGAGAAATACAGCGGGAATAGACAGGTGTGTAGTAGAGAGAGAGGAAGAACAGTAAGGGAGAATAGAGAGACTGGTCAAAGGTGAGGAATGGGAGGAGAAACAGAATCCATATCTGAGCACAATTGGGTGTACTTAGATTCTATTTTAGATTATGTAAAATAGCACTTTTACCCATGTAGTTATTGGGAACTGACATTCAATTAGTGAATGACAAGCAAGAAATAGCAAGGTGACATGGAACTACTTAAGAATAAAGCCAACATTACTTCTCTTGCAATTTATACTTGCAAAAGTTTGGTACTGCCCTTTGTTAAACCTTCATAATATTATTGTGAGAAAGATGGATAGCAAAAACGAGCTATTCACTCTGCCTTATGGACTAAACAAAAGGAAATTGGTTTAGATCATAGTCAAATAAAAATGTCTTGGCTAAAAAGCCCTTGCCTGTGTTAAAAAATTATTTCCTAAAGGGAGTCTCCTAAATGAATGCCTACGGAATTTACTTATATTCATTTTTATGACACATCAGCTTTAATCCTGGGTGATTACACTGGAGGACACATGGTTGAACACAGACATAGAAGGCAAAGTCAGCTCTCTACACTGTATGTCTAACACTCTTGCCCTCAAATTTACTCCCAAAGGACTGCCAGATTTCCTGAAATTTTCACATTATTGACTCTTTGGGATGAGTCACTGAGGGCCCCCACCATGGAAACCAGTATCTACTGTACATTAATTTTAGCCATCTACATTCATTTAGATTTTTTTTCAGAATAATTCCCAATTTTCTAGAAAAAATCCAAGGAAATGAAAAACAGGACAACTGATTTTCATCAGAATGGGGAAGAGATTCAAAAGGCACTTAAGAGTTCCTGGATGAAATTCCCTGGCAGTGGCTTGTGAACATGAAAACCCCTAGAGAAGGAGACCAGCCATTGTGATCACAAAAGACACATCTAGAAATTGAATCATTCATTCAACAAATATTAACTGAACCCATATAATGTATACCAGGCACTGTCCTTGGTACTGGGGCTAGCATATTTACTAAGACAAAAATCCCTGTCCTCATGCACCTTAAATTCTAATGGAAAAGACAGACAATAAACAATGATAAAGTAGAAAAATGTGTAGTATGTTAAATACTGTCATATGCTAAGGAGAAAAGGAAAGCAGAGAAGGGGATAAGAAGAGTAAATGTCTGTGTGTATGTGTGTGTGCTTCCCGGAGGGGAGGTTGGAATTTTAGATAAGAGGGCTGTTTCATGGTGAAGGTTAAAAGAAGCCAGGGAGTGAGCCATCAGATATCTGGGGGAAAGCTCCTTCAAGCAGAGGAAACAGCCTAAAACACTGCACAACCTCATGAGGATAAAAGGAAAGAGGAATTCCACAAGGAATGATGAAACACTGAAATTACCTCCTTAATTATTTCGTTTAATGTCACTCTTTCCTTAAACTGCCTCTTCAAATGAGTGTATAGACAGTAGTACGTGCACTGTCCTGCACTCGCTTCGCTACACAGGCCTTTGGTGCTTTACTAAAAGTACTGTTATCTACAGGCAGTCCTCTAGAAATCTCCTCTCTTCTCAGCCCATATACTCATCTCCCTCTACTTACCATTTGATCCTTGATTTCTCTGTCTCTGGACACTGACACCTTTGTCAGCTTTTGTGACTCTACTACTCTCACCAACATCCTTCTCTATAAAATAACGTTTCTCTCCCTTGTTTGTTGGACTTGTCTATAGGTTGGCCAGAGCCTGTATGTCTGAATCACAATCCTCTGCTATTCCTAAATAAACCCATTTTTTCTGATAAAATAACTTTTATTTTTAAGGTTAACATGCTTTACTAAGGGAAACTACCTTCAGGGACCCCATGGTGACTTGTCTTCTAGAGAGAGAGTCTAGGTAGGAGGACATGTTCAAGGATATGAAGGCCTTTCTATGGCACAACTCTCTGTTGAGAAAATGAGAGAACCATCCTCCCCTTCACCCCCTACCTCAACATACACATTTCATCTCTCATAAGGTGTACAGCCTCATAACAACAAAAAGAAGAATTGTTCTAAGATTTTAGGGCATTTACAATCTAGTTGAGAAGACTGGGGTTAACTTAAGGGGAAGAACACTGTCATAATTTTCAGAGTTTCTTTAGCCAAGGCTGTCAAGTATTTGCTGAGGCTATTGTTGCAAAAAGTAACTAAGAGATGATGCATTAAGTTTCATATTTGTAAAATGTATAAAAGGCTATTCAGGTAGAGGTGTCCAGATAAACAATGGAGTAAATAAAAGTAAGGCATAGTTGATATCTTTTGACTTGAAATGCAGATTAGGGTGTCATCTATATAGTGAGGAGAGGAAAAAAGAGAGTATACTGTTATCCCAAAGGAAATGAGTTCTAGTTAAAGATTAAATCACATGAAGTTGTACTATGTAATAATGGTAATAATAAAAGTTCTGTTAATAATTGGCTCTCCTGTCACAAAAGCTGACAAAGGAATCAGTGGCCAAGTATGGGGAAATCAAGGGTTAAGTGGTGAACAGAGGGAGATGAGGATGTGGGCTGAGAAGAGATGAGATTTCTCATTTAAACCATCAACAAAGTTATGGGGTAGATGGTATGATTTTTGATTTACAGATGAAGTTCAAAAAACATAGGTTACTTTTCCAAGATCATGTTTATATGGTAGAAATTAAATTAGAACCTAAGAATTGGGACTTTAGAGCTCGTGCATTAAAGAAGACTAATAACTGTTGGCTACTGCAATTTTGATTATTGTGTACATTGTGAATTTGTTTTATCAATGTACATATATATGTATATATGTATATATATATATACAAATATACGTATATAGGTGCATAGACGTTTGTTCAGTTCTCTGATCCTTTAACTAATCTTGTCCCTAATCAGGGGAAATTTATAAGATCCTAAGATAACAGCACAGAGGCTTACCATCATTGGTGTCTATTCTTGACTCAGGTCTTGTACCTGCTTTTAGCAACTGAGTTTTTATACTGTGATTCACTTCCAGGATCTTCTTGCCCCTCTATATTTCCATTTTGGTTACATGGCCAGCAATCCAGTTCTGCCTTTTGCATACTGTTTTGCTGTGAAATTAAAGTATTCAAATTGTTTTAGCTTCAATACTTGAATCTTTCAAGCATTTAAGTTCACACAAAGCTCAGTTTGACTTACCCCTCTACCCTGTGAGAGAATAAATCCAACACACTTGTCAGAGATCTATGGGCCTTCGTGCTTGACTACATTAGAGGTGAGTGAGTACTAGCTGCATGGTTACTATCACTTTCTCTCTAGCTAGAGAGATGGGATATTGGACATAAGCATGCCCCACATATCTGGCCTGAATTTTTGGGTGAATGCTGATGTCTCCGTATGGGATACAGAAATAATTAATAATTGAAGATGAGACCAAGAAAAGGATAAAAAAATGAACCCAGTCTGCCGAGTGGCTGATTGGCGGTGATATCAACTAAAATAGATAATCTGGAAGAGAAAATTTGGGGGGAGAGTATAGTAAATTATGAACATAATTTTGGATATAGTAAGTTTAATATGCCTTTAAGATTGAAGGTAAATATGTAACTTTTGAGTTTAGGAGAGGGTTAGCATTAGAAAGAAAGATATGGGAGTTATGCACATATGATTTTATATGTCTACAGTGGCAGTGCCACTGAATAGCTTGGGGAAGGGAAAGCATATTAATTCCCAATAATATTTTTAACTATATGTTAAGTAAAAATGACAATATTTTTCATATAAAAATTTATGTTTTCTTATATTTATGTATAGTCAAAGTACAAATTACAAAATATTGATATTTTTATAGATGATAAAACTTAGTGATAACAACTCTTCTTTTCTTCTAAAATGTGTGTATCCCAGTACCAGCTAAGCATTTTCAATACTCTGTGTGCTTGCTTGCTTGTGTGTTTCTTGATAGTAGGTGTTTTCATTTTTGATAACAATGGCCACAATTCCTAGCATTAACTGGTCTTTATAGTGTTTGTGAGCTAATGGAAGAGTTTTGTTTTTTTCACACTTACTGGGTATGATCCATAAAACTCAAGTTTTCTTATTGCTTTGCTGTGTATTCTCTGGTGATATAAAAATGTGCCCCTTTAGAAAAGAACCACTGGATGTGCATTTTTAAACTGAGCCACTCCTAAAAAAATTTTAACAAATATTCCTTTTCTTTCTTCTAGAATCAGCCCAAATTTCCTCTCTTTTGGGAAGCATTTTAAAGTCAAAATCAATCATTCACCTTTGGCTACTCAGCAAAAGTATAATAGGATCTATATGCTATACATTATTAATGTGGCTTACTCTTTTGCCTTTCTGAGCTATATTCCATTGAAGAGATCCTTCTGCTTTGATGTACATTAAGATTTCTTCCAAAAAGAATGAAAAGAAAAAGACTGAGGTAATAATTAATACACAAGAATAGAGTTTGCAGCAAGACAATAGTCTGGATTGCAATAAATGAGAACTGTACTTGCAAAATTCCATGCCTGTCATTACCATAGACTTTTATTTTTACATAAGCATAGACTTTACATAAGCATTCTAGACAGGAAGAGGATGGAGAAAAAGCCTGTCCCTGTTTAGTCCTGAGAAACGTGGCAAGAACAGAGAAAGGTGGAAGACTGTGATAAACATACATATACTTTCTCTGAGTAGAGACATCACTGGGGGCAGAGTGAAGTCTTGCCCCACCCCCACTTGAGACTGGATGGAGGCCCTCTCACACTTTTCCTTGTCCTATCCTGGCTGGGACTCAGCCACAACAGAGTAATGTTGAAGGCAGAGCCTGAGATTTTATTTTTCCAACTCACTTTTACCCTTTCCTGTGTATTGTAGGCCCCTGGGGTAGCTGAGAGTCTGATTGGCAACTCGCCAAGGTGTGGTAGTGTGGTGTATTTCTATGAGTGGACCACCTGGGCTGGTACTAAATGGGACACTCAACACAGAGTTTATAGCAATATAAGCAAAAGCAAGGCTGAACCTGTTAAGGAAGCAATCTGCACACTGGAGAAGCCAAAAGAATGGCTCACAACATTGTTGCTCAGATTTCAGCATGGGAGGACCACAGAGCATCCAGAAATCAGGCAGTCAAGGAACATCACCAGGAGGTTGGAGGAGCCAGACTACCCCACCAAAGGAACTTTCCACTCCTGCTACCCTTACCCCAAACCCAGACACCATTGGAGAAGAACCTGGCAGGTATTACAAAGAGTAAGAAATTTTTGAGACTGAAAACAGTTTCCTGGAGTTACTGAATATTACACAAATGTTTTATTTTAATTGTCATATTGGACTAAGTTTTAAACTGGACAGGACAATCAGTTAATGCTTCTCACAATAAACCACAGGTGGGGTATCTTGATGAAAGCCAGACAGGGACCTTGTTCTTATATCCTTAATCCCCAGCATGGAACTGACACATAGTAAGTGCTTAATAGCTGATGAAGAGACACAAAGGGAAGTAATATATGCACAATGCAGTATAATGCGATACAAGGCACAGACTTGGAAACTTGTGTTCAGGTTCCAGCTATTCCTCTTATACAGACCCAATTTTTAAATCTGTAAAATAGGCATAATAATAATGCCTCTCTTTTTAATTGTTAGATTAAATGAGTGTCTGGTAAAATTAGAAATGCAGAATAAATGTTAGTTGTGACTGTTACCATTTAACTGTGCTTCATTTAATCAGCCTACTTTTATTTGCATATCAGCTAAAACTGACACCTTTCTTGTCTAAGCAGCAGGATCAGAGCACCCTAGGTCGTAATCAAGGGCTGCAGACAGGGAAGCAGAGTGAGCATGTCACAGAGCCGACATCCTGGGCGGTTGTTCTCCAGGGACTGTTTCTGTCTGCTTGGGGGTGATATTTTGGCCCTTGTGATGGGTAATATTCTTAGTGTTTTCAGGCAAAGTTAGGCTGAATAATTTTAGAACTGACCCACTTACATATTTTTAAACTTTAGACTATGGCAGCTGAACAGCTAAGTTGGACAATTTACAAACTGTATTATGGTTTATATGGGACAGGCACTCTCAAAATAGGAACAAGAGGCTCAAGAGTCCAAGTGAGTGGTTCTCGACAGATTCAAAATATCCATTAAACCCTTAACCCTTGATTGTCTGCAGAAAATCTAGTGATTTGGAGGGGGAAAAAAAGAAAACATGCTATAGTTTAGTTGGGGAATCAAAAACAAAAAATGAAAAATCAAATATAGAATGTTATAGAATAGTTATAGAATAGAATAAATAGAAATTTGGGCAAGTCTCCATTACATTGAATTATATACACTTTCCAAATTTCAATTTTAAAATTTGAATTAATTTGGTCTTGCAGCCTCTTCAGTTGTTCTAGGGATGGTAGAACAAATTACATCAAATAGTAATTTGGAAATCTATTACAATTTCCTCCATGAATCTTTAAAAATAATCATTGAAACTAAAATTCTCTCCCCTAAACTCCTGATTAACACTATCTGTACTTCTCCTATGTTACTTTAATCATTCAGTGCATGACGGTGTGTTTTCCCTCTTCATCCCTCACCCTGCTGACTGCCTTGAAGTCAAGGGTGGTACTGGACTTATCTTTGTGTCTCTTGCAGTGGATGTGCACTGAATCATACACATAGTAGGTGCTGAATAAACAATGAAATCCAATGTAACCAGCATTATGCCATGCTCATTCCCTGCTGCTTGCTCTCATTCAAGATTCCACCATAAGATTTTTTCCTGCTAAGTTAGACTTGGACTTAACAATTCTTCTCAACACAGAGCTCGAGGGAGCTACAATTAGTCAGTTATGCTTGGTATAAGAATGAAACATTTTTGCTATTCTGGCTCTTGTGCTGCCAGCCAGAGATTTCACCTTGAATTGCAATCATTCAACTAAGTTTATCCTTGTTAAGGATAAATGCAATGAAGTATTCTCATATCAGGTCAAAGCCACCAATGGTACCTCAAATATAACTTGTATATTCTATTCTATTGATAAAAGGTCAGAAACATTATTTTAATGTAGGAAAGACAGCCAAACTCCTTTTTCAATTGTTGTGACTAAATAAAAGTGTAAGACTAAAATAAGTACTACTAAGTATTATGAATTACATTATGTCAAATCAGTTACTTTGATAATTAGATATGGGGATAGCCTGATTTTTGACGGTTTTTATTCAGTTCAGTGTGAAATAATTCCTAGATGTTGCCCTGCCATTCCCACTGGAGAAGTTAGTTCACTGACCACTCTTTTAAAGATTATGAAGTTCTCATTTTTTTCTTCATTTAGTTTAAATTATTTTAAAAGTATTTTATACTATTTCAATGTTTCTAAGAGTAGTTATAGATGTTTGCTTCAAAGTGATTGATTTTCACTGTTTTTAATTATGTATATTAACCTTGCTATTTACTTCCATGTGCGTGAGAGTCTATTTCTCTTATCTCACCTCAGGGAAAATGTGACCATGTGTGCATGGTGAAGGGCACTGTGAACAGAGAGCTCAAAGGGAACTTGTTGGTCACACTCAAAGAGATACTGGGGAGGAAGTGGCCACACTCAAAGAGATACTAGGAAGGAAGCCCTTTTTGCAATAGACCCTTTGCTCCCTTTTGATCAGAGGTAAGAAGACTCACACTAATATTATTCTAGAGTGAGACTCTGGGGTTTAAGTGAAGTCTGCACAAATGATTAGCTACTTTCTCCACTATGTGTTGCCTTTATACAAGTAGACCCTAGTGATATTACTGTATTTGCTAATAGCTTTGATGAAGGAAAGAAATGGGGATAAAAGATTATTTGGTCAGAAAAGAATAATGAAACAGCTGAGACTTATATAGAGGTTTTATCTTCCTCTTAGAAGATATATTACAAAACTTGTCTAATACATGTCTAATATATATTTCCAAAATATATACATGTCTAATATCACAAAGAAGTACTATATTTAGAAGTAAATTTATAAAGATATATTTTATATTAGAATTTTGTCTTATTAACCAAACTAAAGAAAAAATTTACTTCATATACTAGGATTTATTTATTGGCAAATAGTTTCCTCCTGTCAAAATTCTATTAGAATCTGTCTTTCTAAGCCTGCTTAAATGATAGGTAAATCAATAATAGTATAGTGAACAACTTGTTTCCACTTCAACCTCCTTCACAGAAAACGAATGAGAACATTCCATTTGATCACTTATTGAAAGAGAAGTAAAGTCATAATTTATTGATAGAGAATCAATGTCTCCTGTATTGTGTTGGCCTTGCTGTTTTATCTAAAGCAAGGAGAATATTACAGAGTGAAAATATTTTGGTCAAGTATATGTATTTTTAAATTAACTGGTGAGCTGTTCTATTCAACTAAAGTTAAGTTAGAAAAGGGACACTTTAGACTGCCAACATTTTCTAATATTGAACAATGTGGTCAAAACATCTGAACTCATACAAATGTTTCTCAGTGTTTATCAATAGCATTGGATTAACATCTAATTATGGATCACATTTCGATAGTATGTTACTAGTAACAGCTCTACATAGTTCTAATACAGGGAAAGAAAAATTACTTTAAAAGTATAGTCATAGTTACTGAAATGTATTGACTATTCATTATCGATATTGTGAGAAACATTTCCAAGATACTGCCAATATAGGCTGAAACCATTAATCACTAATGACTGATGGAGCAAATAGCCTAAAAGCACTTTTCAATAACAAAACAAAAATTCTATAATTAAAAAATAAAAACACAAATGTGATTCAAAACTAAAATTGCTGAAAAATTAATACACACCCTTCTACAAGTGCAGGCTGTTTTCATTCTTAATGCAGAAATCATGGGATAACAATTCACTTCTTCACTAAAATATCAGTGTCCCATCTTTTATTTCTCTTAGAAAAATAACTTTGAAAACTAAATATCACATTAATTCTCAACTTTGTCTTTCTATAACTATTCTTTGTTACTTGTAAACTTGAAACATTTTGAGAATTTTAATTTATACTAATTATAAAGTTCTATTTGCTTATGGTGCATGAAGTTTTCATGTTTTTTAGGTAGATTAATTAAATGTGTAAAAGGCAGGATACCAAAAGACTCTAGAACACCAACATTCAACTCCCCTCTGTCTTAAGCCCTGCCTTGCTTGTAGTCCCAATTCTATTTTCAGTTTTGTTTTTGTTATTAAGACATATTTTGAACTCCATATGAAGACCTCACAGGGAGTTCATGCATGGAGCATGCTTGCCGCATGCTGGGCAAACAGAACCCACTGTAATTACCTCTATTTTATAATGGATGAAACTGAGATACAGAAAGGTTAAGCCATTTGTGAGAAACCACATATAAGTAAGCATTCTTTGAGATGGAGATAGAAACCTTTAATCAAGAAGAGGTTAAAATGTCACAATTCCAAATCTGAAATAGATGGTCTGAAATGGCGGATTCTTTAAAGAGAATAATTAAAGGAGTTGATGCCTCATTGTCTTTAACGATATTCCTTGCTGTTCCCTCAAACCACTGAATAGATAAGAGGTGAGCAATAAGTTTCAAGCTGATCTTTTGTATAGCCAGATAATTTAGACAAAAGCTTGTAAGGATGGTGTGAAAAGTAAATTCACCTACCTGGCCTCCAAACTCCTCAGCTTTCAGTAGAGGGTGAATGAGTGACTCCTGGACACATAGAGCAGAATTAAACGACTCTGTATATTCTGGTTTCCCTTCTGGAATGTGCAGTGTTGGGCCACAGACCACATACATATGATAACTGTAGTAATTTGAACCTTGGAAACAGACTGCTATGCTGCTTCTCAGTTTTAGACTGGGCAAATGAACTTTATTCATATTCTATTTTCACTTAACCTATGCTCAGCAGACTAAACCTGTAATTATAAAATGTAAGATGGATAATCCTTATTATCTACGACAATGATTATGACTTCCAGTGTCTAAAAGGTGAAAGAAAATACCATTTTCCAAGTAGGCTAGGACATATTTTTTTGACCATTCTCTCCATGTCTGGGAAACTTCGGGATCAGAAACCTTGTGAGGCACCTCCCCACCCCCAATTTAAATTCTGAATAGTCTCCTGGGGGGAAGGAAATAGGCCATTACTAAATTTAAAAATTTTACAAGCAGGTGGAAGTAGTGACAGTATGTATTTATCACATCTCCTCTAACAATTCTAATTCCCTGATACCAGTTTTTAATGAATCATTTTCCTTACATCTTTATATGTTACATAAAACTACACTTGAAAATGATCTAATGGTTAGTCTACTTGTTAAGGAATTCATAACTTTGTTTTCTTTTGTACTCCATTGTTCTTTAAAGTTTTTTTTTCTTTTTAGAAGTCTATGTAACATGTGATGTAAATTCATCCCATAGGGCTTATATAAATGAGTATAGTAAATAGCTTCATTCTTTTAAAGGGGTTCTTCATAAAGATAAAAGGACTCTCCTTAAGATTCCAGATAGTCAGTGGATAAGTTACCTCCAAGTGCAGATAAGCAGAGAAATGATGATATATCAGTGTTGTAGGAATCCTTTATCACTTAAAGAATCACCTTTAGACTCCCTCATTGGAATGTGATAATGATTCCAGTGTGTTTTGCTTGGATTAAGAGGATAGACACCTCTTCCCTTTAGAGGACTTGACTGATTCTGAGTTGGATTTTGTAGATCATCCCAGTCTTAAGTATGGATACAATAAAATATATAGAAAAGAAGGGTTCTAAATAAAGAAAGGTTCAACTGCTAATGTCGAGGAGGACACCTTCAGGAGAGGCACAGGGACATATTTTAAGCAATTCTCTTAATTATTAAACAAGATCTACCTAATGAGTTTAAGGAGAAAGCCCGCTGAACTGTGAACCAATTGACAAAGTGTTGGCTTTGCCTATGCTGCTGATGTACTAACAGGAGGGGGAACATTCCCTTCTTCCCTATAGACATGCTTCTTTTTATAGTAAAATGAAGCAGAGGGTCTAAATGCTCTCTAGAATCCTTTCAAGTTTAAATATGTTCTAGCACAGACGTCTTCCGGTAAGGTTGCATACTTGGAGCTATGGGGGACATGATATTTAAATGTTTTTCTAACCCTTCAATAGCTAGTTCTCACTTAATCATATGTGAAAACAGTAGAGAAAATTTAAACAGAAATTTTGAGTCAATTCTACAATATCATGCAAGTAATGGAAAGATTCCAAATGCTGTCTGATCTGAACCTGGTGATAAATATGATACTATCTTCATGGTCTGTTTCTTGTGCATGCAGATTGCTTAATAAGAGTGAAATCCCATTCACCAGAGCAATCCAGTGTGGTTCAACCTGATGCATATTTGATGGAGGCAAATTACTAAAAAGTGTGTGGAAAGCCATCAACTAAAATTTGAAAAATTGAAAGAAAGCAGAGGCTGATAAATTTTTAATGAAGTAAAAGGAAAACTCTAATCATTGTATCTACATATATTTGTCTAATTCACAATGGACAAGTTATTTAAGTCACATTTTGTCATAAATTATGATCCCCTTGAAGGCAAAGTCACTTTCTTATTCATCCTAGCACCTACCATAAGGTAAGAGTATCAGCAAGTATCTACTAAAATGAATCTTATAATAAAGAAGTTTCAGGGTGGGTGGGTCAATCAATTGCACTTGTCCCAACTGTGCTGCAATGTGTGTGTACATATATGTACAAGCACTATGAACAAATAGACACGATTCAATATACATATTTAAGCACATTTTAATAAACCATGGGATATAGAATCAGAATTAGAAAGTTAAAAAGGACCTTAGAGATCATCTAATTGTTTTGTGATAGTCAAATTTTGTTTTAATTAGAGAACATGACTGGAAATCATATTCTCATTCTGTGGGAGCTGGAGATGAGAAAGAATTGATATTTAACCTTTCTGAGGGAATGATCAAATTAAAGTAAGTTTAAATTCCAGAAGTGTAGAAAGGAGAGTATCAGATCCTTTCCATCTCCACTTCTTTAACCTTCAGGCTTCTAGGAACTTCTGGTGTTCTGTTGGGTTACGTTGGTGCTCTTTAGGAGTATAGGTGAGTGTTTTTCAGATGGGCTGATGAATTGGGGTGGAATATAGGAACATTGGGAGTTGACGTCTTCAACAGAATAAGAAAATAATTACAACTCTTCTTTGGTTGCTCAAGTGTAAATTGAACACTTTAAGTTAGTGTCTTTAAAAGAAAGCTAAACAGAAACAAAAGAAAACATGTTTTATAAAAGCAAGAATAACTACTAAATATTGTGCTTTAAAAATATAATATTTTACACAAGTTTAAGGTATAAATTACTTTATTTTTAATTTTCACATATGTTATTGCTAACTGAACACCTGTTATGTACTAGGCACTGTGCTTGATCTTTTAAAAAAGATACCATCTCGTGTAATAGTCATAAGAGTACTGTTATCATTTTTGTTTTACATGTATATAAAGAAAATGAGGATCCTTTAGAAAAGTCAAATACTTGCCCAAGGTCCCATGACTGGTAATATATGAACTATAGTTTAAAATATTTTTTTAAACTTCAATGTTCTTTTAATAATAGGGTGTTCTCTCCCCAGGAGATTCTAGTTAAATTGAATTTATTGTAAAGATGAAGGGCACTAGCTCTGGGCTTAATGCCATCATTTACTAACTAGCTGTGATGGGGGCCAAGGTACCCCATCTCTCTGCCCTTTAATATCTACATCTGTAAAAAGAAAAGATTTTAGCTAAAGTTCTTTATTGCTTTAGAAATATGTTCTACTTAATTTTTTTCAAAGACTCTTACTGTGAGACTATCTAAAATATATGGAAATACCCCTTACAATTTTTTTCCTTTTATCAGCACAATCTCATAAACTATCATTGCATAGATTATTAAAAGTTTGTATATGCATGGGTTAGGGAATTTGGAAATATTGCATCTAAAGGTCCATGAAGGCTTTCTAATATGAAAGCTGGAGCTATAGCAGAAAAAAGAGGCTGACAAGAATAAGATTATTTTACATTAGATTCAAAAATTAATTACCCAAATAAAAATTGAGGGAGAATTGGCACATTTAAAAGATAGAGAAATTGACTTCCCTTTCTGTTAGGATGCCACAGCTTGTGATAGACTAATTGCCCTTCTCAAAACAATGAGAAATGCAGAAAAATAGTTACCAGACACAGATTTTAAAATCACTGTGATTGGTAACTTCAAAAGAATAGTGTAAGATGGAGAGTTTTACCAGAGAATTGGATTTTTCTAAATTGAGATATTATTCACATACCTTAAAATTCACCCTTTTAAAGAGAATAGTTGAGTGGTTTTTTTTTAGTATATTCATAGATAGGTGCAACATCTTCACCATCTAACTGCCATTTCATCACTGCAAACAGAGACCCAATATCCATTAGCAGTCACTTCCTATTTCCCTTTCCTTCAGCCTCTGACAAACCACAAATCTATTGTCTCTCTCAGTGTATTTGCCTATTCTGGATATTTCATATAAATGGACTCATATAATATGGGGCCTTTTCTATCTTGCTTCTTTTACTTAGCATGATGTTCCACCCATATTGCATCATGTATCAATACTTCATTCCTTGCTGTTGCTGAATATTATATGGTATCACATTTTGTTTATCTACTCATCTGTTGACGGACATTAGAGTTCTTTCCACTTTGGGAGCTATTATGAATATGATGCTATAAATATTCATGTATGAGTTTTTGTGCAGATATATGTTTTCATTTCTCTTGGGTATATAACAAGGAGTGAAATTGCTAACTCATATAGAAGCTCATGTTTAAACACTTAAGGAACTGCCAAACTGTTTTCTAAAACAGCCATAACATTTTATATTCCCACCAGCAAAGTATCAAGGTTCCCATTTCTCCAAAGCCTCTTTTATTGTCTGTTTTTTTACTATAGCTGTCCTAGTGGGTATGAAGTGGTATCTCATTGTTGTTTTGATTCATATTTTTTTAATTACTAATGAGATTGAACATATTTTCACATGCTTATTGGTCACTCATAAATCTTTTTTGGAGAAATGTTTATTCAAATCTTTTGCCTTTTCAAATCTTTTTTGAACTAGGTTATTTCTTTTTATTGTTGAGTTATAAGGGCTCCTTATATATTCTATGTATTAGTTCCTATCATAATATATATTATTTGCAACTATTTTCTCTCATTCTGGAGGTAGTCTATTTTCTTGATAGTGTCTTTTGGGCCACAGGAGTTTTCAATTTTGATGAAATCCAATTTATATATTTTTCTTTTGTCACATGTGCTTTCAGTATCATAACTAAGAAACTATTGTCTAATCCAAGCTCATGAAGATTTGTGGTATGTTTTTGTATAAAAGTTTCACAGTCTGAAGTCTTAAATTTATTTTTTTGATTCCATTTTCAATTGGTATATAGTGGAAGGTGAGGTTAACTTAATTCTTTTGCATGTGGATATCCAGTTTAACCAAGATTAAATGTCATACGTAATGGTGAAATATTGGAATCTTTATCCCAGAGATAAGGATTTAGACAAGGATGCTAGTTACAGCTACTGCTATTGAACACTGTCCTAGATTTTCTTGCCAGAGCAGTAAGAAAAGTGAAACTTTAAAGATGAGAAACTAAGAAGTAAACTGCCACTACTCACAGAGGACATATTGTACACATAAAACACAAAATAAAACTGTAAATAAACTACCACAATTTAGTAAGTTCACTAGATACAAGGTCAGTATATAAGAATCAATTATATTTTTATATAGCAACAAAAGGAAACATAGAAAATGAAATGCTTAAAATGACACTATTCACACAAGCATAAGTCAAATATCAAGAAACAAAATATACTTGTGAAAGGCTTCTCACTGAAAACTACAAAATATTACTGAGAAATTTAAAAAGAGATAAAAACAGAAATTACACAATGTTTATAGGTCAGAAAACTCAGTGTTGTAAAAATGTTGATTCTCTATATTTTCTTCAGATAACCTACCAACATAATGTATTTCAAATAAAATACTAGCAGATTTTTTTGTAGAAATTAATAAGCTGATTTTACATTTAAATGGAGGTGCAAAGGGCCAAGAAAAGTTTGAATAAACTGGGACTTATTTTTGAGGCTATAAAGACTTATTAGGGAGATACAATAATTAAAATGTGATATTAGCACAAAAATAACAAAATAGAACAGCTGTCTAGATTAGAGAATAATAGAAATAGACCCTCACACATATGGTCACTAATTTCACACAAAGGGGACACCACAGTGTAAGGAGAAAGAATAAACTTGATTATGTGTATTCACCGATGACAGATATAGTAGATTTTTTTTTATATTTGACATTTTTATGCAACAAAAATAAATCTTGATTCTACTTCATATCATATCCATAAACTAATTACAGATTGTCTGTAGATCTAAATATGAAAGATAAATCATAAAGGGTTTACCTAAAGGACTGGCATGTACATATCTTTGAAACTTTGGGAGAAATTCACAGTTAATGCTCAATTTTTGCCTATATAAAAAGTAACCCAAATGAAGGAACACCCATAAAAAAGTAAGCCTCGTACTACAATACTATACTGTAAATAGTTGAAAAAAATGTAGTATCCTGCATGTTATTTATGTAAGGTCCCATAATAAAATTCCAGAAATTCTTAATTTTCCAAAATCAAATTTTATTTTCTTCCATGCTTTATTATTTAATCCAATATTCAGTGGCAACAAGGCAAGACTAGTATGGAATAGAGAAGGCAAAAGTCTTCTAGTGATCTGAACTTAAGGTGATTCAATGCAATGAAAATTTATGCCTCTAAAAATGTAATATAAAACAAATCTGAAACTAGTGTAATTCTTTCTTCTGCTTTTATCTGGCTGTGCATGTAATAAAGGGGTATCAGTGGCATGCATTGATATTTACTCTGTTTACTATGGAAACGAGCCTGAACAAAGAATAGAGTTTTGCTTAACAAAATATTTTGGCAGATGGAGAATTGTCACATACACCACACATAAGTAATTATTTTGTAATAATTTAGAAGTTACTTCGGGATCATGAACACTGATTTTTACTATATTAGAGAAGTACAGAAATAAGAATAAAAGGTATAGTTAATAGAATACTAGAAAGACAATGGCTTATGTTAAATTCATTCATGCTGCCTTTCACTCACCCACTCATCCATCCATCTATCTATTCACTATCCATCCCTCTTATTCATCTATCATGCATCCTATCCATCCATTCATCCATTTTACATACTATGAGCTGTATAGGAAAATAATGGTACACAAAATGAGTACTTTTTCTCACAGAACTTTCACAAAGAAAAATGTAAAAAAAAAATACACAATGACTATACTAGATGATATACAACACACTGATTTGATACATTTATATATTGTAGTATGATTACCTCTGTAGTGTTAGCTAACATCTCTATCATATAACATTAATTTAGATGAGATTTTAAGTGATGTTTTTCTTGTAAATTTTTAACCATCATAATTATAGCTAATATTTGTATACTTTGTATTGTTTTGAAAGCTTTCCATGTGTTACTGCAACAACCCTTGAAGGTAGGAACTATTAGTATTCCTATTGTACACATGGGAAGATAAAAGCACAGAAAGGTGAAGTAACTATATAAAGTCACTCAGTTAATAAATGTAACTAGTATTTGAGCATATGCAGTGCATCTCCAGACATTGTTCTCAAACCTCACAGCTGTACTGTCTCTCAATAATGGAGGTATATTAGTACAATCAACAGTATTGCAATACTATTATCAACAAGTAGAATAACAGTTTATACAATTTTTAAATTGTTTATGTAGATTCATCACTATTGACAACTATTTATATACATGTTCTAATTTAATCCTTTTAACAATGCAATGGCTTAAGCATGATTGTACTCTATTCATAGAGGGAAAAATGAGGCACAGAGTAGTTTAAAATCCTACCCAAGGACAAACAGCTTATGAGAAAAACAACAGGCATTTGAACCAGGTCTTGTCTACAATACTCATTCTTGAACACTTTATTAAACTTCCTCCAGTTAAATATGCTTAATTAAATAAATATTTGTATCTGAAAAATATGACAAATGTGTTCAAAAGTGAATCTAAATAAACATTATCTAAAATTAAACTATTTGAAATTGTAACTTCAAATATTAGACTAATATTTCAAATAATCTTTTGATAATTCAAATGAATAAGGAAAAAACCTTGAATTTTGCCTTTTTCTTAATTGTGTAAAGCAATGATTCTAGGCTAGCACCATCTATATCATACAAAGGAATACTGAACTCTGACATGGACTCCCTAGTATTTCTTAGCTGATGCCCTCACCTACAGTGAAAATGTTGGGTGAAGAATGAGTAGAGCATTTTTGATTAGCATTTGGTTAGCATTCAAACACTATAGTGCCTGCAATTAAGCAGTCAATAAACATTAACAAAAATAAAGGGCAGCCAAAAAATGAGTTATTTGGTAGGATTTGGAGTGCGAGTTTCTTTGAAAAAAGGAATGGGTGGACTCTGGCTGCAGATAAAAGAACTTAAAAACCTGTCCATGAACTAAGTCCTATCTAACACAGTAAAGTAGAAAATATTGGCAAAACCCCTGATGCCAAGCTTGTAAGGATTATTCCCAAGATTCCCCAATCAGTGACTAAAGCTTTTAGGACAAGAAAGTGAGCTGTATCATGATGGAGAATTTCTATTGTTGCCTTTCTCTTCACTGGGTGCTAGGCTATTGAGAGCAGACTCTATTGATTACATTTAATTTTGTGGTCTTAGGATTTAGCACAGTGCCTGGCATAGAGAAGGAAGTCTATGTTTGCTTCACAGGTAAATGGCAACATTCATAATAAAAGGCTCAAAAGTTTGCAGATTCCCCAGTTTTAAGATACCAGATTTCTGATGTGATACAGTTTCTTAATGATAAACATGACTCCACTTACTGACTTCAAATGTAGTGTGCTTAACTATATTTTTTAATACCAAAATGCATATACTATGAGCATGTTTTTATATGCTGTTTAAAAATTTACTAAGATATTATCAGGTATATCTTGTCTTTAAGAAGTTTATAATATATTTTCCTTCTAGGGTTAATGCTGGAGTCATCCACAGCCCAAGGTAAGAATCCAACTGACCACTTAGATTTAAATATTCTTACATGTAAAATGAAGCGGTAAATCCTGATGTTTGCTTGATAAGTGCCCTTAGGGCTCTAGTTTTCTATAACTCTATATTTGTATGTCTTTATTTTGATCAAAGGAGTATGAAGCACATTATGCAATCCATTCGAAGTAAGTACTAGGTGCTTGAGTATTGTAACAGTTTTTTGTTTTTGTTTTTTTGTAAATTAAGCTAAAGAATTTGAATGCTGCCTTTGGTAGCAAACTCTTCTGCTACAACATGATCAATTACCTATGCTGCATCATTCAACTCTGCATGCAATAAATGACACATCCTTTTAAAAATTTACCTTCATCTGGCAAAATTTCTCTTCTCTGCTTACTTATCTGTGTATACTCTATTGGTAGGTGTGAACATTTCCAGAGGGTTTTTCTAATGATTGGCATCTGATGAACAAATGTGTGTCTCAAAGTATGAAGTAATGTCCTTTAACAGTCCTTTAAAATACTAAGTATCAATATTAGGTTTTTTTTGTGTGTGTTTAATCAGTTAGAAGCCTTTATTTAGTGATAATTTACATAAGCCTCATGTAGCGACTATAGGCTTTCAAATAACACTTCTAATGATTGAAAAAACATGTCTGGATGGTTAATTATGATAGAGTCAGTGATGTTGCAATCAACAGGTTATTTCATTCAAGGCTGGTGAGCAAACTAAGCTACCCATGGTAAAAGTATTCTACAGCTTTAACTGAACAAACAGCAGTTCCAACTATAGGCTGAAGTAGTTTCACATAGCCAACATTCAGTTTTTCAAGATCACATGTCTATGGCCGCTGAAGGTAACTATTAAAATAAGCCTTCAATTATTGCAGGAAAGTCCTCTGCCCATTTTAATAAACTGAATTCTATGATAGAAAGATAACAGAATCAGTATACACTACACTTCAACGTTATGGCAACAGCATGTAAATGTTCTCTACATTTCTTCCTTATTTACCTCAGCAGACTGCGAGCCAGGGCTTTGTACTCCCAAAGTCCCAAATTGTGTCAACAATTTTTTTTTTTAATATAATTTATTTTATTATCATTAATTTACAATTACATGTGTAATATTACGATAAATAAACTACCTCTTCATCAGGTCCCCCCCACCAACCCCATTACAGTCACTGTCCATCAGCGTAGTGAGATGCTACAGAATCACTACTTGTCTTCTCTGAGTTGTACTGCCCTCCCTGTGCCCCCCCAACATTACATCTGCTAAACGTAATGCCCCTTTTTCCCTCTTATCCCTCCCTTCCCGCCCATATTCCCCAGTCCCTTTCCCTTTGGTAACT